>OX243825.1:10287459-10297459 GCA_945859605.1 Lumbricus rubellus
TAGTGGTGGTGGCAGTGGTGGTGGTGGTGGTGGTGGTGGCAGTGGTGGTAGTGGTTGTGGTGGTGGTGGTGATGGTGGTGGTGGTGGTGGTGGCAGTGGTGGTGGTGGTGGTGGTGGTGGTGGCAGTGGTGGTGGTGGTTGTGGTGGTGGTGGTGGCAGTGGTGGCAGTGGTTGTGGTGGTGGTGGTGATGTTTCTGTTGTTGTTGAATAACTGAAGTGTCTCTTATGCAAGAAGATTTCAATCAAAATGCATCATATTGAGACATAAAGTTTAATGTCTAACCGAGGCTTCGTGTCATAAGGTAATTACATTGAATATGTTATGGGAGGCTTTATGATCCTGATACTTTGTGTTGCTTCGCATGACAAAGTCCTATTTTCATGCTCGTTTGATGTTATGAAGTTGCAATTTCATAAATCAGGTACCATATTTTGATGATTTTTAGTATTTCTATTCTTTATCTTTATCGTGCCATAAGTCCATAATGTTTTCAACAGCGCATGATCGGGCATACAAAATGATACAATCATAGGCAGTTTTTAGTCCATAACAAAATGGCCGAAAAATTATTTTACATAAAATTTTCTAACGGTCTTCTAATCTCGATCAATGTTATGAACATGGGCGGAGACTTGAGGTGGACGAACGAGTGGTGCCGAAGGAAGAACGCGAGATTTTGGGCCGACGAATGGTTGAATCGCCGACGAAAATTTCCACTTTTGACGAACAAAATTTCTGACGACCTTTTTTATTCATCCGGCCGAAATTTCATTGAAAAATACAGTCCTTTATTAGCCAGTGTATTCAAAGTCTCTTCGTGACGTGTTCGTGCCCTAACGCTCAACAATTGAGGGGGGGGAACAAATGCATGGGCCGTCCCCCCAACACGCTCATTGTTGAGGGGAACCGTTCTCCCTGCATTGTCCCCTAAGTCTCCGCCCTTGGTTATGAAATTTCTGACGGTCTTCTAGTCTGGATCTGATTTGCAGTGTATACGCCTAAATATAACTTGACTGGATTTGTAGTGTGATAACACCATTTTTCAATGTTTTTATGGAACCATTTCTTTTCCTCACGGAACACCAGGGTTCCACGGAACACTATTATTGTTATTATTATTGACTTTTTAATATAGCGCACCTTCAATGTAAACTACTCAGAAGCGCTCCCAGTTAAACAACGGCTAAATAAGGAAGTTTTAAAGCGAGAAAGGAGCATAGTGGAAAAACCTCTAGGCACAAGGCGGAGTGCAATAGAGAGCCCACAATATATTATATTGTGGGCTCTCTATTGCACTCCGCCTTGTGCCTAGAGGTATTATGATTATAATATATATATATATATATTATATTGTCTATGTATAATGTGGTCAGCTATAGTTTCTCTGTAGCTGATAAAAAACTCTACGTATCTTACATACGGATGGATCTTCTGTGTAGTAACTTGATTAGGACTTCATTCTGGCAAGCCATCAAGTGACGCGAGTGATGAAGAGAGACAGAGACAGAAAGAGACAGAACGACATGAACATACAGACAGAGACAGCCAGAGACAGAAAGAGCGAAAGACAGAGACAGACAGAGACAGAGATATACAGAGACAGACAGAGCGAGAGACAGAGACAGAAAGACATGGACATACACACAGAGAGACAGACATACAGGAGGTAATAGGTGCCACTGCGTGCACCATGTCCATTTGCAACCATTCAGACGCTATAGTTCTGTCATTAAGGCGCTCCTTTATTGAATCTGACGTGTTGCGAACACACACACACACACACACACACATACACATACACATACACACACACACACACACGCACGCACGCCGCACGCGCACACACACACGCACACGCACACACACAACCGCACACACAACCGCACACACACACACACACGCACACACGCACACACACACGCACACACACACACACACACACACACACACGAGGCCAAAAGGACGAACGGACAGACAAAAGGACGACCTAAAGAACGATGGAGGAGTGAGGGAGGGGCAGACCACCTGCACGAAATGATGCCAATCTTAGTGCTTACTCTTCCTTCCGAGTCCCTTTATATAGCTCCGCTAAAGCCACGAGAGGAGCATTATATTACGTGCACGCACGGACGCTTATCCCACAAGATTAGCGCCGTTGCCGGAGGCCTGAAAGCCTTCCCATGGGATGGGGTGAGGTTGGGGGATGAATGGGGTGAGGGTATGAATGGAGGGATGGATGGACGGATGAAGGCAGACGTTGCATAAGTGTTCCTTTCTTATGTAGCCTCTATACAGTTGCAATGGACGAACGTCGGCCATATGCCAAGATGGCGTGCGTTAATCACGTCTCGAAGATTAAGCAACGTAGGATTTATTTATGTGCAGACATACACACGTATTTGTTCGCCTGGATTCATTATTAATGTGCGCTTGTGTACACGTAGACTGGCATAAAAGGACACACCGTCTAACACACACACACACACACACACACACACATATATATATACATGCACGGCCATATTATGTGCAGTGGCATACGAGCAGCTCTATATACTCACTGTATAGTTATGAGTAGATGTATGCATGCATGAAACCACGAATGTATGTATGTATGTATGTATGTATGTATGTATGTATGTATGTATGTATGTATGTATGTATGTATGTATGTATGTATGTATGTATGTATGTATGTATGTAGCCTATGTATGTATGACATTGTATGTATGTATCATAATGTATGTATGTATGTATGTATGTATGTATGTATGTATGTATGTATGTATGTATGTATGTATGTATGTATGTGTGTATGTATGTATGTATGTATGTATGTATGTATGTATGTATCTATGTATGTATGTATGTATGTATGTATGTATGTATGTATGTATGTATGTATGTATGTATGTATGTATGTATGTATGTATGTATGTATGTATGTATGTATGCATGCATGCATGCATGTATGTATGTATGTATGTATGTATGTATGTATGTATGTATGTATGTATGTACGTACGTACGTGTGTATGAGCGTGTAATTGGAATGGCAGATTATGGAAGCATGAGCAGTTCGGCGGAGATACATGAATGGATGAATGAACGGATTAACGGATTGGGCAGTGGATGAAGGGATGGATGGACAATGAATGGAGGAGAGAAAGAGGTAGGGTGGGATAGATGGACGGACGGACGGATGGATTCCGAAGGAAGTAGGGTGGGAGGGATGGATTCATGGATGGATGGATGGATGGTTGGATGGATGGATGTGTTACCTACCGAAGCTAGTGTTCTGTGCGGCCATGAACTCCGAGGTGAGGAACTGTTGAGCGATGGCTGTTTTTCCAACTCCAGGTCCTCCGAGCAGCATGACCCGATACACGACAGGCATCTCCACAGAAGACGATCCATCATCATCACTCCAGATACCACCTCCTCCTCCTCCACTTCCATCTCCAGAGTTGTAGCTGCTCCTCCTGCTCCCTCCTCCTCCGTCCGTCAGCACCCCCACCCCATCCCGCATCATCTCCATCGCAGTTGGAATCGACTGCAACACCTCATCACCCTCGTTCACCAGACCGCGATTCGTCAGCGAGAAGGACCGGCGTCTGTAGATCGGCACCGCTTCCGGTCCTCCATCCCTGGCCGTAGTACCTCGCGGACTGACCCTGGTCGACGACGATCGGATCAGAAGAGGTACTTCCGGTTCCTCCACGATGCTCCTCTCCCTCCACGAGCAGGGGGCACTGCAGTTTCTATGGTAACCAACGGGGAAATTTCTCTCCATCATCATTGGTCGGAGCACTTGGAGGGTGGACCTTACCAGAGGTGACGGGGGCAGCGGCGTCGGCGGGGCAGCGGCGCTTTGATGCCGGGCGGCACCGCCGGTATGCTCAAAGAGTTCTTTGATGATTGCCTTTTCGTTGGCGATACTTGTGAGACGAGACGTCGCCGCTCCCTCCGGCGGTATGAGGCTCTTTGATCGTTTCCTTTGATCTTGCCGCTCCCGCTGCAGCCCGTAGGTCGGCTTGACGCGCAGGCTACTGTGGGCGAAGGCGTGCCGCTTTAGGATGCCGTAGGCACTTCCGCCACTCTCGGCACGTGCCAGGTACTCCTCGAAGTCGTCTGGAAAACGGAGACTGTCCAAGTCGAAGACGCCGACATTCTTCTCTCCCGTCGCTCTACTCATTTTAAGTCTATGCTCGCCTTACCTGGCGTCAGATAAAAAAAAAATCAGAACATGATTGTGTGATACTTATATCCGACGCCTTTATTTAATAGATGTTAGAATCTTCTGCGATTACTGAGTATTATTAATTAATTATTGCGTAAATTTATTATTATAAATCTTACTAGGCCTAATGCCTCATTTCTATTTATTTTTAGTTATTATGATATCACTCCTATTTGCCTTTTTTTTATTATATCCCTTAATCATTATTGTTAATTATTGATATTTATTATCGTCATTATAATTGTTATTGTTATCATCATTATTATTATTTCTTTTGCCCAATGTAGGCTATTAATAATTTCTGAGGCGTTCCAAACTAGGCTATATCCGGAGATGCAATTGATTATTGACTATTATTTTTATTATTACTATTATTTTTTACAACTATTATTACTAACGTTATTATTATTCTTGTTACAAACATTTTGTTGGTGCTATAAAACACTTCCCCCATCAGTTCGCTCCTCTCTTCTCGTCATTCTACTTCTTTCACCTCAAATTCTGCCTTTTGCTCGGGGTCGTTCGTACTGCATGGGAGCACTTCTGAAAGGCTCTTCCTAAAAATGGTCATGCACAATACAATACAATACAATGCATTACATGCAATTCACTGCGATACATTGCAACATAACACAATGTGATACAAAGCAATGCAATGCAAAATCTTTTAACGCCCGCACTGCCCCGCAGGTGCATAAGCTTAAAACTGAATACCCAATTTGATGCGCTGATACGCCTACATGCATGCATTGCATAGGCCTACATGCATGCATTGCATAGGCCTACATGCATGCATTGCATAGGCCTACATGCATGCATTGCATAGGCCTACATGCATGCATTGCATAGGCCTACATGCATGCATTGCATAGGCCTACATGCATGCATTGCATAGGCCTACATGCATGCATTGCATAGGCCTACATGCATGCATTGCATAGGCCTACATGCATGCATTGCATAGGCCTACATAGTACATAATTATACACTACGTATCTCACCTGGGTAGGTTCTGTTAATAGCTGATAATTATCTCAATGTTTACATCATTTACTTTCCTAGATCTACTACTCCTGATTATATCCCGCTCTCTATTTCCATCGACCAATTTATATAGCGCCACGCGCCGATCTATAGGCCTATACACTCAGAATAATTATTCCAGGTCTCCGAGTCTTCCACTAAACGAATTCCTACCCTGGTTGCTCTTCTTTCAATTCTGCTTCATCCGTTTCATTTTCCATACGCGCTCGTGGTTCGAACGCACTACGCATATGATACACGAATGGCTCGCATTCATCCGCAAACATAATTATCGAATGCAGTATTATATACTATAGACTGACGGGTGCCAGATATCGGAAAAGCTTTGGTCATGCGCAATATAATACAATACAATACAATGCATTGCATGCAATTCACTGCGATACATTGCAATACAACACAATGCGATGCAAAACAATGCAATGCAAAATCTTTTAACGCCCGCAGGTGTATACCCAATGTGATGCACCGATACAATGCATAGGCCTACATAGTACATACACTATTACACTACGTATATCACCTGGGTAGGTTCTGTTAATAGCTGATTATATCGATGTTTAGGCCTACATCATTTACTTTCCTAGAACTAGCACTCTCGATTATATTCCGCTTTCTATTTCCATCGACCAATTTATATAGCGCCGCGCACCGATCTATAGACACTCAGAATATAATTCCAGGTCTCCGAGTCTTCCACTAAACGAATTCCTACCCTGGTTGCACTTCTTTAAATTCTGCTTCATCCGTTTCATTTTCCATACGGGCTCGTGCTTCGAACGCACAACGCATATGATACACGAATGGCTCGCATTCATCCGCAAACATAATTATCGAATGCAGTATTATATACTATAGACTGACGGGTGCCAGATATCGGAAAAGCTTTGTCGCCAGATCACGTCATAAAGTAGCCAAAAAGTCGCGAGTAGAGCGAGGGGCGCGGTGGTTTAGTGGTGGCGTCGCTGCCTTGGAGCCAGAAGGTTCGAGGTTCGAATACACTTCGCCGCGTAAGGACCTTGGGCAAGTCCTTCACTCACAATTGCTTAGCGCTTCGGTGTTAAACTCCGATGCAGTGTCCGCTCTGCATTCGGGAGCGGCTCTGAGTAGGGAGAGCTTGAAGGGGCGCTATAACAAGTGCACAAACAAGCCAAAGTACGCAGACATTGATAATATTTTCATTATGTTTCCTATAATATTAAAATCGTGCTTTGTTGGTTTCTTTGGTAACGTCACAAAATACTTGATGAAACCATTAAGTGAATTGAAAGTAGCCCAACTCGCGCTTTTCGGGCCTACCTGGCAGCCCTGTTACAGTGATGCTGTGTCATTATATTATAGTAGACATAGGCCTATATCTACGTCACGAATTAGGAGACTATAACCTCAGACTAGACGTAAGCTTACCTTTTAAATGATGAGCAAGCCGACACACGGGTAAGCTTATAATAATCCACCGCCAAATCCGCATTAGCATATAATCTATAGCCTATAAAATAAAAATCTAACCGCGTTTGGCACCTGACGCAAGATCTCCGAACTTTCTTCATTGATTGCTTTCGAAACTTCACCAAAACGTTTAGTTCCAACACGGCCGGGTTTGCAGAATGCTTTTTGGGAAAAAACGCAATCTTTTAAGCTAAAAAAGCAACTTTGCAAATTCCGCCGTTTTCAACACATAGCCTACGCCGTCAATAAGCCTTGCATACCGATTCGGGCATGTTTGTTCCGTAAATTTCTTTAGCGCATTTCATTACGGCCTTCGCATTTCATTACGGCCTTCTTGCTCAAGCGTTTTATGGCGTGATCCGCGTCGCCATCGCGGAGGGGGAGGGGAGGGGGAGGGGAGGGGGAGGGGAGGGGGAGGGGAGGGGAAGTCTTTTTTGCCACAGCAACGCGTGGCTGGGTACAGCTAGTATTATATAATTAATTATAGGACTAAGTCCTATAGTGTTACAAAAACTCGCGTAGCTTATATGGGTCAGTGACCAGTGGCGTCTACCAATGGAGGGGTTGGGAGAACGTTCTCCCACGGCTACTAAAAGTGGGGGGGTTTGGCGTTTTTTGGTGTAGATTGGGGGGGTTGCTGAATTTCGATTATAAGGACCTGGAATACGAAAATCAAAATATTTGTGCATCATGTAAGTATCGAAAACACATGGTGTCTCAGACTAATGAACCACGGTTCGCTTGAAGTCACATAATTATTTGGTAGGGTGTGTGTCAACTCATGGACATTAGTGGCAGAATTCACTCGTCACGGTTACTGACGGAGTCAAGCCAAAGCCCAAGCCATGGCAGGTGATGAAGGTAATAAAATTAATGATACGACGGTCCGATGAATTTATGATGTTATACGTCCAAGAATAATATATACCGGTAATCATGCAAGACTGCAGGGAGATAGCGGTCATGCGGATATAGCTTATGAATATATATATATATATATATATATATATACATGTATATGCATAATATACATATAAATATATATGTATATATATATAGCATACAATACATACATGTAAACTCTAAATGGACAAGCTCCTAAATGCCTTTGTGACTAGATGCACAGACCCCTCTTCACAGTCTCTTCCAGCTGTCTACGGTCTGCTGATCTCTTAATTGATCTCCTATTAGTCCTCGGCAAGGACTACCATAACCCAACACCTAGCCTTGGCCATTGTAGAATGTAGACCCTTCTATGTGGAACGACCGACCTTTATCCGTGGTAAGATCTCAAGATCAATCCACACACCTTGATAAGATCTTAATGGATGGGAGGAGTGATATCTTCAGCCTTCGCTGTTTGAAGTCTTTCTTATATCCTAGGGCCTGTTTCGCTGGATAGCTAGTACCGGAAGAGGCGCTGTATAAGTTCTCATATAGGTTACGATATGGGTGGGGAGTCATATTCCGCATATTCAAACGAAGACCTACAGAGTATTGCAGACAATTGTAAACAAATAATATCGTGAATAAAGTGCTGTGCGGTAAATTATTTTAAAAGTAATCTTTTCGTTTTTCAAATCACTTCAAGCAGGATTGTGCTGGTAAGTGCAATGAAAATAGTGCAATTGCACATTTGCCCTCTCTATTAAGAACAGCTTTTCACATAGCCTACACGCATACTATTCTATAGATTAATTGCTTAAGACTTTTCTTTTTGACCGGACCTGGGTCGGCAGCGCCTCTGAGTAGATTCCTTGAAGGGGCGCTATATAAATAGCTATATATATATATATCTTTTCCACGGGCTCGCTTAGCTACCAGACAGCGCCGAGCCTTCTCGGTTGTGGGGTCGTCAATCTGGAATGACCTCTCTCCAAACCTCCATCTCCTCCACCTGACCAGTCAATCTCTATTTCTCAAGTCCCTTAAATCTTTTTTCTTTAGTCGTGGCTGGGCTGGGAGCGCCTCTGAATAGTTTCTTGAAGAGGCGCTATATAAATTCTAATAACGAATAATGATGAATAATGAATAAATTACTATAGATAGATAGATAGATAGATAGATAGATTTACATAGATAGATAGATAGATAGATAGATAGATAGATAGATAGATAGATAGATAGATAGATTTACATAGATTTACATAGATAGATAGATAGATAGATAGATAGATAGATAGATAGATAGATAGATAGATAGATAGATAGATAGATAGATAGATAGATAGATAGATAGATAGATAGACAATTAACCCCCTAAATTCATGAGAAAGTGACAAACAGCATTGGGCCTATAAAAAGCCCTATATCATTATGATCGGATTCCCGTAATTTTATTTCTTCCACGTAAATAATTTGTTTTGGTCGCATTTTGTATTTGTGATCGCAATCGCAATCGAAAGATTTCTTCAGCGCCCACATAAGCTTTTACACAAAATAGCCTACTAGTGACTGTTGCCGTAACAAGTGCCTCAGCTGAGCGCGCTATGTCTAAGATCAAACTCATCAAGACTCGTCTGCGTTCCACAATGGGAGATGAATATTTCTCCAGTTTGATGCTGATTGCCAGTGAAAAGGATTTGGCTGATAATATTCCCAGCGATGCCATTATTAACAGCTTAGCTGCCTTGTCGCCAGTGCTGAGAAAGCATTTGATCTGCAGCTAGTAGCCTATAATTTTGCGCAGCTGATATTATAATTTAAACAATGTCTATAGTCATTTTTCTACAATGTAGCTTGCGTGAAATTTGCAATCAATAGTCTATACTCTATAGTCTATACTCTGATTAAAGTTATAGCCAAATTCAACTCCAAACCACTATTCTGGTCGCTGATGTTTTTTTTAGCTGTTTAATGTTTTAACCTGAAAGTCACTACTAGTCAGATCACAAATTATATTAATGGATTTTTATTGTTCTCATTTTCAGGTTTTAACTTTTAGAAACTTTTGTAATGGTCTACATGATGATATAGGCCTAATATACATATCACTCTGCTGAACTTCTGAGTGACCCGAGTCTCTTACAAAAATTGCACGTCGGCAAAATGGGGGGGTTCGTTCTCCCACTCCAGGTGGGGGGGTTAGACGCCACTGTCAGTGACAATTTCACGTTAAATCATTTGTACACCTGTGATATATTTTCTATTTGCTGATAAATAATAATATTAATAATTGTATATATGATGATGTCAACGTCGATAAAGGCGAAAAACATGCATGAAATATGAAAATGAAGCGGTAATATACATACTTATGTGATAGT
>OX243825.1:10302459-10347459 GCA_945859605.1 Lumbricus rubellus
CGTCGTCGTCTTATAAGCATCTTCCCGAAGGAGATGGAATCGTCAACAGCAGCATCTGCAGCAACAGGAGGAGCCAGTCGGAGCCAGGAGGAACCAGGAGGAGCCAGGAGAAACCAGGAGAAACCAGGAGGAGCCAGAAGGAGCCAGGAGGAGCCAGAAAGAACCAGGAGCCAGAAGGAGCCAGCGGGGCCAGTGTGTTGCGCAATAATTCGATATATTGAGGATGAAGTAAGGAAGCTACCCCATCATCCTCTCCATCTGCATCTGCATCACCCCTCGCTATTAGCAGCAGGACCAGCTACTGCAAACCTATGGCATCAGATGCGGCTCTTGCTTCTAGGGCGCAATCGGTTTACATTACGCATGTAGGCAATAGGCACACAGGACAATAGGAGCAAATTGTGTTTTGGTTATTATTATTGCTAGGGTTGTCAGATGCCAGACAATGAACCGGACAGTATTTGCACCATATCTGTCCGGTGAGAAATTTGAGACCTTACCGGACATGGCAGTGTCCTGTAAATAGGTCTGCGCATTGTCAGTAACAACTGCTGAAGTGTGGTCTATCCATAAAAAACAGACATGTCTAATGTTTTCGTCGTTTTTATACTCGTCAATAATTATCAAAATAAATCGAAGAAATACTTGGGCATGCAGATCGTTGGAAAACCAGCTGTGAAGCAAAAACGAATTTTTTGCGATAAGAAGGTTAACCGACGAGGCGTTAAGATAGTTGATGACACGGATGACTATGAATGACATTTGTGACGGTCGCAGATGAAGGTAATCACGACAACGAAGAACGATGGATGTGATGCTAATTGAAGACTGCTGCTGCAGATTATGACGACGACGATGATGATAATGATGATAATGATGACGACGATGATGACAATGATGATAACGACGATGATGACAATGATGATGACGACGATGATGACGATGATGATAATGATGATGACGACGATGATGACGATGATGATAATGATGATGACGACGATGATGACGATGATGACGACGATGATGACGTTGATGATAATGATGATGACGACGATGATGACGATGATGACAATGATGATGACGGTGATGATAGTGCAACGATTATTGATCACGGATATGAGACCTCTGTTGTGAACATGCCTCTGCTTTCCAAGCTCAAGATTACAGCTTCATTTTAGGATATCAATGACGACAACGATGATTATGAAAACACGACTATGCTATTATGACAATAATAATAATAATTAATAACGATAACGATGACGACAATGATGACGACGACAATGATGACGACAATGATGACGACAATGATGACGACGATAGTGATGACGACAATGATGACGACAATGATGACGACGATAGTGATGACGACAATGATGACGACAATGATGACGACGATAGTGATGACGACGACAATGATGACGACAATGATGACGACGATAGTGATGACGACGACAATGATGACGACGACAATGATGACAGCAATGATGACGACAATGATGACGACAATGATGACGACGATAGTGATGACGACGACAATGATGACGGTTGCAACAATGTTGACAACGACGACGACAACAACAACAGCAACCACGACAGTAGTTGATAAGGGAACAGCACCAATTCGTTTTCCCCCAATAATGAGTAACAGTTCCAATTCACCACTATAATAACTACAGGTGACAGCGTTTTGTTTACCCGTTCACCTCGAATGACGTCATATGACCTAATTAATATTCATAGCGTACTGGCCAATGGCAGGCGAGCAATCCCATCCCACACAGACGACGTTAATCACCACCCACGGCGCGCTAATCTAATTAGCGATCGAGGGACGACCCCCTGTTGCGCAATATAAACGAAGTGGCGTGCTTGCCATTGGTTGCCATTAAATTCAACATGTCCAGTGTCAAAAGGTTGTGTTTCAATCCTTTACATTTGACAGGCGAGGGTCACTCTTAGCAGAATTTTCAGTACATTTTACATATGCAAACACGCACTCGCGAGAGGAGAAGGTGACACTTCGACGGTTGAGAATTGTAAGGCTCTATATCCAATACATTTTATAATGGCTATAGGGTATTATAATTCTCAACCCTCGTCTTAGCAGCATTTTTTCAGAACTTTACAGTCATAGGATGACATTTGCGATATGCAAACACGCACGTGCGAAGCAGAATTTTCAGAACTTTACACTCATAGGATCACGTTTGAGAAGCGCAAACACATATGTGTGAGAAGCGAAGGTGACAATCAGCAGCATTTTCAGAACTTTACAGTTATAGAATCACATTTCAGAAGCGAAAACAAGCGTTTGCGTAAAACGAAGGTGACACTTAGCGGCATATGCAGTACTTTACTACCATAGGACCACAATTGAGATGTGCAAACACATAGGCCTATGTGCGAAAGGCGAAGGTGTCACTTAGCATTTTTCCGATCTTTACACACATAGGAACACTTTTGAGATGTGCAAACACGCACACGCGAGAGGCGAAGGTGACAATTAGCACGAAAGTGAAAAATAGCACAATTTTCAGAACTTTACGGTCATATGATAACATTTGAGATATGCAAACACACACGTACGAAACAGAATTTTCAGAACTTTACAGTCATAGGATCACAATTTGAAATGCACAAACACGAAAATGTTAGCGGCGAAGGCGACACTTTGCACAGTTTTCAGATCGCTGTGTTAGCAGAATTTTTCTAATTTGTAGAACTTTACATCCGTGTGATCACATTTGTCATGTGCAAACACACATATGCGTGAGGCGAAGGTGACAATTCAAGGGTTGAGAATTATAAGACTCTATGTGCAATACATTTTATAATTGTCATGAAGCCTTATAATTCACTACCCTCGTCTTAGCTACATTTTCGGAACTTTACAGTCATTGGTTCACATTTGAGATGCACAAGCACACATGTGCGAGAGGCGAAGGTGACACTTAGCAGAACTTTACAGTCATTGAATCGCATTTTATAACCACTTAGCAGAATTTTACTGAACTTTGCAATCATAGGAACACATTTGAGATGAGCAAACACGCACGCGTGATATGCGAAGGTGTCACTTAGCGACATTTTCTGAACTTTACAGTCATAGGATCACATTTGAGATGAGCAAACACACACGCACGAGAGACGAAGGTGACACTTAGTAGAATTTTCATAACTTTACGGCTATAGGATAACATTTGAGATGTGCAAACACAAACACGCGAGAGGCGAATGTGTTAATTAGCAGAATTTTCAGAACTTTACAGTCATAGGATCACATTTGAGATGTGCAAACACGCACGTGCGAGAGGTGAGTGTGACACTTAACAACATTTTTCAGAACTTTACAACCGTGTGATCACATTTGAGATGTGCAAACACGCACGTGCGAGAGGTGAGTGTGACACTTTACAACATTTTTCAGAACTTTACAACCGTGTGATCACATTTGAGATGAGCAAACATGCACGTGCGAGAGGCGAAGGTGACAATTCGAGGTTTGAGAATTATAAGACTCTATGACCAATGCATTTGATAATTGTCATGAAGCCTTATAATTTCCAGCCCTCGTCTCAGCAGCATTTTTCAGAACTTTACTCTATAATGTAAGTAGTTGCATAACCTTATGTATTGACTCACCTCGATAAAAAAAAATTAGCAAACTTTAAAAAATTTCAACTTTCCCCAAAATACCTTTAACGTAAGTAGTTGCATAACAATATGTATTGGCGCACAAACGTGAAAAATTTAACAAACTTTAAAATTGGTCGATTTTTCCAAAAGTTCTGTGACGTAAGTAGTTGTAAAACCTTAGGTATTGACTCACAAGGATGAAAAATTTAGCAAACTTTAAACACTTCAATTTTCTGCGAACATTGGAAGCGGTTATAGGAGCAGTGGAAGTGGTGGTAGGAGCGTTGGGAGCATTGGGAGCGGTGGTGGGAGCTGTGGGAGCGACAATGGGAGCGGTGGTAGCAGTAGGAGCGATGTGGAAATGACTATGATGGTGGAAACATACATACTTACTCACGTAATTTCTTTAGTTCAACAACTTTTCACTTGCAAAATCCTACAATTATTTCTTAGTTCCCAATTTCTTCACACCTTCAACGCACAATTCTTTCATTTTTCCACTTTTGAATGACACAAGTGTACAATTCAACAAATACTTACTTACTTACTCTCATAATTTATGCACTCCAACAACTTTGCATCTGTAAAATCCTACACATATTTCTAATTTCTTCATTCCTTCAACTCTTACTTTATGCATATTTCAACATCTCGATCACGCAAATTCTACGCTTCCTTGCATACTTACTTACTTGCACACAAAATTTACTTACTACATCAGCTTTTCACATGTAGACCTACAATGCTGCACATATTTCTCATTTCTTCACACCAACAATTCTTAATATTTACATATTTCAACATATCAATCGCACAATTCTACAATTTCACGTATACATACTTGTTCACTCACATAATTTCCACAATCCAACAGCTTTCACTGGTACAATCTTGCATCTATTTCTCATTTCTTCAAACATTCGACTCTTACTTCTTGCATTTTTTCCATCAAATCAGTCGTGAAATTCTTCAATTCCTATGCTGCTTACTTGCTTACTCAAATAATTTCTGCACATCATAACCTTTACACACGCGCATATTTTTCATTTTCTCATTTCTTCATTCCTTCAAATCTTACTTCTTACATTTTTCAAATCCACAACCTCTCAATTCTACTATTCCAAGTATATTTACTTACTTCATGCATAGAACTCTTCACATACAAAATCATGCAAATGGTTCTCATTTCTTCAATTCTTCAACTCTAACCCTTAATTCGTACATGCTTCAACTCCACAATTCTGAAACTGTTCAATTACTTACTTCTTGAAGTAACAAAAATTGTAAAGTAAGAAGTTGAAGAGCCGAAAGAGATACAGTTTTCTATCATATCAAAGTGAAAAGTATAGGCAGCGTTGAATGTTTTATGATGGTATGCGGTAGAGTGGACTAAGCATAGGATTGTAAGCAGATGTTGGTGGTTGTGAAGGATGAGAATGAGTATGAGAAGGTGTAGGAGGAGAAGAAAGTTGTCATTTTCCCATTATCACCATTTTTTTTTCACAAAGTTTCTAAATTCGCACATTTTCTGACATGAAAGGTTTCTAAGTTCGAAAATTTGATATGACATTGTGACTACAAATTTTTCTTCACAAATTTTCTAGGTGCATACATTTTCTGTCATAAAAAAGTTTGTAAGTTCGTGAATTTGATACATGACTGCCAATTTTCTAAGTGCATACATTTTCTGTCATGAAAAGTTTCTAAGTTCGAGAATTTGATACATGAATGCCAATTTTTCTTCGCAAATTTTCTAAGTGCATACATTTTCTGTCATGAAAAGTTTCTAAGTTCGAGAATTTGATACACGAATGTCAATTTTTCTTCGCAAATTTTCTAAGTGCATACATTTTCTGTCATGAAAAGTTTCTAAGTTCGAGAATTTGATACATGAATGCCAATTTGTCTTCGCAAATTTTCTAAGTGTATACATTTTCTGTCATAAAAAGTTTCGAAGTTCGAGAATTTGATACATGAATACCAATTTTTACCGCAAATTTTCTTAATGCTAACATTTTTTATCATTAAAAGTTTCTAAGTTCGAGAATTTGATACATGACTGCCAATTTTCTAAGTGCATACATTTTCTGTTACGAAAATTTCTAAGTTCGAAACTTAGATACATTTCCGCAAACTTTTCTTCACGTGAGGAGGAGTAGGAGGTGGAAGAAGGAGTATGAGGAAGAGGTGATGGGAGTGTAGGTTTCTTTAAATTGCTTCAAATAGGTTGTAGAATGTAGAGTATAATGATTTTGAGTTCTACGTATTCGAATTCATAATATGTAAGCCGAATATTTTAGAATGTATATTGGACATATGTGCAAAGTCATGTTTTGTATGAATTTTCAGCATTTACAAATGACAATTGTTGAATGAAACAAGTGATACTTAGCGTTCTGAATTGTTTCAATTACATTACTTTACAATACTTTGTACAGAATTGCAAATTTCGGATGCAGGAGATGATCAAGTATACAGCTCTTAGTCATCAACATTAAGTCTTTTAGTTTACAGACATAAATGTGAATTTAGCTGAGTCAGCAATATGTAAAAGACTAACAGTTCGCTATAGTAGAGTTCTCACATAGTGACACCAATACTTGAATGCTTGAAATGATGATGTTCACGTTTCTTAGATATAGGAATCTTATGCATTTTCGATGGTTAGACATATGCAATTTTTAGCTGAGTCATCAATTTAGCAAAAGTATACGTTCGAAGGAATAAAATACCAAGTTTGAAAGGTTCTATATGGTGAATCATACACCATTTTTAGCTAAATGTACGTCTTTGCAATTGCTGGCATTGACAATTTGATAGAATTTAACGTGAACGTCGGTTGCAATTATAAGTTTCACAAATATCTACCACGTAAAAGCATTGACATGCTTAGGAATGCGTGGCTGGGCGACAAGGCGACACGGTCGTCGGTCGCTGCGGACACAACAGCTCCGGCGGCGGCGGCGGTGCTTGCGATCTCGATCCGATCAGTCTTTGGTGTGAGGAAGACGGACGATCGTGTGCAATTGTAAAGTATGAATAGTGGAGTATGAGATAAAGCTGCACACGATCGTTCGTATTCCTCGCACCAAAGACTGATCGGATCGCTAGCATCGCCGCCGCCGCCGGAGCTGTTGTGACCGCAGCGACCGACGTCCGTGTCGTCTTGTCGCCCAGCCACGCATTCCTAAGCATGTCAATGCTTTTACGTGGTAGATATTTGTGAAACTTATAATTGCAACCGACGTTCACGTTAAATTCTATCAAATTGTCAATGCCAGCAATTGCAAAGACGTACATTTAGCTAAAAATGGTGTATGATTCACCATATAGAACCTTTCAAACTTGGTATTTTATTCCTTCGAACGTATACTTTTGCTAAATTGATGACTCAGCTAAAAATTGCATATGTCTAACCATCGAAAATGCATAAGATTCCTATATCTAAGAAACGTGAACATCATCATTTCAAGCATTCAAGTATTGGTGTCACTATGTGAGAACTCTACTATAGCGAACTGTTAGTCTTTTACATATTGCTGACTCAGCTAAATTCACATTTATGTCTGTAAACTAAAAGACTTAATGTTGATGACTAAGAGCTGTATACTTGATCATCTCCTGCATCCGAAATTTGCAATTCTGTACAAAGTATTGTAAAGTAATGTAATTGAAACAATTCAGAACGCTAAGTATCACTTGTTTCATTCAACAATTGTCATTTGTAAATGCTGAAAATTCATACAAAACATGACTTTGCACATATGTCCAATATACATTCTAAAATATTCGGCTTACATATTATGAATTCGAATACGTAGAACTCAAAATCATTATACTCTACATTCTACAACCTATTTGAAGCAATTTAAAGAAACCTACACTCCCATCACCTCTTCCTCATACTCCTTCTTCCACCTCCTACTCCTCCTCACGTGAAGAAAAGTTTGCGGAAATGTATCTAAGTTTCGAACTTAGAAATTTTCGTAACAGAAAATGTATGCACTTAGAAAATTGGCAGTCATGTATCAAATTCTCGAACTTAGAAACTTTTAATGATAAAAAATGTTAGCATTAAGAAAATTTGCGGTAAAAATTGGTATTCATGTATCAAATTCTCGAACTTCGAAACTTTTTATGACAGAAAATGTATACACTTAGAAAATTTGCGAAGACAAATTGGCATTCATGTATCAAATTCTCGAACTTAGAAACTTTTCATGACAGAAAATGTATGCACTTAGAAAATTTGCGAAGAAAAATTGACATTCGTGTATCAAATTCTCGAACTTAGAAACTTTTCATGACAGAAAATGTATGCACTTAGAAAATTTGCGAAGAAAAATTGGCATTCATGTATCAAATTCTCGAACTTAGAAACTTTTCATGACAGAAAATGTATGCACTTAGAAAATTGGCAGTCATGTATCAAATTCACGAACTTACAAACTTTTTTATGACAGAAAATGTATGCACCTAGAAAATTTGTGAAGAAAAATTTGTAGTCACAATGTCATATCAAATTTTCGAACTTAGAAACCTTTCATGTCAGAAAATGTGCGAATTTAGAAACTTTGTGAAAAAAAAATGGTGATAATGGGAAAATGACAACTTTCTTCTCCTCCTACACCTTCTCATACTCATTCTCATCCTTCACAACCACCAACATCTGCTTACAATCCTATGCTTAGTCCACTCTACCGCATACCATCATAAAACATTCAACGCTGCCTATACTTTTCACTTTGATATGATAGAAAACTGTATCTCTTTCGGCTCTTCAACTTCTTACTTTACAATTTTTGTTACTTCAAGAAGTAAGTAATTGAACAATTTCAGAATTGTGGAGTTGAAGCATGTACGAATTAAGGGTTAGAGTTGAAGAATTGAAGAAATGAGAACCATTTGCATGATTTTGTATGTGAAGAGTTCTATGCATGAAGTAAGTAAATATACTTGGAATAGTAGAATTGAGAGGTTGTGGATTTGAAAAATGTAAGAAGTAAGATTTGAAGGAATGAAGAAATGAGAAAATGAAAAATATGCGCGTGTGTAAAGGTTATGATGTGCAGAAATTATTTGAGTAAGCAAGTAAGCAGCATAGGAATTGAAGAATTTCACGACTGATTTGATGGAAAAAATGCAAGAAGTAAGAGTCGAATGTTTGAAGAAATGAGAAAAAGATGCAAGATTGTACCAGTGAAAGCTGTTGGATTGTGGAAATTATGTGAGTGAACAAGTATGTATACGTGAAATTGTAGAATTGTGCGATTGATATGTTGAAATATGTAAATATTAAGAATTGTTGGTGTGAAGAAATGAGAAATATGTGCAGCATTGTAGGTCTACATGTGAAAAGCTGATGTAGTAAGTAAATTTTGTGTGCAAGTAAGTAAGTATGCAAGGAAGCGTAGAATTTGCGTGATCGAGATGTTGAAATATGCATAAAGTAAGAGTTGAAGGAATGAAGAAATTAGAAATATGTGTAGGATTTTACAGATGCAAAGTTGTTGGAGTGCATAAATTATGAGAGTAAGTAAGTAAGTATTTGTTGAATTGTACACTTGTGTCATTCAAAAGTGGAAAAATGAAAGAATTGTGCGTTGAAGGTGTGAAGAAATTGGGAACTAAGAAATAATTGTAGGATTTTGCAAGTGAAAAGTTGTTGAACTAAAGAAATTACGTGAGTAAGTATGTATGTTTCCACCATCATAGTCATTTCCACATCGCTCCTACTGCTACCACCGCTCCCATTGTCGCTCCCACAGCTCCCACCACCGCTCCCACTGCTCCCAACGCTCCTACCACCACTTCCACTGCTCCTATAACCGCTTCCAATGTTCGCAGAAAATTGAAGTGTTTAAAGTTTGCTAAATTTTTCATCCTTGTGAGTCAATACCTAAGGTTTTACAACTACTTACGTCACAGAACTTTTGGAAAAATCGACCAATTTTAAAGTTTGTTAAATTTTTCACGTTTGTGCGCCAATACATATGGTTATGCAACTACTTACGTTAAAGGTATTTTGGGGAAAGTTGAAATTTTTTAAAGTTTGCTAATTTTTTTTTATCGAGGTGAGTCAATACATAAGGTTATGCAACTACTTACATTATAGAGTAAAGTTCTGAAAAATGCTGCTGAGACGAGGGCTGGAAATTATAAGGCTTCATGACAATTATCAAATGCATTGGTCATAGAGTCTTATAATTCTCAAACCTCGAATTGTCACCTTCGCCTCTCGCACGTGCATGTTTGCTCATCTCAAATGTGATCACACGGTTGTAAAGTTCTGAAAAATGTTGTAAAGTGTCACACTCACCTCTCGCACGTGCGTGTTTGCACATCTCAAATGTGATCACACGGTTGTAAAGTTCTGAAAAATGTTGTTAAGTGTCACACTCACCTCTCGCACGTGCGTGTTTGCACATCTCAAATGTGATCCTATGACTGTAAAGTTCTGAAAATTCTGCTAATTAACACATTCGCCTCTCGCGTGTTTGTGTTTGCACATCTCAAATGTTATCCTATAGCCGTAAAGTTATGAAAATTCTACTAAGTGTCACCTTCGTCTCTCGTGCGTGTGTGTTTGCTCATCTCAAATGTGATCCTATGACTGTAAAGTTCAGAAAATGTCGCTAAGTGACACCTTCGCATATCACGCGTGCGTGTTTGCTCATCTCAAATGTGTTCCTATGATTGCAAAGTTCAGTAAAATTCTGCTAAGTGGTTATAAAATGCGATTCAATGACTGTAAAGTTCTGCTAAGTGTCACCTTCGCCTCTCGCACATGTGTGCTTGTGCATCTCAAATGTGAACCAATGACTGTAAAGTTCCGAAAATGTAGCTAAGACGAGGGTAGTGAATTATAAGGCTTCATGACAATTATAAAATGTATTGCACATAGAGTCTTATAATTCTCAACCCTTGAATTGTCACCTTCGCCTCACGCATATGTGTGTTTGCACATGACAAATGTGATCACACGGATGTAAAGTTCTACAAATTAGAAAAATTCTGCTAACACAGCGATCTGAAAACTGTGCAAAGTGTCGCCTTCGCCGCTAACATTTTCGTGTTTGTGCATTTCAAATTGTGATCCTATGACTGTAAAGTTCTGAAAATTCTGTTTCGTACGTGTGTGTTTGCATATCTCAAATGTTATCATATGACCGTAAAGTTCTGAAAATTGTGCTATTTTTCACTTTCGTGCTAATTGTCACCTTCGCCTCTCGCGTGTGCGTGTTTGCACATCTCAAAAGTGTTCCTATGTGTGTAAAGATCGGAAAAATGCTAAGTGACACCTTCGCCTTTCGCACATAGGCCTATGTGTTTGCACATCTCAATTGTGGTCCTATGGTAGTAAAGTACTGCATATGCCGCTAAGTGTCACCTTCGTTTTACGCAAACGCTTGTTTTCGCTTCTGAAATGTGATTCTATAACTGTAAAGTTCTGAAAATGCTGCTGATTGTCACCTTCGCTTCTCACACATATGTGTTTGCGCTTCTCAAACGTGATCCTATGAGTGTAAAGTTCTGAAAATTCTGCTTCGCACGTGCGTGTTTGCATATCGCAAATGTCATCCTATGACTGTAAAGTTCTGAAAAAATGCTGCTAAGACGAGGGTTGAGAATTATAATACCCTATAGCCATTATAAAATGTATTGGATATAGAGCCTTACAATTCTCAACCGTCGAAGTGTCACCTTCTCCTCTCGCGAGTGCGTGTTTGCATATGTAAAATGTACTGAAAATTCTGCTAAGAGTGACCCTCGCCTGTCAAATGTAAAGGATTGAAACACAACCTTTTGACACTGGACATGTTGAATTTAATGGCAACCAATGGCAAGCACGCCACTTCGTTTATATTGCGCAACAGGGGGTCGTCCCTCGATCGCTAATTAGATTAGCGCGCCGTGGGTGGTGATTAACGTCGTCTGTGTGGGATGGGATTGCTCGCCTGCCATTGGCCAGTACGCTATGAATATTAATTAGGTCATATGACGTCATTCGAGGTGAACGGGTAAACAAAACGCTGTCACCTGTAGTTATTATAGTGGTGAATTGGAACTGTTACTCATTATTGGGGGAAAACGAATTGGTGCTGTTCCCTTATCAACTACTCACGACGATTTTGATGCAGAGGCACAATGACGAAACAACGATGAGGATGACGACGACTAAGATAACAACGACAACGATTATGATGACCAAGACAACGACAACGACAGCAACTGCAATGACAATGACGAGGAGTGTGATGACAATGAAAACAACAACCAACAATGGCAATTACGATGACTAAGACAACGACAATGACAAGTACAACGACGACAAGTACAACAACGACAAAGTCGACAACAACCCCAACGACCTCGCAACAACACCGTCACCAACAACGCCAAAAAATAGTTCCACCGATGACGTCGCCACGACACTTCACCACCATCGCTCCCTACGCCTCGAGAGCCACGTGTGCTCTGAAGAGAGCCTTCGCGGTGTTGTTCTTCGCGTCGTTTCCGAAATCCGTCGGAGTTCGGCCATCTTTGTTTGCAACGTTCAACTTTCCACCACGTGACAGCAGAAGATGGAGGATGTCGAATTGCTGTACAACGCTGGCAGCTTTATGTAGCGCCGTGTTCCCGGCCAGGTCCTGACGGTTGATATCGGCCTCGTGGTTGATGAGGACACGAACGTTGTCGGCCATGTTGGATTTGACGGCCTTCTGGAGGGAAGTCTCGCCGTAAATCTCGTCCGTCTCGTTGACCTTTGCACCCCGCTGTAACAGCTCGTAGCACAGCTTACCTGTAATGTAATGTAAGCGGTTAAATAGCGGTCTTTCGTGAGCAGTAAAAGTGTATATTGTGGATTTAAATTGCATGTAATGTACACAAGCATGCTTTATTGAGTATGCCTGAGTGCACCCGTAGTACATTCATTGTACCAAAGAACAAAATTAATGTACATTATGTGCCATTGTATGCGCATATTTCTGTGGTTGGTCCGGTGGTCTGGAATGGCCTTCCTTTTGAGCTGCGCCTGCACCCTGGAACTCTACCAGGATCGTTCCTTACCAAACTTAAAATTGTTCATTTTAGGCGCGCTGGAGTCGGGAGCGCCTCTGAGTAGTTTTTTTACTTGAAGGAGCGCTATATAAATGTCCGAATGAATTATGCTTGTATATTATATGTACAGGGTGGTCCAAAATAAACCGCACAATGATAAATTGGTAGTACTTTATTCAGACCAATTCAAATATAACCGTGAAAATTCACAAAAACACAGCAATTATTTTTACTGTAACATTACATGGATGGATTTCGTTACATAAAATGTTCAATGTGTCTTCCTTGCTGCTCGACCACGCATTGAAGCCGACGACGCCATTGATCAATTGCGCGGTCAATGAAACGATGTGACAGTTTGGTCCACTCTGTGACGATTGTTTCTTTTAGCTGATCCACTGTGGTGAAACTTCTACGACGGTATACCATCTGTTGAAGGGCGCCCCAAACAGCGTAGTCGACTGGATTCAAGTCCGGGCTGTTTGGGGGCCACATGTCAGGCTCAATGAAAGAAATGTTCTCACGTCGCAGATACTCCATAGTGTTCTTGGCGGTGTTTGATGGAGTGATAAACAACAATTTCTTTACCATAAACTATTTCTCTTTTAAAGCCAGGCTAAAATCACACTTGTTCGCTAGGGCTTATCCGGTGTAGCTGTTTTTTGTAAGGCGCCCTTGTGACGGCATGGCTGTGTTACTGCGCCATATAAATCATCGTAATTATTATTATTATTATTATTATTATTATGATAAACAATGATAAAGTCAATAATGACGTCAGAGAAAATATATAAATAAGTAAGAAAAATGGCATTAAACATTGAATTGTTATATCAAGAAAACTGTCACCGTGCGGTTTATTTTGGACCACCCTGTACATGTACTTGTAGTACAAATCTATCAATCAATCAATCGAGCCTGGAGTGCCTAATCAACAAAGAAACTGAAAGTGACGTCACGCAGGTCCTCACTCCACCTTAAATATATACTTCGAGGTCGTGACGTCACTCAAGTGCTCCACCAGACCTTCCAGTATTGACCCAAAAGCGCCACCTGTTGACGTTTTGTGCATCAGACGACGGCGCAATAGAAGTCACAAATTACAATTACAATTACCTGTGAGGTCGTGGGCAGCTGCGATGTGCAGGGCAGTCTGACCAGTGGAATCAAAGATGTTGGGCTGCGCCCCGTTTTCCAGGAGGGTCAGGGCGTTCTCCGTTCGACCGAGACGGGCGGCTACGTGCAGCGGTGTGCCCCCTCTGCTCTGTCGGTTCCAGTCGGGGTGGTTGAGGTTTACGGCTGCACCCTTCGATATGAGGGTCTTTATCAGATCCAAACTGTTACGGCCTAAAACATGAAATAACAGTAATAATAATAACAACAACCACAACAATAACAATAATAATAATTAAAATAGTAATAATAATAATAATAATAATATCAATAGCAGTAGTAAAAGCAATGACATTGATACTATACTAGTCAGCTTAGAGTGGTGCTCCGCTCCTTAACCTTCAACGCTGCTTTAACCCTTATCCACTCTTTCGTCGTCTCACGCTTAGACTATTGCAGCGCCCTCTATGTGGGTCTTCCGGTGACTCGGATTGGGTGCTTGGATCGGGTCTTGCGCTCTGCGGCACGTCTTGTCGGTCGCATCCCAAAATTTGGCCATGTCACTGACTATATGCGGGATGTCTTGCACTGGCTCCCTTTCTCACAAAGGGTCACTTACCGAATATCTTCCTTGGTTTGGCGCTGTCTCGCGGGTTTGGCCCCTGTCTATTTGCAGGAGCTCTGTTGCTCCACCCTGAGCGTCCAGCGCCGTGGCTCTCTTCGCTCTTCTAAGCAGGCTGAGCTTCTTGTCCCCCGGTCACGCACTTCTATTGCGCAGCGCCGTTCCTTTTCTGTTATTGGCCCTGCAACCTGGAATGGGCTCCCTGTGGAACTACGTCTAATACCTCGAGCATTTGAGACTACGTTCTACTCTGCTCCTAAGACTGCTCTCTTTAGCCGTGGTTGGGTCGGGAGCGCTTCTGAGTAGATATTCTTGAAGAGGCGCTATATAAATGTCTGAAATGAATGAATGAATGAACTAGTACTACTACTGCTACTGCTGCTACTGCTGTTTCTGCTTCTGCTGCTGCTGCTGCTGCCACTGCCACTGCCACTACTTGTGTAACGTCCTATGAGGCCGCTACAATTTAACGTCCTTGTAAGGCCGCTTTTACTTACTTACCAAATTATTTTATTAGATATCATGGTGCTATTTATAGATCATCACATAGATGGTATATTTTTGCGAAGGTCGTCATGACGACGGGAGGGTACTTCTGTTCGAGGCTTCTGTCGAGGCTTCTGAATCTTCTTGTGGTAACCAATCGCAGTAGATTGTCCGTCCTATCAGAGGCCGAGGTTTGCGTCCGACTGTCGCTTTTGCGTGTCAGCCCTTGATTGGTCGATCCGGACCACGTGACCGCTTCCAACGCCGAAATGCGCAGTCGACTGGAAGTTTTCATCGGAGTGAGAGCTCGGCTCGGGAAGATCAGAAATTCCGTATATTCTGGGTCTAAAAATGCTGAATGTGTGGCTGATTGCCTGATTTCATGAATATGAATATACCGTTGACTAAGCGACTGGTTTTGGGACAGTTTGCAGCCGATTCTGTGTGAATCTTTATTGTCATATATTCCAATATTCGGACAAGAAATCTTCCGATCTTCTTTCATATTTGAATGCGAGTGTTGGCCAAATTGCACGGAAATTGCCAGGGAAGTATTAACTAATCTAATTGCTCCATAACAGATTCCGAAACCAAGTGTAGTTAATTAATTAGATATTAATGTTCATTGATAATAAGAATTGAAACCTAGGTTGATATTGAATATCGGTTGAAAGCTGCAGACCGAATTATGATTCATTATATCTGACTGTTAGTTATAGAACGTGATTACTAGAAATAAGGTTGTGCAAGCCTGTTGATTATTTACGGAGATTCTGCTGACTTTGAAGACATATTGCATAGTTATTGAAGAACAATATCTAGGCCCGATCTCAGATGTTAATTGTCAGCAACGCTTATTAATTATACTCAGTTGAATTGTTTAATTAAATAAATCAAATCTGACGTTAATAAATAACTGAATAATGGAAACTTCTATAAGGTCTGAGGATCACTCTGATGAGGAATTAGAGGAATGCATAACTGAAGGGGAGAAGGGAGGAACCCCTGACCGTCTTGACGAATTAGAAGCAAAGGGTAAACAAGTTGGGGAACTTTTACTAACTGTGTCAGAAACCCTGGGGATGTTTATGGAACGACAAGAGTCCCAATTCAAGAGCCTTAGTCAAGAGATAAGCCACTTACAAGAGCAACACCACCGGGGTAGTCTTTCCCGAGAAGAAGGTGAGGTAATGAGGGAAAAGAGAAGGGAAGGGTTGACCACATCTAAGGATTGGGGATTTACACAATCTGTTGAAGGGGATTCGAACCCAGACGGTCTTCAATTAGAGGAAGCCGTCGTTCCCAGACCGGGAACCGCAGACATATGTCGCCACTCGACCGAAGCCATTCCTGGTACCGATGAGAGACATCCCCGTCCTGAGGTGGAAGACCCAACCCTAAACTACGACTTTACCAGAGGGAAATCAATGGATCCCGTAGATCTTACTTACTTAGATGGATCTGTAGTCTTACCTGACAATAGAGAACCCCTTCAACAGTGCGGCGCCTCGACTGAATTTCCAGGGCGGGCACCTACCACTTGGGAGGCTGAAGAGCAATACCAAGGGTGGGACCCCCGGTCACGTGGTTTTCTTTCGAGGAGGGAGCAGGCCGTTACACTTGGTACCAGAGCTAGTGGGGTTTTGAAATTAAGGTCAAATACAGAGGTTCAAATCCAATCTAGTGCAGATACAATTGACACCAGATTAGGTAAGGTAAAAGTAAGCTCAGGTACATTTGGTCCTAGACTAAGTGAGGTTTTGGAACTAGGTTCAAATACAGCTAACGCTCGGGTCCAACTTAGTCAAGATACAAGGGCCAGAAAAGAACCCGAAATGGTTAGGAATGAAACTGTCTATCATAGAGATTTAAATACGTTTTATGAAAATTTTGACTATGAGTCGTATATGCGCAAGAAACAAAACCGGTTAAATAATGATATAACCGAACAATTGAAATGCAATAGTGAAGACTCAGAAGTAACTGATATGCGGCCTTTACATCGATTTGTGCTCGACCCAAATGCGATAGCTATAGGGCAAGACTGTTTGAAAACATGTACTAACTCTGGAATGTTAGTTGTAGATAAATCAAATGGGGATTTGTCGTCCATACGAAAGTACGACTGGGGTCCACGAGATGCACATCTTCGTCTCATGTCATCTGCAACTCCACGGGCTGCCACCTTCCCATACTCGTCGTACCAATTCATGAACACTGAAACTGGAGACCTTCGACGATCGAATGAATTTCCTCCACGAATCATCTCTTCGAAGAATGTGGGTATGCACGATGTCCAGGTACGTGAAATGAAACCTGAATCAGAAAAGATCGCGTTCGCTTCTGCTTCGATTCCTCGTATGCCCACCCTGACGACATCTTCGAGTCCGCCGATAATGTCAACGATGTCTTCGTCGCTAAGAACTCAGGTTACCCAGAGCTACGAATACTTACCTCGTGAGCAGGTACAGCCCATCTTCGTGCCCTACTACGGTCCAGCCTCGTACAATGAACAGGTTGCCCTGGCGAAACAATTAATGCAGTGGCCAACAATGGAACCGATTGTCGCGGGTGGTCCTACGGATGAACTGCCTAATCCGTTCATACTCGGGAGCGGTGTTGCTTCTGAAAAACCGCCCACAACCGTCAGCTCTTATGCTCGAGAGTTGTCACCGAAAAAGGACACTGTCGAACCGTCTCGATCCGAACCTATTGCTCGTGAAAGGAAAGAACCTGCTGGAAAACTACTAACTGAACATTCAAATTTTCCAGATAGAAGAATGACATCATCAATGAAGCTGGACCGATACAACGGTAAGACCTCAGTAGAAGTGTTCCTTAAGAAGTTCGAAGTATGTTCGAAAAGTAACCGTTGGACTGAAGAGGAGAAACTGGCCCAACTGACGTGTGCGCTAGTAGATCCAAATGATGTCCACAATTCTGAACAGTCCTTGTTAGCTGCTAACGGGTCTGCTATTCGCGTTGTGGGAGAGACAATACTGAAACTGCAAATCGGCGATCACGAATTCAAGATTCCCTGTCTAGTCACAGAACAGGTCTCTGAACTGATCCTTGGACTTTCCTGGATGAAAGACGAAAATGTACTTTGGCATGTCGGTCGCAACTGGATTCTGGCGGGAAGTCACCGATTCGACGTTCACTGCAAGCCACGTGTGAGACTGTGTCGCAGAATAGTAGCTTCTCGTGACCATGAAAGAAAGGAAGAAATCCATGCCGTGCAATCGACTTCGAAACCTTCGGAGGAGCCATGGACCAGCCAGCCGAAAGGTGCAGGAACCGGAACTCCACGCCTGAAGGAAATTTCCGACTCGTCGAATCTACTCCCTCTACAGGTGGTAGCCCGGAATCCTTCTAACGAGGATGTGCATCCTTCTCCCGGCTTCGCAAATCCTCCCTCCGTTGGTGTACATCTTCCGTCTGTTCTTGCCAACTTCTCTTCGGAAGATGTGCATCTTCCCTACGTCCTCGCCGGCTATCGAGCAAGTGAAAGTGAAAGCACCGGATTCACACCTAACCGGCTGTTCCTGTCAAGAGAGTTGTGCAGGCCGATTGATTTAGTTTTAGGAGATGTTCCAGTTGCAAATGCTTTGTCTAGTACCGATGATTTTGTTGTGAATCAAATTGAGAATGTGCATAATAATTTTGAAATTGCTCGAAGATTTATGCAGCGCCATGTCACTAACAGAAATTTCCGGTATGATATGAGAGTGAAACCCGCTAGGTTTCCCATAGGTCCTTTAGATTTGGAGACCTTGAATGGATTGAATAATCCTGAAGTTGAGGAATTAATGTCCGATGCGAGACCTCGCAGGAACATTGTTCGCCCCGTAAGATATAGGTAACGTATAGCTAGTGTAAAATAATATCGCGTAATGGCGATAGGTTTAGGCTTTGGCGAGAAGCCTGGTTTTAGTTCCTTTGGATGAGAACAAATACATATGAACGTTTTGTTTCTAAACTTGATCTAGGTTAGATCATGGGGGTAGATTAAGATTGTTTACTTGTCGTTTTACTTGCATTGTTTTCTTTGTTGCCACGAAGAAGGGCAAGAATGCTGTGCTTGTTTGTAGTATAGAAGATGTGATTGCATAATCATGATTAATTGTATAATCTATGATGAGATTATTTGCTATTTTGAATTCTATACGGTTAGTGAAGGCAGGGTTCGGATGTAGAATAGTGGGTTGTAATTGTCCAGACAGCGTTACGGGTCTATTCTATTATATTCCGTCCTGTAAGGTGGACGTAGAAAGTCTATTGCATAAGTCAGGGAGAAATCCGTACTAGCTTCTTGGGTATGTTTCCCTGAATAGTAAATCCTTTGTTTGCTAGTTCCGGAAGGTCTGCTCTGTTATGCTCCGTCTTGTAAGGTAGACGTCGACAGACTATTACATAGGTCAAGGAGAAATCCGTCCTAGTGTGGCTTGGGTATGCTTCACTAAGCAGTAAAGCCTTTGCTTAATAGTTCAGCCCTAGTAACGTGTAAGGTGGGTAATGAAGTATTGACTGCCCATCGCTGATAGCGATTGTATGTTGAGCTAAGGAACAGAGTTTTCCCAGAAATCTCTTTGGTGACCGGTGAGGATAGAATTAAAAGAAATTCAGCCTTCTTTTATTGTGTAACGTATATTTGGTTCATAGTTATTGGTAACCTGTTAAATTGAAATCTTATGTGCTGATTTGTTAGCATAATAGTATTGTAAGGTTTGGTGCCGGAGCAGGGAATATTGTGTTTGGAAGACATTTAAGTATCCTAGTAAGTGGCTCCGAGCAAGTGATGGATTAGGAATGATGATTATAAATTGTGTTAACTGTAAAATTGATTCAGCACAGAGATTCTTTGTGATACGCTTTAATTGCTGATACCAGTGTCGTGATGTGCATAAGTGTAGACTTGATTTATTTTGGGCATGAACCCTTTTTCACCTAAGCGTACCGGGGTTGTCGGTACAATGTGTATCAATTGAGGATCTTGTTCTTACGTAGTACATCAGTTAAGGTTGCTTGTATAATGTTTGGTTTCGGACCCTGTTCTGGAAATTTTCCATTAAGGTGGAAAATTGGATTAAGTGGGGGGGTGTGTAACGTCCTATGAGGCCGCTACAATTTAACGTCCTTGTAAGGCCGCTTTTACTTACTTACCAAATTATTTTATTAGATATCATGGTGCTATTTATAGATCATCACATAGATGGTATATTTTTGCGAAGGTCGTCATGACGACGGGAGGGTACTTCTGTTCGAGGCTTCTGTCGAGGCTTCTGAATCTTCTTGTGGTAACCAATCGCAGTAGATTGTCCGTCCTATCAGAGGCCGAGGTTTGCGTCCGACTGTCGCTTTTGCGTGTCAGCCCTTGATTGGTCGATCCGGACCACGTGACCGCTTCCAACGCCGAAATGCGCAGTCGACTGGAAGTTTTCATCGGAGTGAGAGCTCGGCTCGGGAAGATCAGAAATTCCGTATATTCTGGGTCTAAAAATGCTGAATGTGTGGCTGATTGCCTGATTTCATGAATATGAATATACCGTTGACTAAGCGACTGGTTTTGGGACAGTTTGCAGCCGATTCTGTGTGAATCTTTATTGTCATATATTCCAATATTCGGACAAGAAATCTTCCGATCTTCTTTCATATTTGAATGCGAGTGTTGGCCAAATTGCACGGAAATTGCCAGGGAAGTATTAACTAATCTAATTGCTCCATAACAGATTCCGAAACCAAGTGTAGTTAATTAATTAGATATTAATGTTCATTGATAATAAGAATTGAAACCTAGGTTGATATTGAATATCGGTTGAAAGCTGCAGACCGAATTATGATTCATTATATCTGACTGTTAGTTATAGAACGTGATTACTAGAAATAAGGTTGTGCAAGCCTGTTGATTATTTACGGAGATTCTGCTGACTTTGAAGACATATTGCATAGTTATTGAAGAACAATATCTAGGCCCGATCTCAGATGTTAATTGTCAGCAACGCTTATTAATTATACTCAGTTGAATTGTTTAATTAAATAAATCAAATCTGACGTTAATAAATAACTGAATAATGGAAACTTCTATAAGGTCTGAGGATCACTCTGATGAGGAATTAGAGGAATGCATAACTGAAGGGGAGAAGGGAGGAACCCCTGACCGTCTTGACGAATTAGAAGCAAAGGGTAAACAAGTTGGGGAACTTTTACTAACTGTGTCAGAAACCCTGGGGATGTTTATGGAACGACAAGAGTCCCAATTCAAGAGCCTTAGTCAAGAGATAAGCCACTTACAAGAGCAACACCACCGGGGTAGTCTTTCCCGAGAAGAAGGTGAGGTAATGAGGGAAAAGAGAAGGGAAGGGTTGACCACATCTAAGGATTGGGGATTTACACAATCTGTTGAAGGGGATTCGAACCCAGACGGTCTTCAATTAGAGGAAGCCGTCGTTCCCAGACCGGGAACCGCAGACATATGTCGCCACTCGACCGAAGCCATTCCTGGTACCGATGAGAGACATCCCCGTCCTGAGGTGGAAGACCCAACCCTAAACTACGACTTTACCAGAGGGAAATCAATGGATCCCGTAGATCTTACTTACTTAGATGGATCTGTAGTCTTACCTGACAATAGAGAACCCCTTCAACAGTGCGGCGCCTCGACTGAATTTCCAGGGCGGGCACCTACCACTTGGGAGGCTGAAGAGCAATACCAAGGGTGGGACCCCCGGTCACGTGGTTTTCTTTCGAGGAGGGAGCAGGCCGTTACACTACTACTACTAATAGTAATAGTAATAATAATAAAGGTACTTTTGCCTCACACCCTGAAGATGAGGCCTGACCGACCAGACATTTATTCCAGAAATAATAGTAATCTCTAAGTTCCTGAGGGAATAAAGAAGGCTACCTCAGGGCAAAAAAATAAATAAAATAAATAATAATAATAACAACAACGATAATGTTAAAAGCCTGATAAGTCTGACCACCATTTTCCTACTTACGTTTGACAGCCATGTGTAGCGGCGAATGTCCAAAGTTGTCCAGCACATTCGGTTCCGCTCCATTATCGATAAGCACCACAACGTTTTCCACCGAACCCGAAATGGCCGCCTTATGCAGGGCCGTCTGCTGCCCAGAGTCCGGCTCCCCGACCCTCGCACCCACTCGGATGAGGGCACTGATCGTGTCGTGCTGCCCCGGAACTCCTGCAGCAAGGTGAAGGGCGGTCTGGTTCTGGTATCTTCTATCCCTATCGTTGACCTTGACCCCATTTTCCAGGAGGACGGTTAGAACGTCGGTGAACTTGGCCAGAAGTTTTCCAGGTCGAGTCTGCAACGGATGAGACGTGAAGTTGATGACGAGTTCGTGAAGTGCGGTGAAGTACTTTGGAGAATCTGAGCACAAGTGTCTGATATCGAGACCTTGTTGGAGGAGCGAGTTTACCTTGATACCGTCGAAGTCCTGGAGGGCCGCCTGGAATGCAGGAATCAGATCGCGTTGATTGGTCGAGGATAGTGATACTGTATCAACGGAAGAGGATGCGGATACTGTATCTGAGGATGACGAGAGCGATACGGTATCCTCAGACATGTTTCCGGATCTATGGGAATTTTGGTATAACTGATAAAAATTATACGTGAAATGACGAGTTTATGGCTCTATTAGATACTGCAATATGGAACGGATGGATGTAGGATGTCACCTCAGAAAGATTAAAATCAGTGTAACTTCTCAAGATAATTACGTATTGTAACTCTTCAAAACTGTTCACCGCCCACAAAATTGAGCGTAGAGAGTGTACACGGCCAGCAAACATCTATTGGACAAGTTCAGTGCAATTGTGAAGAGGTCATGTATAATTATGTATTCCACACGATCTGAAAAGAAACAAAAGTCACTGCATTAGTTCACAAGTACAGGTCAGTCGGTGATTGGGCAAAAATCGGGCAAAACGGGTTTCAAATAAAGATTTTCAAAGTTCAAATCAGCCAGATACGACCTTCCCTCAATAAAATGAAACACGTCTTGCCTCTGGTTTGCACACAACACACACACCCACACACACACCCACACACACACACACACACACATACAAACACACACACATACATACACACACTTACACACATACACACACACACATACAGACACACATACACACTTACACAGATAGCGTAATAAATATACAACCGGATCTGCAGCGAATTACATGTACAATGTGCCAAATTTAAACTGCCATAGTCATTGGCATGACCTCATTTTTCAGTTGGCAAAATAACCAGAACGAATATGATACCAGTTACTCATAAAATTATCTGTATAGCTGTGTAGATAACACATGAACAGCCCAATAGGTACAATAGTGTACAAGCCAACTACAATAATGGCCTAAAGGCTTAATTGACCCAGGCCATCAGCTGAGGCCTACAAGCCCTATATTGCAATTATAATTATTATTGGCACACCTCAATCAGACAGACACAGACAGACAGACAGGCAGGCAGGCAGGCATGCAGGCAAACAGACAGACATTGACATCATTTAAATACAAGCACACACACACACAGACACAATGCATACGCACGCCTAGCTATAGCCTATGTATAGCCTACAGTGTATGATGTATATATAATTTACTACCGGATCTTGATTTGAGGCTATACAGATATCAGATCTGGTGCAGCCTTAATTATTAGCCAACCGTCGTATGGAGGAAGGTTGAAGATCGGATCGGATCTTATATTAACCTACTACAGCTGAAGGGCTTAATTATGCGTGCACAGGCAACAAATTATCAGGTGATAAGCATAGACAGCTTTAGGCTATTTATCAATCTACACCAAAACATCATTCCAGTCACCGCACATGGGCCTACTTGTAGAAGTTGTAGGCCTAGTTACACTTACAAATAGTAGGCTACTCCAACCCGCTTTCAACTCATGACCTTCACGTTTTGTTGTGATCATTTTATTTGTATTTCAGGTTTTTTCAGCTTATCAAGCAAATTTAGACCCCCCTTCGGTAATAAAGATACCAGCAATTGCCTCTGTTTATGATAAACTCACGGCGTGTGCCTACAAAAAACCGTGAAAATACTGTACCCCTGGTGAGCAATTAGGCCTATACCTACTGTCAAACATCAGTTATAGACTACACAAAGCGCGCCCTATCATTCCATGTGCAATAGGGCCTATTCACAAGTTTTTAATTCCAGGCCTGCTGACCTTACCGTTGTTTTAGAGGCAAACTGAAAATAAAAAGGTTATGAAAATCGCAAAAATCCAGCTTTAAATACGAGCTTGCGCGCTGAATGGAATGCAGCATTAGGTCCACGTGCGTTGCCTACAGGCCCTACGCCAGGCCCTGCCCTCCGGCGGCTGCAACTGCTAAGCTACTGATTGGGTCAATGGAGCATCTGGCAGCCTACAGCTGAGTCAGAGTATCCCACGCATTCTGCAGCCTTTAACGGCCTACTGTCTTGTCAATCAATAATATATAGGCCTACCTAACCCGTTATTAAATCAGCTACAATAACATCGCTAGAATCTTTCATAAATTCAAACCTTTATCGTCGCTCTTTAGGCCTTATCTATTCGTATATATTTTCCAAACTTCAGATTCATGACACGTAAAGTAGCCTTTGTAAGTAGGCCTAGGCTATTTCTATAGCTGCTGGTATCCTTGCTAGCGATCGCAGGCTTGCTAGATATGGCGTTTGCGATAATAACAGGACGCTTCAGCTGCCTATTAAGGCAATAATTATTCAAACTTCACTGCGGTAGGCGGTTCTTAGCACTCGCTGGCAGCTGCAGTCGCCATATTGGATGTCGGATAGTAGGCTACTCCGTAAAATTATTAATGACTGACCTAGCGTAGACCAAGTCAGATTAATTATATTATTGTCCAACCAGTTGACACCGTGGTCTGGGCCATAATTATGTTGGATTGCGGTTGGCTAAGTTATATTTTGCTCAAGAGACCACAAACCAATATGACGTTACGTCTCGCTGCTAAGGAGTGCGTTCGCTGTAACAGTTGTTCTTCATCTATAACTACTCACAAACATCAGAGACATAATGACATCTGCTTAAATATTTGACAACCTCTTATACTTAACACAAGTAAAGATCCATACATTAATAAATATTTGCCCATAGAAGTTCCATACCTTGCTCAGATCAAGACTCCATCGAAAAAACAACATGGCGTTATTTAGGTCTAGAGCAAGGATTCTGGGTCTAGAGGAACTCTAAATGGTTGCATAGATCATTGTTGATGTTTCTGCTATAAAATAATATTTTAGCATTCTGTGACCGCTGAAAGTCGGAAGGCTTCTTTGCGTTTTGGTTAAAGCAAATCGCGATGGCGAGCCAACTTTTACCGAAACTATCAAGATACATGTACGTACTTTCAAAGAGTTTCTGAATGTGAATTATATTAAAATCTCTGCAACGTTTAAAAGGCATAACGCAAGTGTCATTAGGCTGCATGGTGAGCGATAATTCAGGTCTTTGCGGACAGTGCATTCGCTTAAATTGCTTATAAACATATTTTTCAAGTTGGAAAATGTGGAATGCTAAATCTGTACAAGTTTAAGATGGTTCGGTAGCCGATTTGGCTGAGATAGACAATATGGCCACCCCAGATTGGGACTGAAGAGAGCGCTCTGGCCTAACCCAGACAACAGCGTGATACCTTTACTTTTATTGTTCATTCATTTCATTCATTTCGTGAATTTATATAGCGCTTCTTCAAGAAACCTACTCAGAGGCGCTCCTCTTATTAGGAGCGTAAGTGAGCACAAAATTTACAAACGTCAGCAATTGAATGTTGAACTGATTGCTATTTTGTTGAAGAAAGTTTTCATCTATTAAATCTCAAAGTCATTTGCAAAAAGAATTACAACAGTAAGATTCTGTTATCGGAAGTGTAATTTGACATGTGAAGAACTGGTGCTATGTACCTTGTTTAGAATATAGCCGTACTGATTCATTTATCTTCCACACCTCTATTTTTTTCACATCTGTGGAATTCTTATTACTGGTTTCATGGAAACACCTTTGTCATGATGCTTCACGTATCATTTTTTTATATTTTGCTCATTGAGATTGAATTGAATACATGACCAATTGCCCAATTAGTTGCATCCGAAATACCGTATGCTGCTCATTTATGTCTTGGAGTTTAACCCTCTACCCGTTCATTTTTTAAATTTCAAGCCCGTTTTCAGTGGATATTTTCGGGGCAAACGGGTAAAAGATTAATGGTCACAATATACTAATATTTTTCAAATATTAATGTTGCACCATACTGTATCAATTGGTCAAATCCAGATTTTAAGAATCTGCAAGGTTCTACAATAAATTCTTATTGATTTAAGTTTAATTCCGGTTGCTTAATATCTTGTAGACCTCTGTGGCAACGACGTATACCCAACTATCCGATATACTGGAAGGGAAATCCACAGCTGCGAGTCTATCTGCCGCTGTTCTGGATGAAGATGATTCAAAGCCGACAAAACATGGCACCAGATAGCGTCATGTTCGAAGTACATCCGCAGTAAGTGATCTACTAATGCTCCATGCATAGGGACCCAGAATAAGTCCTTCAGACCTTCACTCACTGTTGCTCAGGTGCTTCGGCGTGAAATTCTGATTCAGTGTCTGTGCTGTGGTTGGGAGTGCGTCTGTGTATAAATCTGACGGGGTGCCAATACAAGTACTCATACATACATATATACAATGCACACACACACACGTGCACACACACACATACACACCTCCAGAGTTAGCCATGGGACACAAAGTATTATGAATTGGACTTTTTCTTAACCCTGTGGTATTTGACGTTTGGTTAATCCTGTTCCCGCAGACACTGTATGCACGGACACACTGTACACAGTTAGCGTACTAATGCTCCATGCATAGGGAATAGTAGTAATTCTTAGGCGAATCAGACCAAATGAGCACCCCGACTGCAGAGCTTTTGCCATTTCGTATTGCCTCTTTGGCATAATACTCTTTTGTAAAGGTTAAATTAATCGTTACGCCTCAGTAATACCCGGGGCTGAAAGTGAGCCGGGTCTGTCAATTTCAATTCAATTTGGCACACTGCTTTGTCGGGTCTTAGCCGGGTCGTATGCTTAACATTTAGGCCTGCGCATTTATCACATTTTAGTTTATTGTTAGATAACAGTGTAGAAAATAAAAGACATTCACACATCAGCCGTTTTGTTCGTTCCAAATAGGCCTATCTTCATATCCCGGATGTATATCTCAGCCTCGGCTAGTTTTTCAAACCACGTTTAGCCGTGGTAATGCCACAATAGAAGCATGCAGAATACTATGCATATGTTCTTGTATATGTGGAACCGTAAAGTTGCCTCTGGAGGTCGAGTGCAGAAAGCAGCAACCTGAGTAAGACGAAGTTAAAGCAGAGAGCTCCCGAAAATGGACTGGCAAGAGCTGCCCAGGACGCAATGCCAGAAGGTAGAGGGAACACGGTTTCATTAAAAGATGTCAATTTAATTGCAATAGAAACGTGAGTTCTAACATTATTTATTTGGAATGTTCTCTTCTCTTCTAGAATGACGAAGGTCGACGTGAAGCAGTACCTCGAAAAGATCTACAGAGTCTCGGTTGTCTCCGTCCACTGTAACCTTATCAGAGGTCAGTTGTTTCCAGTGGATAATTATTTGGTCATCATGCAGTTCAGGCAGGGTGGTATTGTTGGTGCCTTGGAGTGGAGGGTTCCAGGTTCAAATTCACCTCAAGCCACAGTGTTGGGACCTTGAGCAAGTCCTTCACTCGCAATTGCTCGGGTGCTTCGACGTGAAACTCCAATGCAGTGTCCGTGCTGTAGTAGGGAGTGCCTCTCAGTAGATAGCTTGAAGGGGTGCTATAGAAATGAAGAAATAAATAAATAAAATAAATTTAAAGGGTAAATGCCGACGGAAAGTAAAAAACGGCGACAAAACTAGCTGTATTCCTTGCAGTGAACAGTTTATATTTTTACTCTTGTTCAGGCTCATTATTATCTTTGGCATATATCACCTACAGAATTTGGAATAGTGCAGTTTTTGTGGAAGGAAAGTAATACTGCTTACGTGAGAGATACATAATTTACAAATTTAAATGATGAATAATTCTATTAAATTTTTCATCGGTTGCAGTCCGAGGCTTAATAGATCTTATGTGCCGGAGAAATATGCAATGAAAAAGTTAATTTTATAAAGTGATCAGCATAACTCAAAGTGTCTGGTATGTCCACTAGAGCTGTTCTTGTTTCCTTAAAACGCAGACCCACATTCTATAAGTTGCTTAAATCTTCATTGTTATCTGTGGGTGGGCTCGGAGCGCCCATGACTAGGTTTCCTGTATCTTGAAGGAGTGAGAGATAAATTCTTGGAACGAATCACAGTCGGCGTGTATGTAGTGGCGTCGTGGCACATACAAACATAATTATGTCTTAGCTTTGTAGCACAGCTGTTGGTGTGGGCTTAGATTGAAGCAGTATTATATTGATAAAACTATAAGCCATCATCATAATTATTCAAGTGAATTTGCTATTTATGTCTATTTTTCTAAACTCAGGCAAGGAGCGAACAGATCCCAGATTCGGTTTTTCCATTCAGCCGGAAGCGGACAAAAGAATCGCCTACGTTCAAATGGTGAGTTTCTTTGCTTCATTCTTAATGAACTGGTTCAATTACAGATTACTCTTCAAAGTTGTACAATAACTTTGCTTACTTACTTACTTACCTACCTACTTACCTACCTACTTACTTACTTACTTACTTACTTACTTACTTACTTACTTACTTACTTAACCCTGTTAGCGAAACTTTGGTCCCCATAAGGGTCTGCATTCCTATCCGTTTGGCTTCAGTCTGATTATTACGATATTTTGTTTTACCATATATGAATTATGACACTTTTTGTAGGATTCCGCTTTTCATCGGTACACCGTGTATTTACAATGCAGCAGCTCTGTTTACAAACAGGAAAAGAATATTATAAAATATTCTTCTTCTGAGAAACGGTTAAAAGTGAGGCCTCAGTTGTTGACCCTCATTTCATTCATCTCTGTCAATTATATTTCCGCATGGGGTTGAAAACAGGACAGCAGCAGGTACAACGAAGCTGTTTTCAATCTCTGACTTTAGTCGAGACTATTTGTTTTTCTCTGATAGAAAGAACTTGTTGACTTGGCTGGTCTGGGTTGATGTGTCTTCTAAGGTAGACATAGCTGCATGGAACTATGTTTTGATCATCGAACCTAGCATGACCCCCAATAATAACAGAATATACGCTTGGGAAAATTGGATGTGTGGGTGTGTGTGTGTTTGTGTGGATGTGTGTTTACATGTGTGCAATATGAGGTTGCTTGTCTGTGTATGTGTGTATGTATGTATGTATGCATTTACTTGTACTTTTATATGTGTATATATATTCAATTATTCATATATATAATATATATTTATACACATGCATATGCAATATATTTGCACATATACATTTTTACACATACATGTATATATAATTATATATATAATTTTCTATGTATGTATGTATATTCCATGTGTGTGTGTTGCATGTGAACTGTTTGCACATATATATGTATATATATATATATGTATATGTATATATATATATATATATGTGTGTGTGTATATATATGTAATATATTCTGTGTGTGTTATTGCATATAAAGGGGTTTTCAATAATGGATTCTGGCGGAAGCACAGTGCTTACTTGATTTGTTTTCTTTCTAAGTCTTCCGTTGACATGATCAAGTTTCCGGAGTTGTTCAAAGAGAAGGATACGGAGGAGGAGAAGTCGACTCGAGACTACAAGAAAGCCGCCCTCGAGGATGAGAAGACGCGGAGGAAGCAATGGAGTCAAATGGAGATGCCGGCGTGGTTTCGATGATTCACACGGACTCTTATTGAACTGTAATTTTTTTAAAAAGAGCCGCATGTGCCGCTTGTGGTGTGATTAATATCGTGTGGTTGTCATGTTATGGTATTTCGTCGTGGTTTTGTTTGTTGGAAAGAGATTTGAAAAAAAATGGCCCGAGTTATTCTGTGCTTATCTAATAACTGCTAGATGTGAAGATGGCTCTGATAAACTCTGATAGAGGAATATTATATTATGGCCTAGTCTTCATATTATTATTGTCTCCCAAATATTTAAACAAGAGTAGTTTTGGAGGTTTAAGTTAAGGCTGGACCGAATAGGTGATTGTCACTATTCGGCCGAATATGAATGACTAGACAAACTGTTTTTGCCAACTGCAAATAGTGTATAAAATAGGTCTAACAGCAACAATCAAAACTACAAGTAATCTTTTCATTCTTCTCTGCACACTTGCTTTAGCAGCCGCATATGCAGAAACCAGATGTCATGTGACCAATATTTGTATTCGGTCCGACCACTACTATTCGGCCAAATACCAGATAGCTATTTGGTCAAATATTCGGCCTCGAAGTGAAATTTCGGTAGAACCCTAATTTAAATATTGCAGAATTATGTTTCTGAGTATTAATTTTGCGCTGTTTTAGACTGATTATGGCACAGAATATTTATGACATTGACACAATTTGACACTGTTTGATGACCTGTGTTAATTAAAAGACAAACTTACGGTGTAAAATAGAAAAGCAAAGTCCCTTAGCAAAATATCAGGCAGCTTGCTATTTGATTGGCAATGGAATTGTTAATTGTGGTGGAGGTGAACATGGTGGGAGGCAGTGGCGACGCCAGGATTTGAGGTTTAGGGGGGCTGAAGCCCTAAGCCCAACTAGAACATTTTTTTATGAAGCGCGGAAGGCGCGAAGCTGCGAGTGCCGAAGACGCGAAGCTGCGAGTGCCGAAGGCGCGAAGCCCATGCCGACTAGGGGGTCTGGGGGAGCGTCATAAGCTCCCCCAGCGGGGTCTGGGGCGGAGCCCCAACCGCCAGCGCATTTTTAGCTCTGTTGACCTCGACTTGAGCCCTTTTAAGGCTCTTTTTTGCCAGCTATTTATGAACTATAAAATCATGAAAACTTAAATAAGAAGTCGTTTTGCAGAGTCGCACACTAGCTACCAGTATAAGAATGTCAAAAGTTTTATTGTAAAAGAAATGGGCCTAGTCTTTTATATAATCACAAAAGTTAAAAGTTTAGGCTATAACCTAACAAGTTTTTAAGTATACTGTCATATGTGTAGGCCTACTATATAGAAAAACCCTAGGGGCATGTCACATGTAGGGGGTTTTACGGGTACAACCAGTGGCGAAGCCAGAATTTCAGGTTTGGGGAGTTGAAATCCCAAACCCTTCCTCCCAGGAGCGCAAGTAGAACATTTTCGTTAAGAGCGGTAATTTTGCATGCGCTGGAGACCCGAAGCTGCCAGTGCCGAATGCACGAAGCTCATACCGACTGGGGAGCCTCAGAAACCAGCGCGTTTTTCGCTGTTGACTTCGACAGGAGCACGTTCAGGCTCTTGTTTGCTAATTGTCTATGAACGATAAAGTCCTGAAAATGTTTTGAATTTCCACATTGCAATAATAGCATTTTGGATCGTCATTTTTACTAAAATAGCTCATCATTTCAATGCTGAAAGTTGTGGATTATGACTTCAAAAGTGTCCCCTTGTAGGCCATTGTTTAAATTTGTTGGTTATTGTAACGGAAACGCCGGGGCGGGGAGGGAAGAGCGGATGCCTAACTCTCCCACCCGGTGGTAAGGCTTGCGTGTCGCACAAGATGGCGCAAGTCCGGCCTCCGTCGTCTATCGAAGGGCTTAGCAGTGTTTCCCCAGTCGCGACGTCCGTACGAATCAACACGAAGACAGCAGGTATTTTCAGATGATATATTGTAACACACGACTCCACACGTCAGAAGCAGGCATGCACGTGATACACCGCGAACTATCGAACCCCAACAGCGGACGGTCATGTACCTCTCGGCAACTCCCACAGCAATGGCTGACTACGGGGGCGCTCCACTGGCTCGAGCAGGGACACTACACGGCAGCGGCAGCGACGTACTGCGACGACGGCGAAAGCAAGCACCGACGATCGACTCTCAGCGACGGCAGCGGCAGCGACGACGACTGTTGATGACCGACTGTTGACTGAGCTGACGACACGCGCTGTTACCTCGGAAGGACTGACTGACTGGCCCACTGCGGACGACTGAACTCATGCGTGCAGGCAGCACTTCTATTTATACAAGACCGAGGGGACAGGGGTCTATGACGTCAGAGGTCCGGTCCAAAGTCCGAGGACTTCCCGCGCAAAGATCCGCGCATGCGCACTAAGGGGGGACCGACGTCAGAGGTCCGGGGTCTTGCCGCGCAAAGATCCGCGCATGCGCACTAAGGGGGGACCGACGTCAGAGGTCCGGTCCGAGGACTTCCCGCGCAAAGATCCGCGCATGCGCACAAAGGGGGGGGACCGACGTCAGAGGTCCGGGGTCTTGCCGCGCAAAGATCCGCACATGCGCACTAAGGGGGGGAACCGACGTCAGAGGTCCGGGGTCTTGCCGCGCAAAGATCCGCGCATGCGCACGTGCCAACGACGGCGCGAATCGACCACCAACGGAGCCAATTAACCGATAGCAAGACCGCGGCGGCGAAGGAGGGGGAAGGGGGGAACTACCGCGGCTGCACAGGCGAATTTCGCTACATCCTCCTCCCACCACGATTCGAAATGTCCCTATTTCGAGGGGTCAGGACCCACGGGACCTCCTGGAAACAAAGACCCTCCCGTGACCGTCCGCATTAAACAATAACAGGCCAACGGGCCAACGGCAACATTCCTGCCCTCGAACAACTCAGAACCCAACTGTCTCTAAAATGTCCAGAGTCTCTACAGATCCATACATAGAACGCAGCCAACAGGCCACAACAACAGATACTTAGTCTATAACACAAAATAGCCAACGGGCCAACGATACGAATCATATAAGCATGTTTCAACTTTGAAGCAAAGAAACAGGCCAACGAGCCACACATAATGAACACATAAGCCATATATAATTAACTATCGCTTAAACTTAAGCGAACTAGAACGTCCATTATTCATAAAAGTCTCTAAGTTAAATCGTTCACGAAGAAAGTCTCAGAGAAAGTCTCAACGTTCCAGTGTTCACGTTCCACCCAAAAACCTCAGAGTCTAATTCTCACTCCATAGTTTAAACGTCTATTCGTAACGAACCGGACGACGGACCATTCGCTTAGGTCGGCCATCCTGGTAGTTCGCAGTCACAGGCGACGAAGCATCTGCGGCGGTGGACTCGTTAGGCGCACGAGTGGCAGCGTCGTTTTCCTCGTCCAGACATTCGTCCAAACACGGACGCAGTTTGTCCACATGAGCGACGAAAGGCCGTGAATGCCTTGTCTTTCGTAGTCTGTAGTTGACGTCGCCACATTGTTCTATCACGCGAAATGGACCCGTGTACATTCGCGACCATTTCGGACTGCGACCCTGAAAACGTCGAGGGGTGTAATACCACACCCGATCACCTGGAGAGAACTTCCTCGGCCGGACGCGCAGGTCATACGCGTGCTTTCGGCGTTCAGCAGAGACTCGCAGTTGTTCCGTTACCAAGCGATGCGCGTCCTCCATGTTTGAAGCTCGACCGACGTGAGACGCTACGTCGACGTCGACCATATTGTCATCGGTCGTCATGGCAACCGGTGCTCGATGCGCGCAGGTAGCGGCCGTCGCACAGGAAGGACCTACGACGTTGTTCACAGCAGCGGCAGCTGCTGCCGTCGTACAGGCAGGACCTACAGGGAAGCCGACGACGTTGCTCACAGCAGCGGCAGCTGCTACCGTCGTTCCCATGGCATCAGCTTCGTCAACTGAACGAGTGACGTTTTCACCGTCAACAACCAAACGAGCAGCAGTCCTTGCGTTAGGCGGGAATCGTGGGCATGAAGCAGAATCCAACTCAGCAGAGGGTGGACCCAAAATTTCAACCCTCGAACATTCATACTGTTCTAGTTGGGGCAACCTTTCGACTTTCTCGGCGACAATAACACGCCGGCACCACGTTGATCCATTCCCTCTAACCAATGGGTTGCGTCTGCGCCCAATAAACAAAGCCCCATTACCAAAACCCAAACGACAACGATGTTCCCTAAGAAAATCCATTCCCAACATTGGTTCAGAAATCTGGTCGGATACTAACAAGGCAGTATGGACCTCAAAACCACCCCGAAATCTAATAGGCAACCGGACCTCACCCAGGACATTAATATCAGTGCCATTAGCAGCCATCAAAAAGCGAGTACAAGATCGAAGCTCTAACCCCTCAACAGCTGAAGACGGAACCAGGCTTACTTCAGATCCTGTGTCGATGAGGCACATCTGCGGTCGCTCGTTGATCACTCCACGAACGTAGACGGCGTTGCTGCTGGCGCGATCGGGCAGCTTCGGACGAGTCGTGTGATTCACCAACACGGACGTCGATGGCGCGGTTGCGTCTCGTTCCATTGTTTCCTCGTCGTTCGGCGGGTCTCGGAAACGGCGTCGCTGACGGCAGTCTCGGATCACGTGGCCAGTGCGGTTGCACCCATAGCAGGTCACGGTCCTCCTCGTAGTCTCCGGCTGACGATCTCCAGATCGACGGTCCCCAAGACGCTGATCAGGTCTCGGTCCATTGTCGATCGTAGACTGGTTGCGCAGATCCTGGAACTGCTCGTCCATCCTCCTCTCCATTTCGCGTTGCCAACGACGCTGGTCTTCGCGTTGCGTCGACAAGAAGCGGTCCAGTGTCGACTGGAGCTGGTCGCTCGGGTCAACTTCCTGTGTTCCACGAACACGGTTCGGCGGTCTCCTGCGATCGTCGTTCTCAGAGGCTCGCTGGTAAGCCTCCAAACGTAGCGCGGTCCGGTAAGCCTCATCCAGAGTCTTCGGTTCACGTTCCCTGACTTTCAACGAAAGCTCCCGGTCTCGTAGAGCTTCCAGGAACGAGTCTCTCGCGATGATCTGCGTCGTCTCGTTCGAAGGAACGGGATAGGCCAATACAACGAGTCGGCGGATCTCGTGCAGCAGATCACTCAAACTTTCTTCGGCTCCCTGACGTCGGTAATACAACTGTGCACGAAACGTCTCTGCTTGTCCGTCTGTCCCGTATCTCTGTCGGAGACGCTGCACAAGTTGATCGTAGGTCACGTTGGTCTCCGCGCCGAAATCCCAGAGAAGTTGTGTCGCCGCCTTCTCCAACGCGCAGCGCAGATGATCCACTCGGTCCGAGTCTGTCCATCGATGGTGACGAGCGCATACCTCGAACTGTACTAGAAAGGACTCCAGGGACCCAGTTCCGTCGAATCGACCCGGCTTCATCGGAGTAGGTCGGTTCCGCAGCAGACTTCCGAAGTTCTCCAGCAACTCCTTCGACGAGTCTGTTGTCTCCTTTTTCACGCGGGGACTCGTCTCCACGAGTTCCTCACCATCGTCAGAGCTGAGTTCTATCAGTCGGCCACGGCTCGGTTGCTTCCGCATCGTCGCTCCTCTCGTCGCAGGCGTAGAGACATCGGCAGGGGTGCGGATCTCGTAAGGCATCGGCATCGAATACTCAATCGTTGTCTCGTCGTCTCCCAGCATCATCTTCGCTAGACTCGTCTAATCGTCGGCTGGCTGAAGCAACTGCGTACCCCACTTCTGGTACCAGTGTAACGGAAACGCCGGGGCGGGGAGGGAAGAGCGGATGCCTAACTCTCCCACCCGGTGGTAAGGCTTGCGTGTCGCACAAGATGGCGCAAGTCCGGCCTCCGTCGTCTATCGAAGGGCTTAGCAGTGTTTCCCCAGTCGCGACGTCCGTACGAATCAACACGAAGACAGCAGGTATTTTCAGACGATATATTGTAACACACGACTCCACACGTCAGAAGCAGGCATGCACGTGATACACCGCGAACTATCGAACCCCAACAGCGGACGGTCATGTACCTCTCGGCAACTCCCACAGCAATGGCTGACTACGGGGGCGCTCCACTGGCTCGAACAGGGACACTACACGGCAGCGGCAGCGACGTACTGCGACGACGGCGAAAGCAAGCACCGACGATCGACTCTCAGCGACGGCAGCGGCAGCGACGACGACTGTTGATGACCGACTGTTGACTGAGCTGACGACACGCGCTGTTACCTCGGAAGGACTGACTGACTGGCTCACTGCGGACGACTGAACTCATGCGTGCAGGCAGCACTTCTATTTATACAAGACCGAGGGGACAGGGGTCTATGACGTCAGAGGTCCGGTCCAAAGTCCGAGGACTTCCCGCGCAAAGATCCGCGCATGCGCACTAAGGGGGGGGACCGACGTCAGAGGTCCGGGGTCTTGCCGCGCAAAGATCCGCGCATGCGCACTAAGGGGGGACCGACGTCAGAGGTCCGGTCCGAGGACTTCCCGCGCAAAGATCCGCGCATGCGCACAAAGGGGGGGACCGACGTCAGAGGTCCGGGGTCTTGCCGCGCAAAGATCCGCGCATGCGCACTAAGGGGGGACCGACGTCAGAGGTCCGGTCCGAGGACTTCCCGCGCAAAGATCCGCGCATGCGCACAAAGGGGGGACCGACGTCAGAGGTCCGGGGTCTTGCCGCGCAAAGATCCGCGCATGCGCACTAAGGGGGGAACCGACGTCAGAGGTCCGGGGTCTTGCCGCGCAAAGATCCGCGCATGCGCACGTGCCAACGACGGCGCGAATCGACCACCAACGGAGCCAATTAACCGATAGCAAGACCGCGGCGGCGAAGGAGGGGGAAGGGGGGAACTACCGCGGCTGCACAGGCGAATTTCGCTACATTATCAGCACCTTAATGGCGACATTTTAAGCTGTCATCTCAACACATTTCTCATAATTATTTCATTGCTGAAAGAAATGGTTTATGAGTTCAATAATGTTCCTCCACGTTGTATAAATTATCGAATTCCACACTGCAAGGGTATACCAGTTTTGCTGTCGTCCTAACAAAATTGTTCATGATGGATAAACAGTAGATAACACTCTGAAAATTTACAATGACATTTTCCAGATATTTTTGAAATATTGGGGGAGCAGCATCTCCGTCCACAACCACACACTTCGGGGTCTCGTAGACTGTCCCCCCAGGGGCTTCTATCCCATGTATAGGCGGGCGCGACTTGCGCCCAGTGAAAAACAGGGGGGGGAAACAGAAGAAAGCCAAAACTTACGTCGATAGGGGGGGAAGACCGGCCATGGAGGCAGTGTTTAATCTAGTCATCTCTAGGAAGAAGTTTCTCCCAGAAATTACTTCCCCCCATAAACATTTGTCAACATTGTATTAGTTATTAGTTATAATAGTATTACTATTATCTACATTATTTCATCCCATGAACTGTTGTAATACGCCACGATAAAATTTACTATTACCTAATTATAATAATATTATTTAGGGCCTACTATTTTAATAAATGATACAATCATATTATAATGATTTGATTTAATGTTAATACTTGTACAAATACTATATTTGTACAACTAACTGCAGTGTTTAGTCTAGACATCTCTGGGAGGGAGTTCCCCAGGAATGAAAATTCTCCAGAAAAATCGATAGGTGTTGTGAACATGTATATAGAATTATTCCCCCTCCATAAAAGTATATAATGCAAAATCTCCCCCCCCCCCATATAAATTTGACAGGTTTATACAAGTGCAATTATCCCGTCAGTAGAAGAATTCGACTGCAAAGCATCGAAGTAGGCCCACTAAAAAAGGTCATGCACCAGCATTTTGGGAAAGTAAATGTATGTTTAAGGAAAAATTAGGCGAAAGTCTAAAAACTGCTGTCAGAAAATTTCTGGCTGAGCGTTTTCCGTTCGCACCAAACAGCCATTTACCCCTCCCCAAAACCTAAATTCCCCAAAGCAATGTGACTATAGGTAACACACTGATTAAACACTGAACTAAAATTAATGGCTTATCTCCATAATATCTTTCAAATTTCAGATTGTCAGATTTCAAAATAATTTGTTCCTTGAACACTTAGAAAAACAACATCATTATTATGTAGGCAAAATTTCTAATGGGGGGAAGGACGCATATCACACCCAAAACCCCTCTCTGTCTTGGCGCTACGTGTTTCGGTGATCGTCTGCTGGATGCTTTTTTATCTCTCCCCAGAAACCTTCATTCCCTATAGTTAGGGGACAAGTTTACATATTGACGGGAGTGTAGGTCGACCAAATAAGGGGGGAAGAATATGTATTGCGCCCGGCTGCTTAGGGGGGATAGAAGCCCCTGTGTCCCCCGCCCCCCCAAGTCTCCGCCCATGACTGTTGGTGCTAAATGAACACCCCATTTCCCAATGTATAGTTGTGTAGTACTACCGGCGTATATAGCCCCTCAGGAGGCCGGCGGCCGGGCATGGAGCACATAACCTCATCACGGTCTGCGGCGCATTCTATTAGCATAGGCCTAAGCATCGACGCGCTATTGTATCGAAATTCAAAATTGCTGTCCTTGTGAATCTCCGCCAACCCGGACTCAACACCCTTCTCCCGCCAGCCCGGACTCACACCGGGCCAAACCTCAGCCCCCTTTCTCCGCCAGCCCGGACTCACACCGGGCCAAACCTCAGCCCCCTTTCTCCGCCAGCCCGGACTCACACCGGGCCAAACCTCAGCCCCCTTTCTCCGCCAGCCCGGACTCACACCGGTCCGGACCTAAGTCCCCTTGCCTCCCCCCGCGCAGACCTCAGCCCCCTTCCCCCCGCCGCCTCGGACCTCCAGCCTCTTTACTCCGCTAGCCCGGGCTCAAACTGGTCCGGATCTCAGCCCCTTCCCCCGCCAGTTCAAACCCTCCAGTCCTCTTCCCTCTTCCAGACCCGCCCGGACCTCAGAACGGTCGGTACCTCAACCCCCTGCTCTGCTATCGAGGATCTCGGCTCCTTTTCCCCGCCAGACCGGTTCGGGCCTCAGACCGGCCCGGACCTCAGCCCTCTATCCCCTGCAGCTCCATTCAGGTATAAATAAGAGGACTGTGTGCATGCCAAATTGCTAATATTGAGTCGCAGAGAGAGTCGATGTCCGGGAGTCGAGCCCAGTCGCAATTGATGTCGCACATGTGAGTCGATGTATGACCGTCCACCGTAGTTGAGGTCCAAAAATAAGATAATAATATTAACTTTTAAACCGATACATGGACATTCATTGCTTTTTGCTCTGGGATGAGGTTGAGTCACATTTAGAAGCTTAGCCCCTTAAGCCCTACTCTGGTGCCGCCAATGGCATAAGCATCTACGCTATGCTAATATAGTTGATTTCGTTGCCGTTTGTCATTGTCTAGTTTCCTTATTACGAAGTAACCCGTTTTAGACATTTTCAGCTTTTTGCTTTGGGGGGGGCTGAGCCACGTTTAGGAGGAGGGGCTTAGCCCCCCTAGCCCACCCCTGGCGCCGCCACTGGTGGGAGGAGAGGTCGTGTTGGTTCAAAAATGTGTAGGCATGCCCAGTCCTACTTTTCATTGGATGGGATGATATATATAGAGTCTGTTGGTCTCATGACAGTGTTCAAAGGATGGTGGTCCATTATTTGGACTATGTTTTGATGTAGAATTGTAGATGTAAATCTTTGAGAATTTCTTAGTGCTCACAAAAGCCACATCAGAGACCAGCATGATGACTGGCGCAATGTCAAATTAAATTTAAGTCTGCAATATCCAAGCTTAATCACCGGCGCAATATCAAATTAAAGTCCGCAATATCCAACCTGCCATTTTCATTCGAGTGCCAGGTCAAAACACGGGGAGGTAAAAATCCGAGGAGAGTGCCTCTTTAACTACACTGTTTTGTAAGAAGATAATTTGCGTCATGCCTGTGTTTATCTGTTTATCCCTTGTTGAAACTCGTAACATTAAAATACGGGTGATTCAGAAGTTTATGTACTATGTAGGCCACAGATCTTCGATTCTGAACCCAAATAGGGTCATGACTATTCTGATACCAAGATCTTGTCACAAAAATCCCAAGAAAAAGCTTAAGATTGTTCCAACAGTAAGATAATAATAATAATCTCGTTTAATTTCCACTTTCTCCAGTCCTGGGACTTGTACGGCCAAAGTAGGCTACGAGCAATTATGCAATGCCGTGGTTTTATTTATATGGCGCCAAGTCCGGAGAAAAGCCTAGCTGCATAAAATCTTCAAAAATAAATCTCGATTTGTAGCAGGTGCTAATGTTGCAAAATTACTCAACAGCACAAACTGCCAAACATATGCACCTCGGCCTGCAACGAGGCATTTCTATGCAGGGTGGTCAAAGGTTACAAAAGGTAGCCTATTTGCGAATGGGTTTGGCGCAAGGTTGATAGGGATGACCAGACGGCTGAGTCGTTCTCGTTAATTAATAACGAGAAAGACTCCACATGCAGATCTATCATGGGCGGAAACCCAGGGGGGACGGTCCCCGAATGTAGGAGTTGGGGGGACGGGCCATGCATTTGCCCCCCCAAAAAATTAGCGTCAGGACTTTAAAAAAGGTCATCAACTTTTTTGGCGGCGAAAATAGAAAATTTTCTTGACTTTTCGGATCTCTTGAACAAAATGTTTTTATTTCCTTTGGCCACTTCTTCGTCCCCCCCATTCTCCGGCCAGGTCTCCGCCACTGAGATCTATATAGCGCTGCTTGCTCTGCCATGTCATGCAGAATATTGTCATCGGTCTACACAATGTGTGTCTGCTTCAACCGGTCATTAAACGGCCACATCGTTAAATCGAAGTGGTTTGCAAGAGTCAGCCACAGATGGCGCTAGACACATTGGTCATCTGCTGCTGTCGTTGTCGTCCTTTGTTTTGTCTGTCGACCCGGAAAACCGGATGTGTGGAAAAGGACGCGTTTCTTTAACTGCTTCTCGATTAAAGTAGAGAGACGATGGATAGATGCGGCTCGAATGACATGTTCTCTTTATGACCACCGTCGCCAGCCTTTTGACTATGAACATGGAGGAGGAGGAGGAGGAGGAGGAGGAGGAAGAGGAGGAGGAGGAAGAGGAGGAGGAAGAGGAAGAGGAAGAGAAAGAGGAAGAGGAGGAGGAGGATCTCCGAGGAGGATGAAGAAAATATTTGGAAGCAAAGAAGCCGAGGAGGCTGAAGAAAGACATATGGAAATAAAGAGGTGGAGGACCATAGTGATGAATAGGAGGTGGAAGACAGTGATGGAGAGAAGAATCGAGCCGGAAGGCAGTGAGGAGGAGGAGGAGGAGGAGGAGGAGGAGGAGGAGGAGCAGGAGGAGGAGGAGGAGGAAGATGATAGTGAAACGGAGGTGTAAATGTAGTGTAGGCGACTTTTAAGGCGACTGCGTGTGAAGATAAGGAAAAATTGAGAAGTGTTCAAATGTAGACAAGGATGATGCGCACGAAAAGTAAGAGAGAATAGAAGGACACGTCCGTGCAGATGGAGAGAAGAGAGAGGGAAGAGTGGAAGGGAGGGGGCAGAGCGAGCAGTGGCGGCGGCAGGGGGGGGTATAGGGGGCTAAGCCCCCCAAAATAGGCGATCCATTTTTTTCGCCATGTAAACAAAATCGACGTTCAGCCCCCCCCCAAATTGGAACTTGATGACTAAAAAAAGGTCATCAGAAATTTTGGCGGTGAAAATGGAAAATTTTCCGACGAAATTTCAGCCCCCTCCAAAAAACTGAAATCCTGGCGCCGCCACTGAGAGCGAGAGGAGATGGAGAAGAAAGCGACTGCGAATTAGAGGAATGGCCACAGACATGGAAAGGAATGAGATGGAGTGGTGGAGGAGGGAAAGAAATGGATGAACTGATTGAACTGTGATTGGACGATGGTTTCCATGCCAACTGCTGCATGGCTTCATTGTTTTATAAAAGCCAAAGTGCGACTACACGCACACACACCCACGCACACGCACACACACATAATTATGTGTGTATGTATGTATGTATTATTATGATATGCGTATACGGTATTCATCATGTCGTAGGCCTACGTAGCCTACATGCGGTGTATAGCAAAGTTATATAGGCCTATAGGCCTAATTATATATATATATATATATATAAGGCTAATAGACTTAAATACATTATTTATTTAGGCTTGTACACGGTGTCCCAATTGAAGTGAGCCCCTTTTTGTTTTGGCGATATACTTGTCAATTCTAAATGAAACTTAATAAAATTTCAGAGAGTGTAAGAGGGATAAATTATCAATGTTTCCTGAAAATTTTATCGAATTCTACAAACAGAGTCCGAAGTTAAGCACATTCAAATTTGGACAAAGGAAAATGTAAGTTTTCAACATGTAAAAGATAGGAAATTAGTGTTAGCGCTGTTCTTCAAAGCTGATGTTCAAAATGTCATCCATTAGCTCGAATGCATGCTCTAAGGCCATTTCGCCATTCATTGATTGCATTTTCAACAATCTCTTTGATCAAAACGATTCCATTCTTCCACATTTCGCTGTTTGAAGTGATCACTGATGAACGTCACGCGTATGCGAGTTTCGTAAGGCTGCGATGGGCCAGTTTCTGTTAGAAATTCCTTTAAAAATCTTTTGCACCGTAATGTTTTTCTTCTATTAAATTTTTTACTAAACTCAAATCTTCTTTGCGGAAACCATTTTTATTATTGTCCCCCATCATGGAAATGACGGAAATATGACGGAAATATTTATTAATTTAGAAAGTAAGACGTGCAGTTGCAAGCAGTAATTTCCTATCTTTTACATGTTGGAAACTTACAGTTTCCTTTGTCCAAATTTGAATGTGCATAACTTCGGGCTCTATTCGCAGAATTGGATAAAATTTTCAGGAAACATTGATAATATATCCCTCTTACATGCTGTGAAATTTCACAGAGTTTCATTTAGAATTAACGGATATATCGCCAAAACAAAAAGAGGCTCACTTCAATTGGGACACCGTGTATAATTATATAAGCCTAAATAAATGATGTATTAAGTCTATTAGACTATATAGTATTAGCCTATCATCATGAAGCATGCCCTCCTGGGGCGTTGCATGATGCGGCAACAATTTAGAATGAAATTGTTGCTCATCATAGCCTAGCTAATCATAGGCTAAGTATTCCCCGGTTGAGTCGCCACTCCAACGCGAGTAGATCAGATCTGGGCAGGCTGATCATCCCGGCGTTGACTACCTCAGTCATGATACATCCGTCTTCACTCCATGACCCTGAAGCAGAGGGTTGTTTATTTAGGCTAGCCCATAGCTGGATGTAGTTTAACGTCATACCCAGGACATAGCCTATACTATGCCTAAATAAAAGCAATAGATCATGCAACGTTTGTATGGAAAAATTGGACATGATTCACATGAATACAATTATAATTAAATATTATATAATTATTATCATACACTTAGGTACAGGATAATCAATAGCCTACTAAGTAAGTATACTAATTAGAATATAATTATTATTATGGGTATTTGTTGACAGTTGTTGTTGACATAATAAATGGCGTCCCCACGTATATCGTCGGTGGATGATTATTATTATAATTGCGCAATATAAACTAAAATTGGAAGTATTTTTATACGCGTGACATGTTGGATTGCTTATAATAGGCTACGGTTAGGTGCGTGAGACTACGCATCTAGGTAAGATGCCTGCTATTAAACGCAGTGGAATGCCCGCAATACCGATACATCTGTCTATATACATGTGTATATATATATAAATATACAGGGTGGGCCAAAAAGTAATCCCCTACGATGTTTGGTCAATATCTTGGCCAAAAATAGGAATTTTTCAAATTCAGTTGCACGGGCTTGAAGGCAATTCATATCTACGTACAATAGCCAAATAGTGAGGCCACCCACCGTTTTTTGACGATTCAAAAACGAAACGCAAAAAAAATTAGACTTTTGCTAATATCATGGCCAGAAGTAAGAGTTTAGAAATGAAATTCTACAGGATTAAAGACAATTCACTTTTACACATGAAGGCTAGATTTCATCAAAATATCTCAAACACAACAAAAGTTATACCCCTTTTAGTGAGGCCATCCACGGTTTTTGAAGATTCATAAACGAAACGCAACAAAAAGTAACAAAAACACGATTTTATTAAGTCTCATCTCAAATAACTGTTGCCAAATGAACTTGGTAGTGCTTCACAACTTGTGTTCAATGTGCCTACCACCAGTGTCAAAACTTCTTTTGAGTCTATTTGCAAAGTTCTTTATGGACCTGTTGGCTGTTGATTATTCTGACAGATTCCTTATTTACTAATTTGATTGTCATCTTGCTAATTGACTTCTCAGTGACGCGCAGCTACGCTGGCACCCTGTTTCTTTTTTAAATAGTAATAATAATGATAATCTGGCAATATCAGAACTGTTTGATAACAATTATTTGATATGAGACTTAATAAAATCGTGTTTTTGATACTTTTTACTGCGTTACGTCTTTGAATCGTCGAAAAACGGTGGGTGGCCTCACTAAAAGTGGTACAGCTTTTCTTCTGTTTGAAATATTTTTGATGAAATCCGGCCATCGTGTGCAGATATGAATTGTCTTTAACCCTCATCCTACCAAGTGGGGTCCGTTCGGACCCCAAGCACATAAACTGCTGTGCAACTTTTTTCCGATAAATGATTAAGAGTCGGCATTTTATGAATTTGTCTATAGGTCTGTCCTACATAATATGCTGTAGCAACTTTTGGGGGAAAAATAATTTTGAATTTTTAATGATTTTTTTCTGTTGGGGTCCGAAAGGACCCCAGCGTAAAAAGCTTAATTATCAGCCTTTTAGCCAATCTAGAGCTGGATTTCTGCAACTTTGCACTACAAGATTTGGGTTCTAGGACTGTTGTTCAAAGGACAATTCGTCAAGGTAATGTTATTTATGTACATAACCCAAAAATATATGCATACATAGATACAAACTTACACACAAACATACATGCAAACATACATGCACACTGTCATATATCACGAACGTATGTACATAAAAGCAAAACGACATGCATGCAAATATGCATACTGAATACTAACATATATTCAGACATGAATACATGCAAATATGCACACACATGCAAGCATACATACAAACATACATACATACATACATACATACACACATACAAGC
>OX243825.1:10357459-10473898 GCA_945859605.1 Lumbricus rubellus
AAATGACGTCATTTATGTCAACCACAAATAACGTCATTCATAATATTATGTCAACATCATAATAATGGCGCTTTCGTGGACCATTAGAACTGGGAAGAGGTGCAAAAACATTTAAATTGTGTCGTTCTTTCGTCATTATTGATTATTCCACAGAGGCACAACAATCAGATGACGTCATTCGACACTGTGACTGTGAATACCAACGACCTTATATATATATTACTAGACAGAGCTTCCTATGTTGAGCTGCCCAGTGACGTTCAAACCGAATAAAGAACAAGAGCGTTTTATTTTATGAGCTTGTGATTGGTTGAGCTAAAAATAGATTAAGCATGCTGAGCTTGTGATTGGTTGAGCTAAAAATAGTAACCATGATTAACGATTACAAAAGTCCCCAAGATACTTCAGCAGAAACCACGTGATCCCACCGGCCTGGTGAATACCGTGATCACGAACGCACTTATTGACGAATTAACGTTGGCTTATGTAGACCTACATTGAAACTCCACCGACTAGAACTCTACCGACTTGGATCTTTCGGTTTCAACGCTCTTAGATCATTTAGCTGCATAATAATTACGCTCAACCCACTGCATGAATGCATAGAGGCTCAAGCAGGATTTTTAAAGGAATTTTTTAACTGCACAACCAACAATTTGAGTTTGTCCTGGCGGAGAAAATTAAATTTGAGAAATTTCTGATGACATTTTTGGTCGTTCGCCTGAAAATGTAGCCAGTCGCCGGCGATAAAATCTGATGACCTTTTTAAAGCCATTCACCAGAACGTTGGCCTTTCGGCGTATTTTTCACTGAACAGTGCACAAGCCCTTCCTTCTATTTCGCTCTTCCGTAGTAAACCGCGGCTGCAGTTAGGCCCTACCTTTTTCTAATGATTATCACTGCACAAGATTGCTTTTACAACTGCACATTTTGTGTAGTCTAGCCTGCAACTGCACGTTAAAATAGTCCTATAGGCTCAAGTCCACTGCACAACGCGTTGGAAAGTGAGCTTTCAAGGACTCATAATTAATCTAAGAGTTGCGCTATAAAAAATAGGCCATTACGATGACACGCCATCTTGCACTTAAAATGGCTCATCGTCAAGGTTGCCGCAAGGCTCTAATATTAAAAAGCGCTTCATCATTCCGGTTTCTATAATTATTATTCGGAAGGAGAAGCTACTAATACTCGTCATCAACTGTATTATCGCTCTAAGCGCGAAAATAGGTATTTTCGCACTGAGTGGCGAAAGAATCAAGAATTCGGATCCAATGACGTGGCGATTTATATGATCGATAGAATAATAATAATAATAATAATAATAATAATAATAATATTAATAGTAGTAATAATAATAATAATAATAATAATAATAATATTAATAAAAATAATAATAATAATAATAATAATAATAAAAATAATAATAATAATAATAATAATAATAATAATAATAATAATAATAATAATAATTAATAATAATAATAGTAATATTAATAATAATAATAATAATAATAATAATAATAATAATAATAATAATAATAATAATAATAATAATAATAATAATATGTAGAGATTTAAGTGCCATAGAATGTAATGGAAGTAGGCCTAACCTTAAAATAACAGTGGATCGTCATGCAATTAGTAGCCTATGCTCATTTATTGGCGCAGGTAGGCCAAATAGACGAGAAGACAAGAAGGTGATTAGCCGACTGTCTTCAACAATTCTTTGATCATCGATAAATTTAGATTGCGCTTTTCCCTCTGGGAACGGCACAAAGAAAGAGCTCTCGCTCGACTCGCTCGATGACAAGAAAAATTAGAGTTTGGAGCTGAATAGAAACTATTTCAATTACGAACTTCTAAAAATAATAAATAAAAATTATGATGATGATGATGACAATAACAATGATAAGGGTAAATTGGGTGATGATAATGATAGAGATAATGATAATGATCGGACGATTTCTTTAGTAAAAATTTCCCAGAAGTATGAGATTAAATAAGGAGTAGGACTCTGTACTCATGCATGTGGTGACATCTGGTGCAGTATATATATATATATATATATATATACGTGTGTGTGTGTGTGCGTGAGCGTGTGTGTGTGTGTGTGTGTTTATCTTGCCTTTGATGCAGCAGCGTCACATTCACATCACACGCACACATGCGCACTCACACATCACTCAGTCAAAGACTCACGCACGCACACACAAACATTACACACAGCGCTCAATAAACTACTTTCCGCACCAGCGGCATTAAACGGGCCCCACGCGGCTCAGCAGGGTTCGTCTTGCAGCAGGGAAGTTATAATATAAACGAAGCTATAAAGACGTTGTCGGGAAGCAAAAACCTTTATGTCTTGTCTGTCAATGAATGCAAATTAATAACTGGAAGTGCGCGTCACATGATAAGCCCCGCAGGGATTGTGCTTACAGGCAGGTAGAGAAACAGACAGGCAGGCAGACAGACAGACAAACAGACAAACAGACAGACAGACAGAAAACAGTGACTCAAAGACCCAAACACAATGCCGTGACCGACGGACAAGCATCCAGACAGAGAGACAAATGCACACAAACAAACACAAACAAACACAAACACATAAACACAAGCACACACACACACACACACACACACGCAAACACAAATACAAGCACACACAAACACAAGCACACAGAGACACACAAACACAAGCACACACACATCTATAGACGCATACACCCACGGACAAAGTAACCAGATGGTAGCTCGCGTTTCTGTTCGACCTAATTACCGCAAAATATATTCGGACCACGCTCGACGTTCGTGCGATTCTCTCCTCTTCTTCTTCGTTCGTCCATCTATCCAACCGGAAGTCCATATTTTTCTGAGTCGATGCCGGGAAAAGTTGGCGGTAATAATTGCTCGGCGTTGAGGAGAAGAATTGTTTTATGAGCCAATCAGAGCACCGAACGACCCTCGTTGCCAACGCAAATGGATAAACACCAATATAAAGATGGTCGCCATAATATTATATATATATATATACATGTAGGCCTATATATGTACATTGTAGTCTATTATATAATTTTATTATATATGTATACGACGAAAAAATATGTAGGCCTATGTCTCTTATATATATATAAATATATTCATATAAAATATATATATATATATATATATAGTTGGTCATCATATACTTTATTACTATAATTATTACTATATATATATTATAATTATTATAAGTATTACTATATATATATACATATTATATACACATGGTCACCCATATAAAATTATGGCTATTTGTATATTCATTTGTCATTGACAAATATCTTCTGGATATAAGTATTATATCAGTATCTTCTCCTTGTGGCGGAATATATGTGCACCTCAAATTCACGTTTCGTTGTGATTAGGAACCAGGTACAGATCTAAATAACTAAAAAAACAAATAAGGATTGCAGTAATAATCTATATACAAATAAAAATGAAACTTTCCAATAGTTCCTGTTGCAATCACGCCCAAAGTTACGCATCGATTGCTTTGAAAATTTACCAAAACCTTCCATTCCAATAGCACCGTGTCTTAAGATTTCTTTTCCACGATAAAACGCAATTTCCACAAAAAGTGAACTTTGCAATACGTTCGTCCGCCATTTGCAAATTCAACCAAACCGCGCGCTTGCAAAATTTCACTATTAATCTTTCGTCAACACAGTGACGAGACATTATTGAGGTCGCGTCCCGTGACGTCATAAGCGAGTCGAATATTACGAAAGCGGCCTTACAACATTTGTTGGGCTCTATCCGCTGTCAGTAAAGGACGGTGTGGGGAAGGAAGGGAGGGGAAGGGGGACGGGGAAGGGGGAGGGGGAGGGGAGGGAAGGGGGTGAGGGAGGGAGAGGGGAGGGGAGGTCTTTTCTGCCACAGCAACGCGTGGCTGGGAACAGCTATTAATACATGAATGCAGTACCGTAATTATAGGCCTGCAAATAATGCCCCGTGTATATTTATTATATTTTTATACACAATTGTTTTACATATTTATATGTGTAATTATAATTATTGTATAAATATAATATTGCATTACATAATTTTGCAAATACATCCTCCAAAATATGCTTGTGGCGTGTGTGTGGTTGTCTATGTGTAGGCGTCCGTGTGTATGTGTGTGCGTGTGCGTGCGTGCGTGTGTGTATCTATGCAGGATGGCGTGTTTAGATTAATGTAGGCCAGATAATTCTGCGCAATTCATGAAATAGGACACCTGTTTGTCTAGTAAAGTGCGAGATAAACAGGTGTCATTGATTACCCTCAGCTGCCCTACATTCATCACCACCTCGCCAATCGAAGCAGGCAGGTGACACTAATGAAATGGACATTGATACGATGATACGATGTTGCTGCATGGCGCTATATAAATGAGGATGTTCGGATGTAAACAGAAGATTCGTCGTCGAGATGAGATTACTACGAGCGTCTCTGAATATAGTAGAGATCAGGATTCATTCATTCATTACATAATTTATGTAGCGCTTCTTCAAGTAGGGGGAACTACTCAGAAGCGCTCCTAGGCCATATAACAACTGGGCCCACCTTTTGAGCTACGCCTACACAATGGGACTCTACCAGGATCGTTTCTTACTAAACTTAAAACTGTTCTTTTTGGCGCGCTGTAGTCGGGAGCGCCTCTGAGTAGTTTTTTTTAACTTGAAAGAGCGCTATATAAATGTTCGTATGAATGAATGAATAACAATGAATAACAATGAATAACAATGAATATAGAACGGCACAGCAACACAGTTTTGAGCTTGTTAAAGAAAATCTTTGAGTATGAGGCCCAGGAAACAGACGTATACGTAGCTCCTGTGGAAGCCCATTCCAGGCAACTGGTCCCACCGCATAAAAGGTTCTATTCTGCATGGTTGCAGATCATGCGAATGGAACCAAGAGCATTCCGTTCTGTGCAGAACGGAGGGGCTGTGACCTTCAATACTTACGGAGCAACATAGCTCTTGCAAGTAGTCTGGGAGGTAATACCATACTGACATTGCCGAACCAGGGCTGCAGCGACCCTATATTCAATGCGCTACCGGGTTGGAAGCCAGCACACTGAGTGCATGTCTCCAGCGTATAGTTGGAGACATGACCAAATTTAGGGATATGCAGTGTGAAAATTGTGGGAAAATAACTGGGAGTTGGGGGGTTGGGCCATTATCAACTTGGAATTGGGGTGTGAAAAACATATTTTACTATGGGGTTCTAAGAAAGACTGGGGGTTGAAAGTTGAAGCCCCCCAACCCCGGCAATTCTCACCCTGGAGATAAGGCCATTATTCGATTGGACGGGAGAACAGCGCAGAATGATGCAAAGTGAGGACATTATTTAACAGCTTTTAAATAACTTACACGTGGGTTGACTAAATATCTCGCGCTCATCCGTTTTAGTCATCAGCAATCATGGATATACAGGGTGGGTCTTTTTGGCCCACCCTGTACATGGAAACTAAAGTAATGGACGAAAGCGCAGCTTGTCTTGGTCGATGATTACAACGCACTCTGATCTCCCTACTAAGACCGCGCGTGAATGGTTCTTTTGATTGCAGTAGGTCTTTGACTAAGCGCGTACCTGTCATGACGACAGATCTATACATTGTACTGCAGTTACCGTGCGCAGAAAACACCATATAATATTAGGCTACATGTATATTATATGCTACATGCGCCAAAATGCACTCAATGCAGGATGTACAAACAGCCATCTACAAGTGCGTGTTTTCATACACAAATTAATGTCTATGATTTTTTACCAGTACAATGGATTGTTCTGTATTGTGTCTGGACAATTTATAAAGCGACTCGTATTGGATCAACTATTCAGATCGTTTTCATTGCAAGAGTCAGAAAGAATTGTATTGCGAGCAGACAGATCGAAGAACAGCCAAAGTGTGTGTGAGAGAGAGAGAGAGAGATAGAGAGAGAGAGAGAGAGAGAGAGAGAGAGAGAGAGAGAGAGAGAGAGAGAGAGAGAGAGGGGAGGGAGGGAGGGAGAGAGACAGACAGACAGCGGCAGAGACGGACAGACACAGATACAGACAGAATCAGAGATACAGACAGAGACACAGATAGACAAACGACAGCAGAAAGACAAGAGGAGACACCAGCTGCCATGGCAGCATACATACATATAAGTCATTTCTCATCTCGGCCATTTGTCATTTCACTATGACAGCACAACTCATGACACGTGTTAATGGACAATCGTCGCCATGGCAACCACTTATCACGCCTGTCGAACACCAGGCGGCGGCAGATCGGAAGAGCAGCTCCTCCTCCTCCTTTCCTCTCCTCTACACTGCTGCCTCCGACGACAAGGAAGGAAGGACTTTTGGGGGCGACGATGATAATATGCATGCAGTTATGCATATATCGCCGATAAAGGGTCATTGGGTGAACGCTGATACCCACTGATACTCACAAAAATGTGTGTAACACCGTGTATATAATATTATGTGTATATATAATATATGCATTATATATTATTTATGTATATTCATATGTATGTACATGTTTATACGTATTTATCAAACGATGATCTTGCATTCCAAAATATATAATTCGCATATAATTTTATATATAGCCTAGGCCTATATCTATCTATCTATCTATCTATCTATCTATCTAAACAATTTATATAGCGCCTCTTCAAGGAATCTACTCAGAGGCGCTTCCGACCCAGGCCCGGTCAAAAAGAAAAGTCTTGAGCAGTCTATAGAATGTGCCAGAGATGTTCCGAGGTTGGGAACGCAGGTTAGAAGGAAGGTCATTCCAGAGGGAAGGTCCATTGACCGAGAATGCCCTATTCTGCCTTGTGGCTGTACGGGCGAAGGGAACCATAAAGTCGCCTCGAGAGGCCGAGCGCAGAGATCGGCGACCCAAAGTAGTTGAGGTCAAAGTGAAGAGCTCACGAAGATAAAGAGGTGCTGTTTCCAAAACGCAGCGCCAAGCAAAGGAAATAATCCGGAAGTGGATGCGGGACTGAATGGGAAGCCAGTGTAGGACATCACGAATGTAGTCCATGGACTTTTGGGGGCGACGATGATAATATGCATGCAGTTATGCATATATCGCCGATAAAGGGTCATTGGGTGAACGCTGATACCCACTGATACTCACAAAAATGTGTGTAACACCGTGTATATACTTATTGTTTTACTTATTGTTTATTAATAAAGTTGTGTAATTTGATTACTGACTAAAATAAAGGTTTTCAATTTTAAACGGTAGTATAAGAGCAACCGAGGGCAGGAGAGGATAGAGGAGAATTGTCTGCAATGCAAATAACCCTATTGCAGAGGACGGTTGAAGGCAAGGCATAAGATGTAGCACAGTCATGCAGTCAAGTGATCTCTCCTATAGTCCATTTTGTCGTTTTTTCAGGGTTTTCTTTAACTTGTTCGTTCGTTCGTTCGTTCGTTCGTTCGTTCGTTCGTTCGTTCGTTCGTTCGTTCGTTCGTTCGTTCGTTCGTTCGTTCGTTCGTTCGTTCGTTCGTTCGTTCGTTCGTTCGTTCCTTCCTTCCTTCCTTCCTTCCTTCCTTCCTTCCTTCCTTCCTTCCTTCCTTCCTTCCTTCCTTCCTTCCTTCCTTCCTTCCTTCCTTCCTTCCTTCCTTCCTTCCTTCCTTCCTTCCTTCCTTCCTTCCTTCCTTCCTTCCTTCCTTCCTTCCTTCCTTCCTTCCTTCCTTCCTTCCTTCCTTCCTTCCTTCCTGTACATCACCTATAATACCTTCGAAGCATGGCTTATGAATCGAGATGCGATGGAGGTTTGAAGCAGAGTGGCAAGATGGCGCTGCTGCTGCTGACCTGCGCACTGACATCGACATTAATCGTCGTAAAACACGCCAGGTGGCGAGAAGTTAATCTCTGTCACGGTCGTAACTCTGATGCATGACCGGGGTTAATGGAGAGTGGCGGTGACTCGGTGGTGGCCATGTTGGCACTGGCAGCAGAGAAAATATCCCCTGGACCTGACCGCCGATCATATGCCCGATCTGCACTAAACTCTCTCTGTCTTTGTCTCTGAGTGTCTCTGTCTGTCTGTCTGTCTCTGTCTCTGTCTGTCTGTCTCTGTCTGTCTGTCTCTGTCTGTGTCTGTCTCTGGTCTCTGTTTGTCTCTGTCTCTGTTTCTGTCTGTCTAATTCTCTCTCTGTTTCTCTCTGTCTCTCTCTGTCTCTCTCTGTCTCTGTCTGTCTGTCTGACTCTGTCTGTGTCTCTCTCTGTCTCTGTCTGTCTCTGGTCTTTGTTTGTCTCTGTCTCTGTTTCTGTCTGTCTAATTCTCTCTGTTTCTCTCTGTCTCTCTCTGTCTCTGTCTGTCTGTCTGTCTCTCTCTCTCTCTCGTTCACTAATCACTTGTCTTCACTTAACGAGGAGGCGGCCGATGGCTGATAAGATGGTCGTCCAGAGTGTATCGAAGGCATTGCTTCATTGGCGGTTGCGTTGAACCGAGTCTCAGTCTCTCTGGTGGAAATGGACATCCTTCCGCCGTGCGCCCCGTGGCTTCTGTTGGGACCAACCGCTTATAGGAGCGGACTTAAGCAGTTGGAGTTCGATACATCTTTGTCACAGGCACCGCCGCCTCCATCACCAACACCTCCATCAACACCCACACTATACCACCACAACCATCCAGTACCACCACCAACATCAACACCATGGCCATAACACCACCACCACCACCATCACCAACACCGCCGCCGCCACCACCACCACACTACCACCACCATCACCACCCACCACTAACACCAACACCAACACTTCCACCATATCAGTGATGTCACCAAAAACACCATGTACCACCACCAACTCCCCCGGCAAAAACCAGTTCGATTACCATCAATGGAAGCACGCAGCATCCTCGGCTTTAGCACCAGCGCCCTCAGCTCCATAATTCACTTCGTCAGGCACTACTATCACCTGTCTGAAAATGAGTAACGCACAGTATGAACGCATTGAAACTATACGAATATCACATGATTATTCAACTGAGGTGCGGTGGTGTAGCGGTGGCGTCGTTGTCTTGGAGCCGGAAGGTTCGAGGTTCGAATCCACCTCAAGCCACCGCGTAAGGACCTTGGGTAAGTCCTTCACTCACAATTTCTCAGCGCGTATAGGCGTGAGACTCCGATACAGTGTCCGCTCTGCATTCGGGAGCACCTCTGAGTAAAGAGAGTTTGAAGAGGCGCTATAACAAGTGTACATACAAACAAACAAAAAACTGGTCCGGTATATAATTTATCATACATGACACGTGTCAACTTTGGCCAATCCGTATCGATGAAAATAAATGCAAATCAGCGGTCATCCTGGAAATGGGATGAAATGCTTCACTGAATGATTGACACCTGCCAATCATTCGCCAATCCGCATCTCGATGAAATGCAAAACAGGAATCTTCCGCTATAGAACAACTTTGCTCAAACTCGATATTCTTTATCGTCATTTTACTCTCCTGTTGAAATTTCTTTCCATACACTCTGCGTGAGATTTGTCTTTCTGCGTCGCTATAGGCATGTACAATGTACAATGTACAATGTAGGCTACAATGTACAATGTACAATGTAGGCTACAATGTACAATGTACACTATCTGTACATCTGTCTCTCTTCTTAAGGCGTTTTTTCTCGGTGTTCTCGCACTTCAGGCGCTACTGAATGAGACACTATAGAAATTACTAATTACATTAGGCAGTGCTAAAAGTGTAAAAGAAAAAATGCCTGGACGCCCCTTATATTTCCAAAAGAAGTGCCAGGACGCCACTTACATTTTCAGGTGTGCTGGCCAAATAAGTGGCAAGACGGCATAGAGATTTGAAAATAAATGCCAGGACGCCGTCCATGACCGTCCTGCCACACATTAATCCCTGCATGTCGGCACTGTGCCGTTCCAAAAATAAAAATAATTTACACACGACAAAGTGCGATGTGTTGGAGGATAATGTGACTTGATTTAACATGATGCGATGTGATGTTTGAATGTTCTACGTTGCATATATATACTAAATGGTATACAGGGTAAACTAGAGTTTCTACTCTCAGAGCTAGTCCTAAGCTTCGAGAATGGAGGAGGGCGACTTGAAACTTATACCATGCAGGGTTTAAAGCACAGGGTCAATTGTGAATTTATTCGCATTGCCCTTTTATTTACGACATTATTTATCTTAGTACATTATGCATGCGCCCGATTGTGTCAAATAACAGGTTTAATTCCCAAGTTGTTGGTTTAGGGGTTTGTTTTGGTGGGGGGGGAGGGGGTTCGAGGTCAGCCCCAACCTCTGAGGTTCTGACCCTGCAGCTAGTTGCGTTTGCTTTCTCATTTCAGACTTCTGATCTGAAGTTCTGATCTGAAGTTGTGGTCGTCTCTGCATGGGACCCTTAAGAGCAATTTAATTTTAGGCAATCACCATAAAAGCCAGTCAGCGATATATCGGACACGAGAACAGACGCGCGAGTGGTGCTGGGTAATTCGGAGTTATGCCTCACCCGCCATTGCCCCATGATTGCCCGTCCATTCCTCCTGTATATATATGCATATATTATATACACATATATATATATATACACATGTATATGCATATATAAAATAACATATTTAGCATACACGTGTATATATATATATATATACATATATGTTCTGAATTCTTGTTAATGCTGTTGTCCATTCGTTATCCAATAATACGTCCACACAGTAACTGTTGATTCCACTTGCTGTCTGTGTTTGTGTCTGTGTTTGTGTTTGTGTGTGTGTGTTTGTGTTTGTGTGTGTGTGTCTGTGTGTGTTTGTGTGTGTGTGTTTGTTTGTGTGTGTGTCCGCCTGAATTGTGACTATTTTACTAGTTTGTTTGTATTACTGTTTCCACTGCGCTGCCTGTTTCTCTGTACATCTGTCTCAGTCTGTCTCTGTCCGTTTCTGTATGTCTGTCTGTTCATCTCTCTGCCTCTCCCTGTCTGTCTATCTCCCTCTTTCTGTCTCTGTCTCTGTCTGTCCCTGTCTGTTTGTCTGTCTGTCTCAGACTGTCTGTCCGTCTCTCTGTCTCTGTTTGTCTGTCTGTCTGTCTCTGTTTTTCTGTCTGCCTGCTTCTGTCTGTCTCTCTATTTCTCTGTCTGTCTGTCATGCCTGCCTCTCTCTCTCTCTCTCTCTCTTTATATATATATATATATATTTTTTTATATGTATATATATATTTATATATACATGTAATTTGTAGTGAGGATGTCACTTCCGCGAAAGGTAAAGTAGGCCCCACCGCTGACGAAATCCAAGTGAACGAGAAATTATTGGTCATGGCATAAAAGCAATGCAACCGCGAACATAAACTTTCCGGTTCTGCTGACCGCTGCTGGTGCAACGTGGTACAAGTCTGATTGGTTTCGTTTTGCGTTCCGTAGCGTAGCCTACGTTCGATCGGTTGTTCTGTAACATAAGTCGGTCCATTTGTTTTGCGTCAATTTTTTGTGGTCGCGGTGTAGAGTAGAGTGTGTAAGCTTATATAAATTATGTTATATTAGACTTATGATATAATATACCAAACACGATCTTCAATATTCTTACGAAATGAAAGGCGCAGTGCATAAACCAGAGGAGCTTTTTATAATGACGAAGTATATTGGTATACTATGCGTGTAACGCTGTGTGTCTGTCCACCCATCAGTTTGTGTGACTCTGTTTGTCTTCCTGTTTGTCTGTGTGTGACTAATATACATGTACACGGAACAGCAGATATAGGTAGACAGACAGGGACTAAATATATAGACGGCCACAAAGTTTGTTATACATGTAGTTAGTTTTAGCTAACCAGTAAAAGCTATCTTTCATTGTAATTTAAATTTTGTAAATGCGTATAAATATATAAAAATTATACTGTATAATGTGTATATAGAGTTTATATATCCTAAACCCCTTCTCAGCTTCTATGTGGTGTGTGGGTGTATCTGTGTGCATGTGTGCGTGTGTGCGTGTGTCTGCAGATAGGTGTGGGTGTGCGTGCATGTGTGTGTTTGTGTGTATTTGTGTGGTGTGTATCGTCTGCGGGGGATGTATACGTAAGCAACGTGAGTCGATGTTTAAAAGACGCCCTCTGGTGATGGGAGGAGAGCTTCCGGTTGACCTGTGAAGCCTCCCTTCCCTCTCCCAGTTGCTGCGCTCGAAGATAATAAGCGTGACTCACGCGATACATCATATTCACTCGTGACGACCAGTGACAGAAAATATTTTATACATCAGTAGACAACACCAATGCATAACAACAAAACCTCCCCACCTTCTCCATCTTCTCCTCTTCATCCGACACATTTTCCTCAAATTCCTTTTTCTCCTCCTTCTCCTACTTATTCTTCTGCTGCTCTTTCTTTCCATAGAATTTCTTCTTGTTCTTGCTCTTGTTCTTCCCCCGTCTTGTTGTTGTTGTTGTTGTTGTTGTTGTTGTTCTTCTTCTTCTTCTTCTTCTTCTTCTAACTCCTGCTCCTCCTGCTCCTGCTTCTCCTCCTCGTCCTTCTCGTCCTCCTCGTCCTCCTCCTCGTCATCCTGCAAGTTCTATCTCCATTTTCTTTGGCTTCATATTCTTTTCCTTTTGCTTCTTCTTCATATCCTACTTTAAAATTCTCTTTGTCGGTTTGCTGTTTAAATAACGACGTCATCAGCATCGTAGTCGTCGTCGTCGCCATCATCATTATTGTCGTCATAATTATTATTATTATTATCATCAGCAGCAGCAGTCAGCACAGTAACATCATTATTATAGGTTTTCACCCATGTATTATTGAATGTAACCCCTCTACATGCAATTAACATCGCGTTTTTCAATGACGAGCGAAATTTTCAAAAAATGATACCAGCATAATAAACATGACATAATATAATATGTATAGTTTGTATATAAATATAGCAACTATAATATATATGCACATACATTGCACAGTGTGAGAATTGTGGAAAATAACTGGGGAGGGGGTGGACTATGACCCACTTGGAATTGGAGTCAGGGCTTTCTTTCTTTTCCTTCCCATCCGCCATGGTAAATTACTTCCAATCGGAGGAAAATTACCTTTTTTGCTAGTTTTAACTGCACAGAAGTGCTTTTACAGCTGCACAAATCCATTTAGTGTGCAACTGCACGTTAAAAAACCCCTGATTGGAGTTTGAAAAACGGACTTTACTATGGGAGATAATGGGGCTCTAGGAAAGACTTGGGGGAATCTCCCAACACCATCCCGGCAATAATTCTCACCCAGACATTGCCTATAATTTACAAGCAATCATGGAGAGGATCGCTATATGGTAATGTATGATGGAAAAGTCGTTTCATTGATCTATCGATTCCGTTTTGCATCGAATAATTTCGAGTTAAATATGACGATAATTATCTTGACGTTTGTTGATTGATGGAATAAAAGACGGATTGACTTTTGATTGAAGAGGAATCGAGTCAGTCATTGATCACTTCTTCTATCTGGTCATCTTCATCTGCTATATACTCTGACAAATTGATGTTGGTGGTGGTGTTGGTGGTGTTGGTGGTATTGGGATGAGGTGGCTTCTTAATCGGACGCAAAGCATTCATTGGTGTGCTGAGTACAGCGAGAGTTAGAAGCAAAGACGTGGGGAGAGAGAGAGAGAGAGAGATAGATAGATAGAGAGAGAGAGAGAGAGAGAGAGAGAGATAGAGAGAGAGAGATAGAGAGAGAGAGATACAGAGAGAGGGAGAGAGAGAGAGAGAGAGGGAGAGAGAGAGAAAGAGAGAGAGAGAAAGACAAACTGTATGTTTGTCTTTCAGACAGACAGACAGACAGAGAGAGCGAGAGACGTAAGAAAAGAAGATAAAAAATTATACCATTGTTAGTATCTTCGTTTATTGATTATATTATTCTAGAATGTCACGCCACATCTGAAATTCTATAGGAACATGTTACACAACAACTGTACAATAGTCGAAACGTAGGCACCCCGTCATAATAGCCCGGTCAAAATAGCCCCGTCAAAACAGCCCCGTCATAATCGCCCAACGACAAAACAGCCCCGTCAAAATCGCTCAGCGACATAATAGCCCCGTCAAAATAGCCCCGTCAGAACAGCCCGGGGCTATTTTGTCGCTGGGCGATTATGACGGGGCTGTTTTGACGGGGCTGTTTTGACGGAGCTATTATGACGGGTCACCCGAAAGGTATAGGATGGCTGGTGCATTGCAAATGCTATCATTGTTCACATTGAAGAAAGGTTTGTTCGCTATTTTCATGGGCGGAGACCTAGGGGGGACAGGGGGGACGGTCCCCCCAAAAAAGATGTTGGGGACGGCCCATGTATTGGTCCCCCCAAAGTTGAGCGTTAAGACTTTCATGGCGGGCGGAAGAAAATTTTTATGGGTAAAAATATAATTTTTTTATTGACTTTTGAACTTTTTTGGGCAAATGACTAAAAAAAAGGTCATCAACTTTTTGGGCGACGGAAGTAGAAAATTTTCATGAGAAAAGGGTCGCGAAAAATTTTCGTCCGTCCAAAAATCTTCCGTCTCTCCTTCAGCCAACCGTCAGTCCCCTCCAATCCTCAGCCTAGGTCTCCGCCTATGGCTGTTTTCCATATGTAGCCCTTGCTGTAGGCCTATTCTCTATCGTCTTTGTAAGGAAGTTAAAAATTGTTCGGCCTTTGGCGAAATTGTAATGATTTTGCACTTCCCCGGAAGTAAAGCCAGGAGTAGTTCCTGTAAAATTGTCCACTGTGACTCTGCCTCGCCAATCATCTCCTCCATTCACTTGGTCGTTGTAAAACCAGGAGCAGCTACAATGCTACATGGTTGTAGTTCCTGACTACCGCCTGTAAAATAGTCTACTTTGATTCACCAATCATCTCCACCATTCACTTGGCCGTTGACGGTAGGTATCCGAAGAGCGAGAGAAAGAGAATGTGACAGGTAGAGATCAAGAGTGAACGAGAGAAATATAGAGAGAGAATACAAAGAGAGACAGACAGAGACAGACAGAGAGATAGAGAGATAGGGGAGAGAAAGAGACACAGAGAGAGAGAGGAAAAAAAGAGACAGGCAGACAGAGAGATTGGAAAGAGAAAGAGACACAGAGACAAAGAGAGAGAGAGAGACACAGACAGACAGACAGAAAGACAGAAGGACAGACAGACAGAGAGACAGAGAGAGACAGACATACAAACAAAAAGGAGACATAGGCTATACATAGACAATGACAGATATAAAACCAGACCGAGACATAGACAGAGCGAGAGAAAAACAGAGGGCCTAAGATAGAGTTAGTGAATGAAAGAATAAGTGAGTCAGTGAGCGACGAAGCTTTATGAACACGACACACTACAGACCACACACGTTGCACCCCCCCCTCCACCCACCCCCACAAACACCTCCCCCCCCCAACACACATGACCACACGCACGCAATCAATGTTGCCGTAAATAGCGCCTCTTCTAGAATAGCTCGTCCTTGTTCCGCGCGGGGTTACACACACGAACCGAAGCACGTCATTGTCGATAGAAGATACTACTGGCTCCCCTAGCGACTGGTATGGTTAGGCACATGAGAGGGCAGCCACAAAAGCCTTTGCTGGTAAATATGGCACTTGCTTCTTCGATGCCTTGACTCTTCTGTACCCAGAGTCAACATATACTCATATAGAATTGAGTTTCCCTGCAATGGTTTCTCCAATCATCTGTGATCCAATGTTGGGATGTTTGGCCTGTGCTATGTGGTGTCGCGTAGGTATAGCCTACTGCATGGCTGAACATACGACTCATTTGGATTTCTGTCACCGTGTGCGTTGCTTGGCTGTATGTATGTATGTATGTATGTATGTATGTATGTATGTATGTATGTATGTATGTATGTATGTATGTATGTATGTATGTATGTATGTATGTATGTATGTATGTATGTATGTATGTATGTATGTATGTATGTATGTATGTATGTATGTATGTATGTATGTATGTATGTATGTATGTATGTATGTATGTATGTATGTATGTATGTATGTATGTATGTATGTATGTATGTATGTATGTATGTATGTATGTATGTATGTATGTATGTATGTATGTATGTATGTATGTATGTATGTATGTATGTATGTTTGAAGCATCTCAACGTAGTTCAGATTGAAGGATGGGTGAACGGACGGATGGATGGATTTCATCTTTGTTATAGCGCCCCTTCAAGCTCTCTCTCTCTCTCTCTCTCTCTCTACTCATAGGCGCTCCCGAATGCAGAGCGGACACTGCATTGGAGTTTCACGCCGAAGCGCTGAGCAATTGTGAGTGAAGGACTTGCCCAAGGTCCTTAAGCGGCAAGGTGGATTTGAACCTCGAACCTTTCGCCACCGCGCCCCACTGGATGGATAAATGGATGGGTGGGTGGATGAGTGGATGGATGGATGTTCTTAGGCACAGACCTCTTGTTGTCCCGTTGGTTCTGTTACACGGACTTAGGTTTTGTTTGTGCACAATAGCAAAGAATGACGGATGAAAGATTGCATGAATCGAATGAAGGATTGGATGAATGAGCGACTACCTAAAGTTCATTGTCATTCTTGTGTCGAGATTCATCTTTAATAAATAATCGACAAACGGAATAGCCGTATAGGGCGACTCAATGGCTAATCCACCCATCCATTCATACACCCATCCCATAAATTCAGCAGCAAAAACACCACCCCAAACACCACCACAAACACCACCCTGCACCATCACTATCACAACCCCACACCACTGCCACCACCACCACCGTGGTGATGGTGGTGGTGGCGGTGGTGGTGGTAGTAGTAGTAGTGTTAGTAGCAGCAGTACTAGTAGTAGCAGTAGTAGTAGTAGTAGTAGCAGCAGCAGCAGCAGCAGCAGGCCAGCAGCAGCAGCAGAGCAGCAGCAGCAGCAGCAGTAGCTGCTGCTGCCTGACTCCAGTCATTTAGCAGAGATGGGTAAGAATAGATTACCTCCATCTTTCTGAGTCCTTAGTAAAGTTCATTGATCCTTTGGCATTAGTCCAATCATGACCTAATTTTTTTCTTCTCTCCACATTAGTCTTGGTTTGCCCACATTCCTCTTTTCCTTTGAAAATCTCGGTGCATGTATTGTGTGTCGTGTGCAATTCTGACAGCTGGCTTTTTCTCCATCCAAACCATCGAGGTCTTCGCTAAACAGAACCCAGCAGCCGCGTTCTTTACATGTATGCCTAATGACTTTTTCTTATGTCATCGTTTCTCATTTTCTGTGCAGTCTTCAAATTCCGGCGATCTTGTAGGTGTCTATTATATTATAAAGGCAATTGTTCATTTCTGAAAATTCTGGTGCATGTATTATTCTGGTCTCATTCGGCTTTCTTTCGTATTGGTCCACGTTTCTATCTGCACACACACACACACACACACACAAACACACAAACACACACAAACACACACAAACACATATACACGGTGTCCTAATAAATCGGGCACCCTTTTTATAATGTGAATAAAACAGGTAAATCTTAATCGAATTTCAAAATTTCAAAACTGTTTTTATCCTGAGATAATTATCTTACACTGACTCAAATATGAAGTTTCTGGCATAAATATTGGCGACACAATTACGTCATTTGCATCAGAGAATTCAAATGTTAAGTACCAAACACAACGATTTTTGTTGACATTTGGTCTCGATATGTAAACTAACGACGTCATTATGACGTAATGTTTTAGTGAGGTCCGTTCATATAAATAAAAATACAAATTATCGATTTGTAGATAATTTTCTCAGGATAAAAACAGTGTTGAAATTTTGACAATCGATGAATATTTACCAGTTTTATTCACATTATAAAAAGGGTGCCCGATTTATTGGGACACAGTGTATATATTTACATTTAGATATATATTTATATATTTATGCATATATATATATTTATATATATATATATTTACATATATATGCATATATATAAACATATAGGCTATATATAAATTAGGTAGGCTATAATACATAAATTATATATATACATAAATTATTTATATATATACATAAATTATATATATATATAAATTTTATATATGTGGCCTACATATAAATTATATATAAATAGGGAAAATCGATTGAGTCACAGTGCCGTATATTATTTTCTCTTCGTTTTCTTTGTTCATTCTCTGCTGCTCCACATACATAGTATATAATTCTATTCGTTACAACCGATGTGATGTACGATGAAGTAGTGCGTCTACAACAATAATAATAATTATAATCCTTTGTAGATCATTCTCGTAGATCTACCATCTGCGTTGATTAAACCTCAAACACACACAGACGAATGATCTTTGTTCTATAAATGTTCACACAACAACAACAGTTGCTACGTGTCTTCACAAGTAATATCACTAAATCAGCGCTATAATAGTCATCACAGTTCTTGCAAGCTGCAACACCACTCAAATGAATTCTATCAGCGAATCTAAATCGAATTTATCGATTTACACACCTGTACATTGTACAATTATTCATTGCGGTAAAGACGGCGCTCTGAAAGCGCGCTTTGTCTAAGAATTTCGCGATTGTTATTCCTCTAAAGTCTAAATAAACACAATAATCTCATGCTCCGTCACTGCAGAGGCAATTAATCAGACGGGGAATTGGTCCCCCGGAAGATGACCCCCCAGGGCCGAATTTTGCCCGATTCTAATACGATTCCTGTCGACGGGAATGTCCTAATGTCCTCTAAACACGCCAACTCACACAAGGGCTGGCGTGTAACGGTGTAAGGAAAGAAGGACGGTTCCATTATTCGTTGGCAGGTCGTCCTACTGCTTCTGCTCCTCCGCCGCCGCCGGTACAACCGTTAACATCCGCCGAAAGTAGTTCCCGTCGCCCTTCCGGTCAACACATCCGCGCATCCATCCATCCATCTATCCGTCCGTGGACTACTTTATCAGTCCGCACGTCCGCACGTCTATCTATCCAATGTCCACAAAAAGTAAAAATTATCACTTTCCATCACTTCAAATACTGCGGTCACGATCACGCCGAAAGTAACGCGCCGATTGTTTTGAAAATTTACCAAAACCTTCCATTCCAATAGCACCAGGTCACAACATTTTTTCTCCCCGAAAAAAAACAATCGTTTCCACAAAAAGTGAACTTTGCTTTGCAATCCGTTCGACCGCCATTTGCAATTTCAACACGACCCACACGTCTGCCAGATTTCATAAACACGGTCTCCAAACACAGCAGACGAAACATCAATGAGGTGGCGTGCTGTGACGTCATAAGCGAGTCGCAATTAATTTACCAAAGAGGCCGCTTTTAGGCCTTTTCCCAAAGCGGCCTTTGGGCTTGGAATGGACGGTGCGACGGAGGAAAGAAGCGGAGGGAGCCGGACGAAGACGGTGGGAAGGGAGCGGAGGGGGAGGGCGAGGTGGAAGTCAAGAGGGAGAAGGGGGAGGGGGAAGAGAGGGGAAGGGGAGGGGGAGGGGGAGGGGGAGGGGGAGAGAGAGGGAGAGGGGGAGGGGGGAAGGGGAGAGGGAGGAAGAGGGGGAGGGGAGGGGGAGGGGGAGAGGGAGGGGGAGGAGGAGGGGGAGGGGGAGGAGAGGAGAGGGGAAGGGAGGGGAGGGGGAGGGGAGGGGGGGGGGAGGGGGAGGGGAGGGGAGGGGGAAGGGAAGGGGGAGGGGGATGGGGAGGGGGAGGGGGGGGGGGAGGGGGAGGGGGAGGGGGAGGGGGAGGGGGAGGGGGAGGGGGAGGGGGAGGGGGAGGGGAGGGGGAGGGGGAGGGGGAGGGGAGGGGGAGGGGGAAGGGGAGGGGGAGGGGGAGGGGGAGGGTAGGGGAGCCTCTTTTCAGCCACAGCAACGCGTGGCCGGGTTCAGCTAGTATATATATATATATATATATATATATATATATCTTGGCAAACAGCAAAATATTTATTTTCAAATCAGGAGCAAAGGGAAAGAATCCTTACGCTCCGTGAAGTATTTTGAAGTTCTTATTTCTATGTGACATTTTACAATAGGCTAGATTGAAAATCATCGTCCACACTCCTTAGTCTGTTGTTTCGGTGCTTGTCTACTTGCTCAGAGTCGAATAAGCAGTAGACAGCCCTCCCCAATGAAATCCTGGCTTCGGTCTTGTGTCTGTCTGCCTGCTTACAGGTCTGTCTTTCTGACTCTCTGTCTGTCTGCTGTCTGTCTGTTTGTCTTCCTGTCTGCCTGTCTGTCTGTTTATCGTCCTGTCTGCCTGGCTATCTGTCTGTCTTCCTGTGTCTCTGTGTCTCTGTCTGTCTGTTTGTCTTCCTGTCTGCCTGGCTCTCTGTCTGTATGTCTGCCTGTTTGTCCTCCTGTCTGCCTGTCAGTCTGTCTTCTTGTATGCCTGTCTGTTTGCTTACTCGTCTGTCTGTCTGTCTGTTAGCTTGTCACGGTTTGACGTGACGTCCAGCACACAACTGCGAGCGATGCGTTGAGTCTTTTAATAAAACGGAGATAGGCTAATATTGAAGCGACATTCATTCTCCATTTTTTTCAATAACGGCTACTTAATGCCACCCCGTGGCATCCTTTATGGACAATCTGGACTACACGATAATAAAGCCGTGCAGATGGTTCCCTTACAACGTAGGCCTACGGTCTCGTAAATTCACGAAATTGGTCCTTGCGCTTCCACACGATATTATGAAGAACCGGAAACCTGCGCTTTGGTAGCATGTCTGTTACCATGGAGTTCGACTCACCGAGAGGGGGAGGGGCAGGTGGGTCAAATGCCCAGGACCCGGCGGCTTTCATATATAAGCCTGTGTCACATTATGAAGTCGCCCTTATACAAAGCCCTCCTCCACCAATAAAACAAAGTCTGAACCATTGCTGAGACTCTGTATTGAAAGAATTTTTCTGATAAAAAGTAGGCCATATATAATATATATTTTCTTGTTAAAATTACTGTAATTCATCAACGCTCGTGAATAAGCTGGTGCACTGCGCTTAGCTATTAAGTGGCGCTTCAGAAATTTAGAGGTTATGATTCTATTATAAGCCAAGAGACAGCGAATGATACCGTGACTGTTCGGGTTCAGGGCCCGGAACTATTAGGTAAGTAAGTAAGTACTATGGCCTTTATTACTCCATTTGCAAACGCACAATGGGACATCGAAAATTATCATGCAATTTAACACATAAATGTAATTATAAAGTATAGAAATAAACAAGAAAAGTAATGTAAAACAAATGTTGATACTGTAAGTGTAAAGCATTCTATAGTAGTGAAACCCTTAAATAATTATTGTTCTTATTAGCCTTCTCGGTTGTTGGCCCGTCCACATGGAATGGGCTCCCGCTTGCACTACACGCTTACTGCCTCGGAATAATTTGCCTGCCTTCTACCAGTTGCTTAAGACCTAACTTTTTAGCCGTGGCTGGGTTGGGAGCGCCTCTGAGTAGACTTCTTGAAGGGGCGCTATATAAGTTTTCGAAATGAATGAATGAGTATTGTCATGGGTGGCGGCTCGTGATAGGCCTACATGTAAATTTTCTGTTCCTCCTGTATACGTGTAATACAGGTTTGCCGCCGGAGCTCTACACGATCTGGGAGGCCTATCCGTGGCGCTTTGGCGAATCCTACTGTCTCTTCAAGACGTTCCTGACGGAAATGACGTCATCGGCGTCCATCCTGACGATAACTGCGTTCACAGTTGAGCGATTCGTCGCCATATGTTACCCCCTGAAAGCCCAATCCATGTCCAGCCTACCACGAGCCGTCAAGACCATCATCCTGATCTGGTTGGCCGCCTGTCTCACAGCGCTACCGTATCCAGCACACACGAGGACGTTCCACTACCTGGTGGAACCGAGAACCCAGGTTCCCATCCCGGATTCGCTCATCTGTAACATCCCGCTGGTCTGGCATACACAGATGAGGTATGTCTTTCAATCGTCCACGTTCGTTCTCTTCATTCTCCCGATCATCCTCATCACCGTGCTGTACGTCCTGATCGGGATCACACTGAGGAAGTCCGGGATCACCAGAGACTCGATGCGTGTCAGTTCCGGATCGCCGAATCAGGCGCAGTCGAGAAAGTCCGTCTTAAAGATGCTAGGTAGGCCTACGTCCGGCTTACATATATTTAAATAATTATTATCGTGACGGAGAAGCTTGAGCAGATTTAAATTGTATTGTATTCATCTATACTGTATAATTGTATATAGGCCCCCTATTCATAAATCTGTAAAGAGCCTCTCACAGTAGCCTACACACCAAATTCACCAAGCACAGGTCTCCCAGTTTGTAAGACCTAGAGAAAAAGAAAGTATAGGCTGGTTTTGAGATAACGAAAGATATGCTTCTGATGCCAGTTAATAACGAAGAACGTATCATTGTTCAGAGCCGATTCCAAAGTTCAGGACCGATCCAGTCAAAAGCTCGAGTTTTGGCCAAATTGCTCGCGGGACAAGGCGATCATGTCTGTCACATGAGCGTAGTGGACGAAAGAGGGGATGTTGACATCGGCAGGATGATGAGACGACGCAAGTACTTGGGCTCTAGGCCAGAGTAAGACCTGTGGATTAAAGTAAGAACCTTGATCTGGGTTCGAGCAGTGACAGAGCTATAGTGAAGGTGATCAAACATGAAAAAGGATAAAACACTTTTTCTCTATCGTTTCGTATCGTATCCGTAGATTTACCCAACGTTTTGCACAATGACTATTCACGGTCTTTATCAGCACGGAAACTCCGAGAAGGGGAATATACAGAGAACGAGAGGCTCAGCGAGGAAAACTAGTCATTTAGTCTTGTTTTTGTGATGCATGGTGTTATGGAAGGTCAATCCATATGGAAGGACAAACCTCAGCAAACGCTATTGGGTCGAGGTACAGAATTAAAGGAAGGGCATCAGTATATATGTACATGTATGTACGTATGCATAAATGCATGTATATGACCATTTATATAGCGCCTTAACAGGAATCTCACCAAGGCGCTTAGTGGGGTAGATATATAGACCTAAATTCAAGAGGAAGCAACTGCGGAAGACATCTTTGAGCATAATATACGAAAAATGAATATTCTGCAAATGACCAATAAATTAATAACTCGGCGGACCTTTAAATTAGTCGGCCATCCTTGGAAAAGAGGAAACTGCCGAACATCTAGGCCTACTATGCATCATAATTCGCCTTTCCACGAATCCCCAACATAAATATTTCCCCGCAAAAGAAGTGGTAAATCTCTTCCACCAAACCCTTATTCTACTAGGCACTTGGCTTCCACCAACCTCTATCTAATCAGCCGGCCAGCCGTTGTTGCGGACACGCCGCGTAACAGCTTCTATTCGCAACGCTGCTGCGTGGACGCATCACAATGGCGGCCGTTCGCCGCAGTCGTCTCCGACAGCGGACGTTTCTCCGGGACAAAAAACAGATCAGTGGTCCACGCTGGACGACGGCCATTTTGCAGCGTCAACGGAAAGGATAAAATTAAGGAAGACAAGTTCGCGTCCCCACCCTCGGGTGAGGTGGGGTGGGGAGTGGGAAAGAGGTGAGGTGGGATGGGGAGTGGGAAAACGGAGAGCTGCTTCCTCCGGAACACATGGCGTGTTCCGGTTGCGACTTATATAAACCGTGATTAGACGCTCATTGTTGTCCGCCGGCGACGCCGCCGCCGCCATATTGAAATGCTAAATGCGACGTCGACCTATTTCCGGCTGACGTCACTCACTCGCTACGTCGTCGACAGCATGACCCTCTGGGTGTCAATTTAGAGATCCATGGTCAAGGGCATTGAGATGTAGGCTATAATATTTTAGAGGTCTAGTAACTAGTAGTAAGTCTTGTATCTCAATAGTCAAAGGCATTTTTTGTAGGCCTCATAATAATTATTTTTATGTTTGTTATAGGCCTGACTATAAAATTATATTATATATTATATCAATAGTAATCCCCATATGCGGTGCATACATATATTATAATATGAAGTACATAAACTATAATTTATAATGATAGGCTTTTGTAGGCCAATCTATAGCCCTAATAGAGCCTAGGCCTATACTACTTTAATCGGCCTAATATGCGCGCAGTTTGTGGCTGATTTGACGAAAGCGTCACGAAATTCGCCATGATGCAAGTGTGGTCAAAATATAAAAGATTTGTACGACGCAAATGTGAGACCTATTGAATCATTGACCATTAGGCTATAGACTTGTGTGTTGTTTTTGAACAGTTGCCGTCGTCGTTGCTTTCTTCATCTGCTGGGCTCCGTTTCATGGTCAGCGTCTGATGACTACATACGTCAGAGATGACCAATGGACACCGGCTCTACTCGAAACACAGAGCCAACTGTTCTACGTATCCGGTACGTTTAGTCTGACCACCATCGGAATTACAATGGAAGAGGGAGTTGTTGGGCGAGGGGGAGGGGAGGGGAGGGGGTAGGGGAGGGAGAATGGAGGTAGGGAGGGATGATTGGATGTTCTTTTCAGCCAAAGCAACGCGTAGCCGGGTACGCTAGTATGTTTGTATTATTTGTGGGGTGCGGTGGTGTAGTGGGCATGTTCGTTGCCTTGCAGCTGGAGGGTTGCAGGTTCGAATCCACCTCATGTCGACGCGTATGGACCTTGGGCAAGTCCTTCACTCGCAATTGCTCAGAGCTTCGGCGTGAAACTCCGGTACAGTGTCCGTGCTGCAGTCGGGAGCGTCTCAGAGTAGAGAACTTGAACGGGCGCCAGGGCTTTTTCCAACGTGCAGTTAGTAGTATAGGGTTAACAAGCTGGATGTCTTTTATTATTTCCTGAGGGGGGTGCTCGGTAGTACAGTGGATAGCGCGCTGGACTGTCGACTCAGCTATGATGAGTACACGGTCAGTGGATGATGAGACGGCGAGAGAGAGGATTAGCCACCGCCTTCATATGCCAAGGCCTTGAAAATGAAGTCTTTTTTTCCAGTATAGGGTTAACAAGCTGGATGTCTTTTATTATTTCCTGAGGGGGGTGCTCGGTAGTACAGTGGATAGCGCGCTGGACTGTCGACTCAGCTATGATGAGTACACGGTCAGTGGATGATGAGACGGCGAGAGAGAGGATTAGCCACCGCCTTCATATGCCAAGGCCTTGAAAATGAAGTCTTTTTTCCAGTATAGGGTTAACAAGCTGGATGTCTTTTATTATTTCCTGAGGGGGGTGCTCGGTAGTACAGTGGATAGCGCGCTGGACTGTCGACTCAGCTATGATGAGTACACGGTCAGTGGATGATGAGACGGCGAGGGAGAGGATTGGTCACCGCCCTTTGGAAGTCTTTTATTATTTCGATCAGCAAGAAAATCAAGGTCGTAAGAATACCGCCGAAAAGTCTCTAGCTAATATATTTAGTGCGATGTGCGAATAAACGAATATCTCGAGAAAATCGGTATTGGCTACGAAAATTATGCAACTACCGGTTGAATTGTTAAACGCAGCTCCCGTTCCCCCTCCGTGTATTTGTCGATGCATTTCACACATTCCATGGTGACGCTGATGTCGCCTGACTACGTAGGCTAGTTGCACGTGTTACCATATATATACTGTTAGATAATCGATATGCAGCGACTCCGTGTTTGTCGATGCATTCCACACATTCCATGGTGACGCTGATGTCGCCTGACTACGTAGGCTAGTTGTTCGTGTTTCTATATATATATATATATATATACTGTTAGATAATCGATATGCAGCGACTCCGTGTTTGTCGATGCATTCCACACATTCCATGGTGACGCTGATGTCGCCTGACTACGTAGGCTAGTTGCACGTGTTACCATATATATACTGTTAGATAATCGATATGCAGCGACTCCGTGTTTGTCGATGCATTCCACACATTCCATGGTGACGCTGATGTCGCCTGACTACGTAGGCTAGTTGTTCGTGTTTCTATACATCAGCCTACAACAGTTCAATCAATACACATGTAGAGCCTACTGCAGCAACAGTCGACCTGCATGTCGTATTTCATAAAACCTGTAGGCTTACCTTGTAATCATTACCGTATGCGGTGTTTCAGATTGAGAATTAAACGAAGATTATTATTATTATTAAACTGATTTAGTTTTCAATACGACTGACGTTCAATGGCGGCGCTAATGTCAACGGACTGTGTAGGCTGGTTGCATTAGCTATTATAATTTTATGCAAGCAGACTTTGTCTTCATCAATCTGCAACAGTTCGATCATTACTTACATGTAGAGCCTACTGCTGTAAAGCCGACTTGCATGTCGTATTTCATATAACCTGTAGGCTTACCTTGTAATCATTATGAGGTGTTTCAGATTGAGAATTAAACGAAGATTATTATTATTATTATTATAAAACTGACCTGGTTTTCAAAACGACTCACGTTTAATGTTCATTGTATTGTCAACAACAGGTGTGGTGATGACACACACGGCTGGCTAGCATTGACTCGCAGCCATGCGTTCATTCATGTCACTCTAACTATGTGTTCAGACCGCGAAACACGCGCTGTAGCGACACGGACTATTATAATAATACAGGTGTTGAGGGTTTTACGTCCAATATTTAAAAGGAGCATTCCTGAACAGTACAAGCGACGTAACAAGCCACATTCGAAGAATGGAAAACAGCACGGGTTGCTGATATTTTTAGTTGGATGAACACAATAGGCCTAAATAATTCAGTATAACGCGGCAAGCAGTGTCCTAGAAAAAATCGAACATCGGAACGCAGTGCCATATTTTTTTATAGCAAGGCTATTATTATGAAGGTGGGTAGTTTGCAGTTTCCTCAATTATGGCGTTTCATTAGCAACGTATCCAGCCACAAACAGATCAGTAGTCAATACATTCGCCGTGAAAAATCTGATCCTACGCGGTGCAATTTGTTGTCATATTTTATATTCGCACTTAGTCAAGCATATCGCTGGTGATCAATAGAAAGTTTCCCGTTAAAAACTATCCCCCATCATGTAACAATATATATATATAAATATTAAATCACAATCAAGCAGAGCTCTTATAATTTTTTTTCTAATACTTGTATATCGCTGGTGATCAATAGAAAGTTTCCCGTTGAAAACTATCCCCCTCCCCATCATGTAACAATATATATATAAATAATAAATCACAATCAAGCAGAGCTCTTATAATTTTTGTCTATATACTTGTATATCGCTGGTGATCAATAGAAAGTTCCCCGTTAAAAACTATCCTCCCGTCATGCAATCAAGCAGACTTATAATTTTTGTCTAATAGGCTAATATTTTGTCTAATTATTGGAGGGATACGGGTTCCTACCTACAGACTCAAATAGACTATCGTCGGCTTATTTAGCCAAATCTGACAGGCATTCTGAGGAGAAAATCGTCGAGTAGTAGTATTGTTAAGCAGTTGGGGGCATTGCTAATAGTAGTAGTATGATTAAACCTCTAGCTCTAGGCGCATAATAAGTTATTTACCTCGAGACACCGCTAAAAGTAACTGACCCATAACGTAATAGAAAGGCTTCTAAAATTAGACCATAAATCAATTAAATTCACAATGACATCAAGTCTTTATTATTAACCCATGAATTAAAGGTCTCATCATAGCCTAACCATTTCACCAAAGAACGACTTCCACGTTTCCTAATAATCTTTTCTATTTTAAATGTATCTTGCGTTGTCGATTGTAACTCAGCTTCATAAAATGTCCCTTTTATTTCTTCTCCATGATAGTCAGAGATTTTATAGGTTATAGGGTCTGTGTACTGAATGTGTGTTATAGTAAAAACTTCCTGTGTCCAACGATTTGTGTAGCCTTTCTCAAATGTCTTTTTCTTCTTAGAAATTCTTACTCTATCTCCTACTGAAAATTTAGGTTTAACAGTTTCAGGTACAGCGTCGCCGTATAAATTCATCCACACAACCCATTCGTTTGCTTTGATACTCGCTTTAACAGGAGTCATTTTTATCGAACTATGTCTTGTGTTGTTGTATAAACTAACCATATTATCTAAAACATCGATATATCTCTGAGTTGAATTTGCTGTAAAATACTTAAACATCTTTTCTTTTACTGTCCTATTAAATCTTTCTACGATGCAAGATTTCTCTTCGTTCTCAGTTGAGTACAACTGCATACCTAATGATTTTACCTGTTTATTATAGAATTCAGATCCCTTATCGACCCAAAGTTTTTCACCCCTTCTTTTGCTCGTATTAAATATTTTAACGAAAGCATCTGCCACAGATTCTCCGCGCTTATCTTTTAACGGCTGAATAAATGCATACTTGGAGAATATATCAATGACGCTTAACAAATATTTCACACCAGAATTAAATTTAGCATAAGCCTGCATGTCAATCAAGTCAGCTGCCCAAACTTTGTCCACTCCCTGAACATAAACAACTCGCTTCCTAAACTTCCTGACTATAGGTTTATGTAATTCGTCAGCAAGTTGGTCTGTCCATCTCAGAGTTTTTTTTTCAACCCCATTCCAAAATGGGTTTTCGTTGATAAAATTGGTTTAACTATAGATCTTTCAACTCGTTCGCGGAAAGAAGGATTAGGTATATTATTTAATTCATCTATCATAGCTCTGTCAGCGACGTTTCTCCCTGCCGTATCAGTATGTTTAGCATAAGCTAGATCGTGACGATAGGCTGCTGCATCAACTCTATCTACTGGCTTACTCCAATCTTTTGGTGTTCCATCAGGATTCAATCTCAAATCCAATCGAGTACCTGGACCCGTGAAAGAATGTCCTGGAAGATGCATTTCACCCGGGTACTTTGCCCATGGAAGTTTAATATTAGAAGTAGCAGAATTGAGAGCTGAGACCAAATCACCACCTGTAGCAGTGGACATTTTAGTAAACTGAGTTTTTCTAGCGCCACATTCAACGCATACACATCTAAGCATAGATCTACCATTCTTACTGACGACTCGTTGAATATCTCTACACTCAGTTTTTCGTTTACATTTTACGCAATACGAGCTGTGCTCCATTTTAATATAATATAATTAAAATGGAAGTCCATGACCTGTCATGGAATGAAGATACATCTAAACGCTTTAACAGTCCTCTCCTACCAAGAAGCATCAGAGGTTTGATCGTAGGTAAGTCTCAATGTGGTAAAACGATTTTACTACTTAATTTATTACTGAGACCTGGTTGGTTAGACTACGATAACCTGCAGATCTTTGGCAAAAGTTTATTTCAATCAGAATATAAGATACTTAAGAAAGCATTCGAAGAGAAATTACCAAAGGAAGCAATTATAAGACTTTTTGATAATCGCGATGAGATAATGAAATTAAATGTATCACCGACCGCCGTAGTCGAAGAGATGTCTAAAAACATGAGGGAAACATCGGATATAGACTGCAAGTTCTTTGAAACCTCTGAAGATGTTCCAGATCCACGAGACTTAAGTCGAGATAAGAAGAATCTCATGATTTTTGATGATTTACAGTTAGAGCGACAAAATAAATGCGAATCCTATTATATAAGAGGTAGGCATAGTAATGTAGACTGCTTTTACCTAGCACAAAATTATTTCAAGCTGCCCAGACAAACTATCAGGGAGAATGCCAATTTTATATGTCTATTCCCTCAAGACCTCAAGAATATTAATCATATATACAGCGATCATATAGGCGTAGATGATATGACTATTGAAGAATTTCGAAAATTATGCAAAACTGCGTGGGATGAAACGCATGGTTTTGTGGTTATTGACTTGACTAGCAAAACAAATAAGGGCAGGTACAGATCTGGATTATATACATTTTACATTAAATAAAAGCAATAATAAAATGATAACAAAATTTAAGATTTTATATTCTAGGTTTAAAAATAGCTATCTAAAATGGAAACCCTTCTTGACGAAATTTTATCTACTACTCAAACGATTGCACGCAACACAGAGGCTAAAGAATCCTTTTGCATTTTGTTGAGCGAAAGGAGCACACGAATTCGAACGAAATTTAATCCACTAATCGAACTGGACAAAAGTAAGAAGTATGAAATGGCTCTTGTCAATCTTGAAACTTACTACAGTTTTCCTAATATAGATGAAACAAATAATAAATTCGTATATTCGTCAGATAACGGTGTAACGTGGGAAGATTTAGACATTCCAACCGGTTGCTATGAAATCGAAGACTTAAACGATTACATACAAAGAATTTTGAAAGAAGAAGGTCATGGACAATGTATAAAGTTGCAACCAAATAACAATACTTTGAAGGCTGTTTTGGAAATTGATGAGAACTATAAAGTTGATTTTACAGTACCAAATTCAATTAGCACCGTTCTAGGATTTCAGAGTCGTGTATACTCCGAAGGATATAACGAATCCGAGCACATAGTCGATATAAACAGCGTGAATAGTTTACGAGTTACGAGTGATGTAATAGGATCATCGTATGCCAACGGAACTACGGAGAACATAATTTATTCTTTCTTTCCATCGGTCGGGCCTGGTTACAAGATAATCGAATCTCCTCACAATCTCGTATATCTTCCAATAACGCTATACTCTATTTCATCGATGGAAACAAAACTAATAGACCAAAATGGAAAACTAATTAATTTAAGAGGTGAGGAATTGTCGATACGATTTCACATAAGAGAGGTTTAATTTAAAGTTTATATTTAATATAAGATGAGCGCTTACGCTAAGGTCAAAGTTAATATTTCTGAAGGGCAAAAAGAGAAGATTAAGCGAGCTGTTCAAGTCGGAACTGGGGTGAGTATAAGACTTTCTCATGGAGATATAACTGGTGAGCACGTATTAGCTCTAAACCAGAGGCAAATTAACAAGTTAACTAAAGCGTATCAGAATGGAACTGGTTTGACAATTAAAATGGGTAAAAAGCAATTAGAAGACAATGCGAGAGTCGAAGGCGGATTTATTGGCGCTATTCTACCGTTCTTAGCAACAGCCGGAAAGTTTCTTCTGTCTAGTGTTCTTCCGAGTTTAGCCACAGGAGCCTTAACAGGATTGGGTTCTGCAGCTGGTTCCAAAATTGTCGATAAAATTAGTGGATCTTCGATCTCACACCCGATAAGTGGATCTTCGATCTCACACCCGATAAGTGGATCTGGCGTGCTGTACGTTAAGAAAGGAGGAATATGCTGTAAGATAGTGCCTGCTGGGGAAGGTCTTTTTCTATCTCCGTGGAAAAAGGGTAGTTCGATATCAGGTTCCGGTCTGTTTATGAAAAGAGGAACAGGATATGTCAGCGGTGAAGGTCTTATACTTGGTCCCAATTCACCATTTAAAAATATTCCTATTCTTGGAATGTTACTTTAAACAATCTCTTTTATAAATGTCTGGATACGGTCACCCAATACACAAATTTATCACCAAACGGAAGCCTCGTGTGAGTACAATAATTTGGTTGCCTAAAGTGGTCACTCACGCTCCTGCAAGACAACGAGCAGGCGATAGATATGAGATTTTTGCTCAGCAAGCGATAACGATTGAACCAAAGACAAATATTACAGTAGAAGTAGGCCTTGGAGTCCGAATGACCAGTGGAATGTGTCTAGTCTCTCTTAGACAGAAGTTGAAACAACTCAGACTGAGTCTTCAAGATGGTACTGTCCTAGAGGACGCAGAGGATATAATAATTACAATTCAAAACAACTCAGATTCACCAGTTACTATAAATGAAAAAGACTCAATTTGTTATGTTAATTACTACGATGCATAAATTGTACGTTTTATGTTTACGTTTTATGTTTACGTTTTACGTTTACGTTTTACGTTACGTTTTAAACATTATACTTATAATAAAAAAATGTCACTACTGAAAATTAGCGATCCTGCAAAAAGAGATTTTATTATCGAAGAGTTTTTAAAAACGAAAAAAAATATTAAACAAAACTTTCTCTCAGAGAGAATAGACGATCTTGGACTTCAACGAGAATTAACGAAAATCTACAAACCAATAGTCGACTCTCAATCAACAATTTCAAAAGAACAAAACGCTTTGCTGTCGACAATAAAAGATAACTCTGCAGCAACATCACTCGCTCTAAAATCACTTCCAGATTCGTTGAAAACTATTCAATTTCCTCAGTATCCGTCTATAGAGGCGTACGATGACGATGACCCAGTAGAAGACATTAGAAGGTTAGAATTAGGAAATATTGCAGTTGAATACCTTAAAAAATATGCTTCTGATAGAAGACTTGTGGACACAACATTCGGATTAAGATCAAGAGATGGAAAATTCTACATTGGAGACAGCGAAGCCTCAATCCAAGGAAATGATATTACAGTTGGAACCACAACTTATCAAGGAACTCCAGGATTATGGGAATTGTTAACGTTAGCTAGTCCAAACAGTTCAATTTATGATAATCGTGATCTCGAAGAATACGCCGAGATTCTAACTAAAACGAATGCCATGAGTCAGCCAAATAAACCAAACAAACCTAAATCGTCTAGAAGTGTAAAATATAAACAGATAATAAAACCCATATGGGACGATTACATGAAGTTAAGAGGTAAAACAGGAAGCGGAATAATTACCATTCCTTCAGATCCTAACGAATTAGTAAAACAACTTGAGTTACGATTGTATAGCTATAAAGCGGGAAATACAGGAGTAAGGAATGAAATTGTAGGTATGACGGATGAGTTACTAAGACAAAGAGTGATAACCAAAGATGAATATAAAAAATTGACGATCTAATTTAAAAATTGATGATCTAATTTAAAAATTGATGATATAGAAATGCTGGTCGTTGCGAGAAGAAGTTATAAAAAAGTACACGTTGTCGGTGGAGCAGGAATATTCGATTCCATTGCAGGATTTCTCAAGAGACTACTAACTTCGAATGCAGCCAAACAAATTGCGAGCACAGCTGTCAAAGAGATTGGGAGTGTTGCTAAGGATAAGGCTATCGACGTTGGAAAACGATTACTCAATAAGATACTCCCACCAACCACCGTTCAGCAGCCGATAACTCAGGAAACTAAAGTCATTCTAGCTAGATTACTAGGATCGAATCCAGAAATGACGGGAGGAGCTATTAGAATTCAAGATCTAGTAAAACGCTTAAACGGAGGTGGTTTGAAAATGGCTTAAACATATTTTCTTATTTAAAAATATATGTATAATAAAATGCAATCCGATATTCTAAGATTCACAGAGCAACCATTGATCGATGAAGGTATCGAGCGATACGAATGGCATGAGTACGAACCTGTAGCGAGAACTAACCTTAACAGTTCTGGTGAAATAAGAATAAATATTGAATTACAAGACTTATACAGTCACCCAGCAGAATCGTATCTACAATTCGACGGAAGACTAATTAAAGCCGATGACACCGCATACGTTAATGCCGATTTAGTCGCTCTTACGAATAATGGGCTTATGTATCTATTCAGTCAAATATCCTATCAGTTATCTAATCAAGAAATCGAAACGCTATTTCATCCGGGTCAAGCTACAACGATGCTCGGTTTACTTACGTATCCAAACGATTTTCAGCTGACTCAAGGCTTAAATCAGCTGTGGTATAAAGACACTGGAGCGACTGCTGTTATTGCGGACAACCCCGGATTTGCCACTAGACAAAGCTTTCTCATTCGCAAACCAAACACTAAAGGAATGTTCAGCTTTATTGTTCCGTTGAAACATATTTTCGGGTTTTGCGATGATTACGACAAGATTATTTACGGCTTCAAACAGACGCTGACTTTAGTTCGTAAAGCGGACGATGATGCCATATTCCGAGATAACGCTGCAGCTGCTGGAAAAGTTGCGATAAACAAAATTTCATGGTTTATTCCACACGTTATTCCTTCTGATATGGAACGAATGCAGTTGTATAAGACGATTGAATCGAAATTAACGTTGCCAGTTGCGTATAGAGCTCGTCAATGCGACACAATAACGGTTCCTCAGTCGACAAGTTTCAGTTGGCGTCTTAGCGTAAAAACATCACCTGAGAAACCTAGATATATCATCGTAGGATTTCAGACGGACCGTAGCGGTAATCAGGAAAGTAATCCGTCGCTATTTAATCACTGCGATCTCAAGAACATATATGTGATGATGAATCAAGAAAGATATCCAGCTGTCGATCATAACCTGTCGTTTCCTAATCAACAATTCTCCAGAGCGTACAGAGACGCGTCCTCCTTTAGTCAAAAATTCTATGGTATGGATAAGTTGATCACGCAAGGAAATATAACACCTGTAGATTATAAAGAATTATATCCGCTGTTCGTGTTCGATGTAAGCAAGCAATCCGAGCGTTTGAAATCTTCAGTCGTTGATATTCAGATTAAGGCTCTTTTCAATGCAGCAGTGCCAGCCGACACAGAAGCGTATGCTGTCGTAATTTCAGATAGGTTGCTGCAGTTCCAATCGGATGGGCAGAAAATGAGTGTAGTGTATGGAAAATTGATTTAAAGAATACTTATATATTATGAAGCTACCAGAGCTTAGAATGTTGGCCAAGCATCACGATGTTACAGGCACTTCGCATCTCAACAAACCTCAAATGATAGCTGTATTGATTGAAAAGAATATTCTTCCGACGGACTACAAGTCTGTGTCATATAGACATGACACGTTGAGTAGTATCAGGAAACAACCGAGAAGAGTAGATATTATAGATCGAGAGACTGGCGTTGTTACCTCGTATCCATCGATGTATAAAGCTGCTAAGGCCTATGGTCAGAGTGCTGGTATAATAGCTTATCATAACGGAAATGTCTGGAGAGATAGATACGAAATTAAAGTGTATGAGCGATAGATAAGTGGATCTTCGATCTCACAGATAAGTGGATCTTCGATCTCACATGTTTTAATATTTTTGCGTGGTAAGATAAAATGGATTTAAAGAAAAGTAGTTTAAGAAACATGAACCATGTTGAACACTTGCTCGACTCATCGGTTCCTGACATTAAGGTTCCTACGCTTACACCCACACCTGGTAAATACAAACCAGTAGCGCCTAAGAGAAAATACAAAAATAGGGTTAGATCCAAATTAAATGATTTTGCGGATTGGTTACTTAGTTATGTGCCTGAACAAGACAATAAAGTCGTTAACGAAAAACTAGAATCGTTGAAGTCAACTGTTTCCAGGATATTCGATAAAACTAAAATTCGGGAAACAGCGTCGGCTATTAAAGGATTCACCAAGCAGTATAGAATAGATGGAATTAATGGAATGGATGCCTCGTCGTTTCTTGATTTCGTCAGACCGCAGGTAGTAAATCTGTTGTCGAGTAATCGCCAAACAAAGGTTAATCTAGTTCTTACTTGTACTATGGAACGAGTAGATATGAAATCTGGAATAGTGACTTCTGAGGATATACCATTCCTTTCGAGGGCAGAAGTTATTTTAGAAGCAACCGACTTGAATGAAATATACAGCAGAAAGAAGGATAAAATCATGGAGTCTATTGCTAGTTTTCAGATGCAAGGAAGTAATTGGAGATTTAAAGCTGTTGTAAAATTAGATATAAATACGGTAAAATATACCCCCTTAAGAGGTAGTTCTTACATTCCACTTCCCAGCTTCTTAGCTAATAAAAAGGCTATTATAAATATGAAAAACGACGACGAAGAATGTTTCAAATGGTGTATCACTAGAGCTTTGAATCCGGTTAGTAGTATAGAGTTAACAAGCTGGATGTCTTTTATTATTTCCTGAGGGGGGTGCTCGGTAGTACAGTGGAATCCAGTATAGGGTTAACAAGCTGGATGTCTTTTATTATTTCCTGAGGGGGGTGCTCGGTAGTACAGTGGATAGCGCGCTGGACTGTCGACTCAGCTATGATGAGTACACGGTCAGTGGATGATGAGACGGCGAGGGAGAGGATTGGTCACCGTCCTCATATGCCAAGGCCTTGAAAATGTAGCGTAGGAGCTACGGTAATGGTGATCAACGCTGATGCAAAACAACTGCAGAATACGGTAATGACTCACAGCAGATGCGAACAGACCCTTTGTTCGTGAGCGCTTAGTACATATGGTCTATTACAACAACAACCTGACTAGGCAGCCGGCGTGTCTCCGTCACGCATTGGTAGAATTCATGTCAAGCTTCACTGGACGGCTGCCAGGGCCAGCGAAGCATGCAGGCTGTTGGCTGACTATGAGTCAGCGAAGCACGCAGCCGTTGCCTGACGTGGCTACCATGAAACACCTGGATACATACACCTTGAAGATACGTATTCGTTGTAAGGGCGTCGTTCTATACAGGTGAGTAGGCTATAGAGCATTGTCTGTTGTAGGCTAAATTTTTTTGATTTTACGAAAATTAGTTGTTGTTTTAAATCGGTTTAAAATGGTTGACTTCGTTAAGGATAGGTCTATGGCTAAGTTTTCAAACGATACAATCTACCTAGCAATAGATACCGCGTGTGATAATAATTTTGACGAAAAAACATTGATTCGAGGAACATGATAGTTTACATATTATCAAGCTAGGATACACGCGTATGAGCATGGCAAACAGAAGGTATCGTGTGTCGTTTTATAGTTCAGACCAAATTCTATAAAATAAAATGTCTTAAGAGGGGTGTAAAATTACGTGCGTGAATGTAAACACTACCTCTCTGATATGCTAAAACTTAGCGTAGTGCTGTAGCCGTAGTTTCTTCCTGTATAACTCTTTTAACGAAGCAAAATACACCAATTCAATCGGATATGAAGGGTTGTCTAAATTCATTGGAAAGTCATTATCATGATTTAGAATAAAGTGATTGTATTCTTCAACATTTGTTCGTAGCCTATCTGAGGAAGAATCGAGTCCCGAAAAATTTACTATCTCGGGATTCAGCCGTTGGTCTTCCATGAGGTCTTTGTCGCTTCGGCGGTTTCTTGAGGATGTTTCTCGGAAGCTCAAGACGACAATTTTTACAGTTAATTAATGGAGGTTGAAGAAGAACAAAGAAGGGATTCGATGATTTTGTATAATCCTTAATCTAATTGGATACTTGTCTTCACATAGCCTAACGTATTAAAATTAGTAGAAATGGTTGTTGTTTAGATCAGAATCATAAGAACCATGGTAGGTCTAATTGTAAATTTGTAGGACTTGTAGCGACGGAGGAGGTGATTATATTATTGTCATCGCCAAGGCGAAAATCGATTGCAATGACGCAGTTCAGCAGACGCATTCATATAGCACGGCGCGCATGCGCCGGACTTGACCTAGATAATCTATCATCGATGATAATTTATCTAGGTCACAAGCAGATGACGCAGTTCAGCAGACGCATTCATATAGCACGGCGCGCATGCGCCGGACTTGACCTAGATAATCTATCATCGATGATAATTTATCTAGGTCACAAGCAGATCACGCAGACGCATTCATATAGCACGGCACGCATGCGTATGACTTGACCTAGATAATCTATCATCGATGATAGATTATCTAGGTCACAAGCAGTTCAGCAGACGCATTCATATAGCACGGCACGCATGCGTATGACTTGACCTAGATAATCTATCATCGATGATAATTTATCTAGGTCACAAGCAGATCACGCAGACGCATTCATTTAGGACGGCACGCATGCGTATGACAGTAGAACTTATTATTAAAGCTTGCTTCGAGACTTGCGAATGTTTTTAAAGCGTGCTTCATAATCTGTGAATGTTATTTCAGCAAAGGTGGAAACCTGGTCGAACAGTTGGAGGGACGAAGGACGAAGGAGTGGTCGGAGGGAAGAAAATTTTCCACCACCCCCAAAAAGTTGATGACCAAAATTTTTTTTTCTAATTTTTTTTTCTAATTTTTTTTTTCTAACTTTTTTCTAAGTTTTTTTCCTAGGTTTTTTTTTCTAAGTTTTTTTTCCTAGGTTTTTTTTCTAACTTTTTTCTAACTTTTTTCTAAGTTTTTTTTCCTAGGTTTTTTTTTTCTAAGTTTTTTTCCTAGGTTTTTTTTCTAACTTTTTTCTAAGTTTTTTTTCTAACTTTTTTTCTAACTTTATTCTAAGTTTTTTTCCTAGGTTTTTTTTCTAACTTTTTTCCTAGGTTTTTTTCTAACTTTTTTTCTAAGTTTTTTTCTAACTTTTTTCTAGGTTTTTTTTTCTAGGTTTTTTTTTTCTAGGTTTTTTTTTTTTCTAACTTTTTTTTCTAGTTTTTTTTTTTTTTTTTTTTTTTTTTTTTTTTTTTTTAGTCCTCCCTTTTTAAAAAAGTCAAGAATTTTGTTTTCTCGAATGTCTTTTTTCTTCTTAGAACAGGCTGCGAATGTACAGTTTAACTTGTTAATAAAGCGTGTTCATAGAGAACAAATGATTGCACAAGGGCTGTAGTAGAAACAATTTGCTAATAGTAGTAGTAAATTCACAATGATATCAAGTCTTTATTGTTAACCCATGAACTGAATGAATCATCATAGCCTAACCATTTAACCAAAGACCGATTTCCACGTTTCCTAATAATCTTTTCTATTTTAAATGTATCTTGCGTTGTCGATTGTAACTCAGCTTCATAAAATGTCCCTTTTATTTCTTCTCCATGATAGTCAGAGATTTTATAGGTTATAGGGTCTGTGTATTGGATTTGTGTTATAGTAAAAATTTCTTGTGTCCAACGATTTGTGTAGCCTTTCTCAAATGTCTTTTTCTTCTTAGAAATTCTTACTTTATCTCCTACCGAAAATTTAGGTTTAACAGTTTCAGGTACAACATCACCATACAGATTCATCCACACAACCCATTCGTTTGCTTTGATACTCGCTTTAACAGGAGTCATTTTAATGGAAGAATGTCTTGTGTTGTTGTATAAATTAACCATATTATCTAAAACATCGATATATCTCTGAGTTGAGTTTGCTGTAAAATATTTAAACATCTTCTCTTTTACTGTTCTATTAAATCTCTCTACGATACAAGATTTCTCTTCGTTCTCAGTTGAATACAACTCCATACCTAATGATTTTACCTGTTTATTATAGAATTCAGATCCCTTATCGACCCAAAGTTTTTCACCCCTTCTTTTACTCGTATTAAATATTTTAACGAAAGCATCTGCCACAGATTCTCCGCGCTTATCTTTTAACGGCTGAATAAATGCATACTTGGAGAATATATCAATGACGCTTAACAAATATTTCACACCAGAATTAAATTTAGCATAAGCCTGCATGTCAATCAAGTCTGCTGCCCAAACTTTGTCCACTCCCTGCACATAAACAACTCGCTTCCTGAACTTCCTGACTATAGGTTTATGTAATTCGTCAGCAAGTTGGTCTGTCCATCTCAGAGTTTTTTTTTCAACCCCATTCCAAAATGGGTTTTCGTTGATAAAATTGGTTTAACTATAGATCGTTCAATTCGTTCGCGGAACGAAGGATTAGGTATATTATTTAATTCATCTATCATAGCTCTGTCAGCGACGTTTCTCCCTGCTGTATCAGTATGTTTAGCATAAGCCATGTCATGGCGATAGGCTGCTGCATCAACCCTATCTACTGGTTTACTCCAGTCTTTTGGCGTCCCATCACTATTCAATCTCAAATCCAGTCGAGTTCCTGGACCCGTGAAAGAATGTCCTGGAAGATGCATTTCACCCGGGTACTTTGCCCATGGAAGTTTAATATTAGAAGTAGCAGAATTGAGAGCTGAGACCAAATCACCACCTGTAGCGGTGGACATTTTAGTAAACTGAGTTTTTCTAGCGCCACACTCAACGCACACACCCCTAAGCATAGGTCTACCATTCTTACTGACGACTCGTTGAACATCTTTAGATTCAGTTTGTCGCTTACATTTTACACAATACGAGTTGTGCTCCATTTTAATATAATATAATTAAAATGGAAGTCCAAGACCTGTCATGGAATGAAGATACATCTAAACGCTTTAACAGTCCTCTCCTACCAAGAAGCATCAGAGGTTTGATCGTCGGTAAGTCTCAATGCGGCAAAACAATATTACTACTTAATTTATTACTGAGACCTGGTTGGTTAGACTACGATAACCTGCAGATCTTTGGCAAAAGTTTATTTCAATCAGAATATAAGATACTTAAGAAAGCATTCGAAGAGAAATTACCAAAGGAAGCAATTATAAGACTTTTTGATAATCGCGATGAGATAATGAAATTAAATGTATCACCGACCGCCGTAGTCGAGGAGATGTCTAAAAACATGGCCAAAAAATCGGATATAGACTGCAAGTTCTTTGAAACCTCTGAAGATGTTCCAGATCCACGAGACTTAAGTCGAGATAAGAAGAATCTCATGATTTTTGATGATTTACAGTTAGAGCGACAAAATAAATGCGAATCCTATTATATAAGAGGTAGGCATAGTAATGTAGATTGCTTTTACCTAGCACAAAATTATTTCAAGCTGCCCAGACAAACTATCAGGGAGAATGCCAATTTTATATGTCTATTCCCTCAAGACCTCAAAAATATTAATCATATATACAGCGATCATATAGGTGTAGATGATATGACTATAGAAGAATTTCGAAAACTATGCAAAACTGCGTGGGATGAAACGCATGGTTTTGTGGTTATAGACCTTACTAGTAAAACAAATAAGGGCAGGTACAGATCTGGATTAGATACATTTTACATTAAATAAAAGCAATAATAAAATGATAACAAAATTTAAGATTTTATATTCTAGGTTTAAAAATAGCTATCTAAAATGGAAACCCTTCTTGACGAAATTTTATCTAATACTCAAACGATTGCACGCAACACAGAAGCTAAAGAATCCTTTTGCATTTTGTTGAGCGAAAGGAACACACGAATTCGAACGAAATTTAATCCACTAATCGAACTGGACAAAAGTAAAACGTATGAAATGGCTCTTGTCAATCTTGAAACTTACTACAGTTTTCCTAATATAGATGAAACAAATAATAAATTCGTATATTCGTCAGATAACGGTGTAACATGGGAAGATTTAGACATTCCAACCGGTTGCTATGAAATCGATGACATAAACGAATACATACAGAGAATTCTAAAAGAAGAAGGTCATGGACAATGTATAAAGTTGCAACCAAATAACAATACTTTGAAGGCTGTTTTGGAAATTGATGAGAACTATAAAGTTGATTTTACAGTACCAAATTCAATTAGTACGGTTCTAGGATTTCAGAGTCGTGTATACTCCGAAGGATATAACGAATCCGAGCACATAGTCGATATAAACAGCGTGAATAGTTTACGTGTTACCAGTGATATAATAGGATCATCGTATGCCAACGGAACTACGGAGAACATAATTTATTCTTTCTTTCCATCGGTCGGGCCTGGTTATAAGATAATCGAATCTCCTCATAATCTGGTTTATCTTCCAATAACGCTATACTCTATTTCATCGATGGAAACAAAACTAATAGACCAAAATGGAAAACTAATTAATTTAAGAGGTGAGGAATTGTCGATACGATTTCACATAAGAGAGGTTTAATTTAAAGTTTATATTTAATATAAGATGAGCGCTTACGCTAAGGTCAAAGTTAATATTTCTGAAGGGCAAAAAGAGAAGATTAAGCGAGCTGTTCAAGTCGGAACTGGGGTGAGTATAAGACTTTCTCATGAAGATATAACTGGTGAGCATGTATTAGCTCTAAACCAGAGGCAAATTAACAAGTTAACTAAAGCGTATCAGAATGGAACTGGAGTGACAATTAAAATGGGTAAAAAGCAATTAGAAGACAATGCGAGAGTCGAAGGCGGATTTATTGGCGCTATTCTACCGTTCTTAGCAACAGCCGGAAAGTTTCTACTGTCTAGTGTTCTTCCGAGTTTAGCCACAGGAGCCTTAACAGGATTGGGTTCTGCAGCTGGTTCCAAAATTGTCGATAAAATAAGTGGATCTTCGATCTCACATCAGATAAGTGGATCTTCGATCTCACACCCGATAAGTGGATCTGGCGTGCTGTACGTTAAGAAAGGAGGAATATGCTGTAAGATAGTGCCTGCTGGGGAAGGTCTTTTTCTATCTCCGTGGAAAAAGGGTATTTCGATATCAGGTTCCGGTCTGTTTATGAAAAGAGGAACAGGATATGTCAGCGGTGAAGGTCTTATACTTGGTCCCAATTCACCATTTAAAAATATTCCTATTCTTGGAATGTTACTTTAAACAATCTCTTTTATAAATGTCTGGATACGGTCACCCAATACACAAATTTATCACCAAACGGAAGCCTCGTGTGAGTACAATAATTTGGATGCCTAAAGTGGTCACTCACGCTCCTGCAAGACAACGAGCAGGCGACAGATATGAGATTTTTGCTCAGCAAGCGATAACGATTGAACCAAAGACAAATATTACAGTAGAAGTAGGCCTTGGAGTCCGAATGACCAGTGGAATGTGTCTAGTCTCTCTTAGACAGAAGTTGAAACAACTCAGACTGAGCCTTCAAGATGGTACAGTACTAGAGGACGCAGAGGATATAATAATTACAATTCAAAACAACTCAGATTCACCAGTTACTATAAATGAAAAAGACTCCATTTGTTATGTTAATTACTACGATGCATAAATTGTACGTTTTACGTTTACGTTTTACGTTTACGTTTTACGTTACGTTTTAAACATTATAATAAAAAATGTCGCTACTGAAAATTAGCGATCCTGCAAAAAGAGATTTTATTATCGAAGAGTTTTTAAAAACGAAAAAAAATATTAAACAAAACTTTCTTTCAGAGAGAATAGACGATCTTGGACTTCAACGAGAATTAACGAAAATCTACAAACCAATAGTCGACTCTCAATCAGCAATTTCGAAAGAACAAAACGCTTTGCTGTCGACAATAAAGGATAATTCTGCAGCAACATCACTTGCTCTAAAATCACTTCCAGATTCGTTGAAAACCATTCAATTTCCTCAGTATCCGTCTATAGAGGCGTACGATGACGATGACCCAGTAGAAGACATTAGAAGGTTAGAATTAGGAAATATTGCAGTTGAATACCTTAAAAAATATGCTTCTGATAAAAGACTTGTGGATACAACATTCGGATTAAGATCAAGAGATGGAAAATTCTACATCGGTGACAGCGAAGCCTCAATCCAAGGAAATGATATTACAGTTGGAACCACAACTTATCAAGGAACTCCAGGATTATGGGAATTGTTAACGTTAGCTAGTCCAAACAGTTCAATTTATGATAATCGTGATCTCAAAGAATACGCCGCGATTCTAATTAAAACGAATGCCATGAGTCAGCCAAATAAACCAAACAAACCTAAATCGTCTAGAAGTGTAAAATATGCAAAGATAATAAAACCCATATGGGACGATTACATAAAGTTAAGAGGTAAAACAGGAAGCGGAATAATTACCATTCCTTCAGATCCTAACGAATTAGTAAAACAATTAGAGTTGCGAATATATAGCTACAAAGCGGGAAATACAGGAGTAAGAAATGAAATTGTAGGTATGACGGATGAGTTACTGAGACAGGGAGTGATATCCAAAGATGAATATAAAAAATTGACGATCTAATTTAAAAATTGATGATCTAATTTAAAAATTGATGATCTAATTTAAAAATTGATGATATAGAAATGCTGGTCCTTGCGAGAAGAAGTTATAAAAAAGTACACGTTGTCGGTGGAGCAGGAATATTCGATTCCATTGCAGGATTTCTCAAGAGACTACTGACATCGAATGCAGCCAAACAAATTGCGAGCACAGCTGTCAAAGAGATTGGGAGTGTTGCTAAGGATAAGGCGATCGACGTTGGAAAACGATTACTCAATAAGATACTCCCTAAAGCTCCCGTTCAGCAGCCGATAACTCAGGAAACTAAAGTCATTCTAGCTAGATTACTAGGATCGAATCCAGAAATGACGGGAGGAGCTATTAGAATTCAAGATCTAGTAAAACGCTTAAACGGAGGTGGTTTGAAAATGGCTTAAACATATTTTCTTATTTAAAAATATATGTATAATAAAATGCAATCCGATATTCTAAGATTCACAGAGCAACCATTGATCGATGAAGGTATCGAGCGATACGAATGGCATGAGTACGAACCTGTAGCGAGAACTAACCTTAACAGTTCTGGTGAAATAAGAATAAATATTGAATTACAAGACTTATACAGTCACCCAGCAGAGTCATATCTACAATTCGATGGAAGACTAATTAAAGCCGATGACACCGCATACGTTAACGCCGATTTAGTCGCTCTTACGAATAATGGGCTTATGTATCTATTCAGTCAAATATCCTATCAGTTATCTAATCAAGAAATCGAAACGCTATTTCATCCGGGTCAAGCTACAACGATGCTCGGTTTACTTACGTATCCAAACGATTTTCAGCTGACTCAAGGCTTAAATCAGCTGTGGTATAAAGACACTGGAGCGACTGCTGTTATTGCGGACAACCCCGGATTTGCCACTAGACAAAGCTTTCTCATTCGCAAACCAAACACTAAAGGAATGTTCAGCTTTATTGTTCCGTTGAAGCATATTTTCGGGTTTTGCGATGATTACGACAAGATTATTTACGGCTTTAAACAGACGTTGACTTTAGTTCGTAAAGCGGACGATGATGCCATATTCCGAGATAACGCTGCAGCTGCTGGAAAAGTTGCGATAAACAAAATTTCATGGTTTATTCCACACGTTATTCCTTCCGATATGGAACGAATGCAGTTGTATAAGACGATTGAATCGAAATTAACGTTGCCAGTTGCGTATAGAGCTCGTCAATGCGACACGATAACAGTTCCCCAGTCGACAAGTTTCAGCTGGCGTCTGAGCGTTAAAACTTCACCGGAGAAACCTAGATATATCATCGTTGGATTTCAGACGGACCGTAGCGGTAATCAGGAAAGTAATCCATCGCTATTTAATCACTGCGATCTCAAGAACATTTATGTGATGATGAATCAAGAAAGATATCCAGCTGTAGATCATAACCTGTCGTTTCCTAATCAACAATTCTCCAGAGCGTACAGAGACGCGTCCTCCTTTAGTCAAAAATTCTATGGTATGGATAAGTTGATTACCCAAAGCAATATAACACCTGTTGATTATAAAGAATTATACCCATTGTTCGTGTTCGATGTAAGCAAACAATCCGAGCGTTTGAAATCGTCAGTCGTTGATATTCAGATTAAGGCTCTTTTCAATGCAGCAGTGCCAGCCGACACCGAAGCGTATGCTGTCGTAATTTCAGATAGGTTGCTGCAGTTCCAATCGGATGGACAGAAAATGAGTGTAGTGTATGGAAAATTGATTTAAAGAATACTTATATATTATGAAGCTACCAGAGCTTAGAATGTTAGCCAAGCATCACGATGTTACAGGCACTTCGCATCTCAACAAACCTCAAATGATAGCTGTACTGATTGAAAAGAATATTCTTCCGACGGACTACAAGTCTGTGTCATATCGACATGACACGTTGGGTAGTATCAGGAAACAACCGAGAAGAGTAGATATTATAGATCGAGAGACTGGCGTTGTTACCTCGTATCCATCGATGTATAAAGCTGCTAAGGCGTACGGTCAGAGTGCTGGCATAATAGCTTATCATAACGGAAATGTCTGGAGAGATAGATACGAAATTAATGTGTATGAGAGATAGATAAGTGGATCTTCGATCTCACAGATAAGTGGATCTTCGATCTCACATGTTTTAATATTTTTGCGTGGTAAGATAAAATGGATTTAAAGAAAAGTAGTTTAAGAAACATGAACCATGTTGAACACTTGCTCGACTCGCCGGTTCCTGACATTAAGATTCCTACGCTTACACCCACACCTGGTAAATACAAACCAGTAGCGCCTAAGAGAAAATACAAAAATAGGGTTAGATCCAAATTAAATGATTTTGCGGATTGGTTACTTAGTTATGTGCCTGAACAAGACAATAAAGTCGTTAACGAAAAACTCGAATCATTGAAGTCAACTGTTTCCAGGATATTTGATAAAATTAAAATTCGAGAAACAGCGTCGGCTATTAAAGGATTCACCAAGCAGTATAGAATAGATGGAATTAATGGAATGGATGCCTCTTCGTTTCTTGATTTCGTCGGACCGCAGGTAGTAAATCTGTTGTCGACTAATCGCCAAACAAAGGTTAATCTAGTTCTTACTTGTACTATGGAACGAGTAGATATGAAATCTGGAATAGTGACTTCTGAGGATATACCATTCGTTTCCAGGGCAGAAGTTATTTTAGAAGCAACCGACTTGAATGAAATATACAGCAGAAAAAAGGATAAAATCATGGAGTCTATTGCTAGTTTTCAGATGCAAGGAAGTAATTGGAGATTTAAAGCTGTTGTAAAATTAGATATAAATACAGTAAAGTATACCCCCTTAAGAGGTAGTTCTTACATTCCACTTCCCAGCTTCTTAGCTAATAAAAAGGCTATTATAAATATGAAAAACGACGACGAAGAATGTTTCAAATGGTGTATCACTAGAGCTTTGAATCCGGTTGTGAAAAATCCGGAAAAAATAACGAAAGCTTTGAAAGAACAATCGAAAAAACTTAATTGGAGTGGTATTGAGTTTCCAGTTGCTGTTGATGCTAATATGATAGGTAAATTCGAGAGAAATAACAATATTAATGTTAATGTATTCGGTTATGAAAAAGAAGTATACCCGCTTTATCTGTCTAAGTGTGAAAGTAGTATTGATCTTTTGCTTATATCTGATGGAGAAAAAAAACATTATTGCTGGATAAAGAATTTTAACAGATTGATGACATCTGGGACTAATTCGAGGTACTATTGTAAAAGATGCACGACTGGTTTCTCAACGACCAAAGCGCTTAACAACCATAATGAGGACTGCTCTCAACATAACGCACAAAAAATAGAAATGCCAGAACCAGGAACTATGTTAAGTTTTAAAAATTATAACAATTCTATGAGGGTTCCTTTTATAGTCTACGCAGATTTCGAGTCTTTTGTGAAACCGATCGATACATGCCAACCAAATCCAGAGTTGTCGTACACTAATAAATATCAAAAGCATACTCCTAGCTCCTTTTGTTACCACATAAAATGTTTCGATGATAGCGTATATTCACAAGATCCTGTGACGTTTACGGCTGAAAGCGAAGATGATGATGTTGGTCAAATATTTGTAGATAAATTAGAAGAGAATATAAAACGAATATATAATCAGTTTAAATTTAAGAAGAATATGATATTTACAGAAGAGGACAAGAAGTGTTTTGATACAGCTACAACATGTCATATCTGTGAAAAAACGTTGGGCGAAGACCGAGTGAGAGATCACTGTCATCTTAGTGGTAAATTTAGAGGTGCTGCTCATAACAGTTGTAATTTAAACTATAAAGTCCCCAAGTTTTTCCCTGTAGTGTTTCATAATCTTTCCGGGTACGATTGCCATCTGTTCATTAAGAAACTGAGAGGTGATAATGGAGAGAAAATTAACTGCATACCTAACAACGAGGAAAAGTATATATCGTTTAGCAGAGAGGTCGTTGTCGGTAAGTTTGTAAAAGATGGAAAAGAAATACTAGTCCGACGAGAACTGCGTTTTATCGACAGTTTTAAATTTATGGCTTCGAGTCTTGATGCTTTATCGAGGAACCTAAGCAAAGACCAGTGTAAAAATATTAGGAAACGATATACAGGAAAGAAGCTCGATCTTTTGCTAAGAAAAGGCATATATCCTTATGACTACGTCGATTCATTTACTACCTTTAATGAAACCGAACTACCACCAAAATCCGCTTTCTATTCTAAGCTAAATGATTCGAATATTAGCGATGAAGACTACGAGCATGCACAAACGGTATGGAAAGAATTTGGATGCAAAACATTCAGAGAATATCACGATTTATACAACGTTTCGGATGTTCTGCTACTTGCTGATGTTTTCGAAAACTTTAGAGATGTGTGTATGAAGAACTATACGCTTGACCCTGCATGGTATTTTACATCTCCTGGCTTAGCCTGGGATGCCGCTTTAAAATTGACAGGCGTGAAATTGGAGTTATTGAATGATTATGATATGATTCTGATGATTAAGCAAGGGATGAGAGGAGGAGTAAGCACAATATCAAATCGATACGGGAAAGCGAATAATAAATATATGAACGATTTCAACAGTAACGAAAATTCTACATTTATCACTTACCTGGATGCGAATAATCTATATGGATGGGCTATGATCAAACCTTTACCTACTCACGGGTTCAAATGGATGAATAAAGCTGATTTAAAAAATTGGAGAAGTATTCCATGCATATTGGAAGTTGATTTGGAATATCCTAAAGAGTTACACGACCTGCATAACGATTTTCCGTTAGCCCCCGAAAGCATTGAGATTGACAAAGTCAAAAAGTTAATTCCAAACTTAAACGATAAAAAGAAGTATGTGCTGCACTACGATAATCTGAAGCTGTACGAGAGCTTAGGTCTGAAAATAACAAAAGTGCACAGAGGCATACTATTCGAGGAAAGCGATTGGTTGAAAAAGTATATCGATTTAAATACAGCTCTTAGAACGAAAGCTACTAATGACTTTGAGAAAGACTTTTTCAAATTAATGAATAACAGTGTCTTTGGAAAAACTTGTGAGAACATTGAAAATCGTGTTGATATAAAGTTAGTGTGTCAGGAGGAGAAGGCTATTGAACTAGCCGCTAAACCTAATTACGAGAGATGTACTATTTTCGATGAAAATCTAATAGCCGTTCACATGAAAAAAACTAAATTGTACTATAATAAACCTATCTATCTTGGCATGTGTATATTAGATTTGAGTAAAACGTTGATGTATGATTTTCATTACAATTACATCAAGACTAAATACGGAAATAGAGCTAAATTATTATTTACTGATACAGATTCTTTGACATACGAAATTAAAACTGAAGACTTTTACTCAGATATCGCAGGCGATATTAAGGCTCGATTCGATACGAGTGAATACCCGAGAGATCATCCATCTGGTATTGAGATTGGAGTAAATAAAAAAGTTATTGGAATGTTCAAGGATGAAACTAGTGGGAAACAGATAAAAGAATTTATCGGGTTGCGAGCAAAGTTGTATTCTTATAAGATGGCTGCTGGAGATGAGCACAAGAAATGTAAAGGTATTAAGAAGAATGTTGTCCAGAAAACTATTACTCACGAAGATTATAGAAACTGCTTATTTACTAAAAAAGAACAACAACGAACGATGAATGTTATTAGATCTTATCATCACGATATTTATACGGAAGAAATTAATAAAGTTGCATTATCTGCAGATGATGACAAACGGGTAATAATGCAAGATGGCATTCATACTTTGGCATATGGTCACTATTCGTTGAAAACTTTTAATTAATGTTTATATTAAATAAATGAGCGTCAAACAAATCGATGTTTGTGGAGTAGTGCTACCGAATCATCCGTTAACGAATTTTGAATTATTGGATGCCGCGAAGAAGCTGAATATTCCGAATTTTAGAGGCGTTTTCGTGCGAGACGAGCTGCCGAATAAACCTAGACGGATTGAATGTGGGATATTGAATCTAGACGATTCTAAAGGAACCGGTCAGCATTGGTGCTCTTTCTTAAAGAGCGGTAATGAGAAAATATATTTCGATAGTTACGGCCTTCCTCCCCCTCTGGAACTGATAAAGTATTTACGCCGTCCAGTGTTATATAACAGCGAGCGAATACAACCCGATAACGAAGTATTTTGTGGTCATTTGTGTCTGTACGTCTTAAAGAAGACGATGAGCGATGGTTGTAAATTTCAAGAAGTTATAAATGGCTTGCATTAAAAATTATTATATATAAATATATATATAAAATGCCTATCGATAAATTTGGTCACACCGCTGCTGGAGGAACATCACGAAGAGTAATCGCTGGAGGTGTTACTCTTAGCCAAGTAAATGCTAATTTTCTTCGATTGGATGGAGCAAATCTGCCGACTGGAAATTTAAAAATGAATGGACATGTGATAAAAGGTCTCCCAGTAACGAATACTTCGACTGCCGGAATGGATGAAGCTTTAAGTAGGGGGCAAGCCATTGATTTGATAACGAATCACAACGATTCTCCGTCTAACGATAATCATTTGACGAATAAGAAATACGTTGATGCTTCGAAGGTGTCTAAGGCAGGTGATACAATGGCTGGCGACTTGTTCTTAAACGTTGGCTCCGATCGTCTGCGTTCAATGGGTTGTAAGGACTTGAGAGGAGAAAATAAAGAATTTACTATTTTCTTAGGTAGTATACGAAATAAACTACAATGTTCGTTAAACAATCCTATTACATTACAATCGACGGATGGATTTCTATGCAAAATAGGCGTAGAAAATATAATGAGAATCGGTAGAGCGCCTAACGATCGAAAAATCGACGTGTATCAAAATATCCTAATGAATAGTAATAATATCAACGATTTAAGCGATCCTCTTTCAGCTCAAGATGCCGCTACAAAGAATTACGTCGATAAATCTCTGAAAAAGTGTCGTGTTGGGTATATTCCTCCCTTGGAAGCTGATGTAAGTGTGACAGGATTCGTTGCTAGTGCCGGTTTTTGTTTTTCCGGAAGCAAAGCCTACCATGCGTTCACTAATCTCACCGACGCAGCTTGGTCTCCAGGTAAAGGTGTGTTTAATTGGTTACAAATTAAATGTCCTGAGCCAGTTAAAATTTGGAGAATTGCGTTTAAAAGCGCAAATATAGATGAATTAGGTTTAACCGCTAGCAATGATGGAGCAGTGTTTGTACCCCTATCATTACGTCCTTCTTCAACTACTTCAGAGGCTGTTCCGAAATTTTTTGATATTTATATACCTACGGATGCGTATCAATATTACAGAGTTCCAGTACTGACAAAGGATAATGATCCTACAGGAGGGATTCAGGTAATGCAATTATATGTATACGATGACTAATCTGCATTAAAAATTATTATATATAAAATGCCTGTCGATAAATTTGGTCACACCGATGTTGGTTCATCACAAAGAGTAATCGCTGGAGGTGTTACTCTTAGTCAAGTAAATGCTAGTTTTCTTCGATTGGATGGAGCAAACATCGCGACTGGAAATTTAAAAATGGGTGGTCACAAAATTAAAGGACTGCCCACAACGAAACCTTTGACAGCAGCAATGGATGAGGCCTTAAGTTGGGGTCAAGCCATTGATTTGATAACGAATCACGACGATTCTCCGTCCAACGATAATCATTTGACGAATAAGAAATACGTTGATGAACAAGTTACATTGAAGGTGTCTAAAACTGGTGATACCATGACTGGTGATCTAATCTTAAACGTTGGCTCCGATCGTCTGCGTTCAATGGGTTGTAAGGACTTGAGAGGAGAAAATAAAGAATTCACTATTTTCTTAGGTAGTATACGAAATAAACTACAATGTTCGTTAAACAATCCTATTACATTACAATCGATGGATGGATTTCGTTTTAGAATAAGCAATGAAATCATGTTAGAGATGGTTAAGTCACTCGATGGCACTCCTCCGTCTAAAATAAATGTGTATAAGTCCATCTTTATGCATGATGCTTACATTACAGGACTACACGAACCCAACAACGCCAGCGATGCAGCTACGAAGCAGTATGTAGATTCTATCTCAATCGGTCCCGCGCTTAGCATTCATTCTTTAGCTTGGCAATTCTTAATCGCTAAAACTCACACAAGAGTTACTTTCGATAGTGTAAGATTCAAAACCGATGGTGTTATAAGTGCGGGAATGACCCGTTTCACTCCCGGTAAAGCCGGATACTATTTCGTTTCGACGTACATAGAATTTGGACACAGTAGTACCGCTCCTGGTAACGTCTACCTGTATAGAAATGGGGCGAATTACATGCAAATTGCGGGCGGAGGGGGAACGGGAGCTGCGTTTAACAATTCAACCGGTAGTTGCATAATTTTCGTAACCAATACCGATTTTCTCGAGATATTCGCTTATTCGCACATCGCACTAAATATATTAGCTAGAGACTTTTCGGCAGTATTCTTACGACCTTAATTTCCTTGCTGATCGAAATAATAAAAGACTTTCAAAGGGCAGTGGCCAATCCTCTCCCTCGCCGTCTCATCATCCACTGACCGTGTACTCATCATAGCGGAGTAGACAGTCCAGCGCGCTATCCACTGTACTACCGAGCACCCCCCCTCAGGAAATAATAAAAGACATCCAGCTTGTTAACCCTATACTGGATTCCACTGTAATACCGAGCACCCCCCTCAGGAAATAATAAAAGACATCCAGCTTGTTAACTCTATACTACTCCGGTTGTGAAAAATCCGGAAAAAATAACGAAAGCTTTGAAAGAACAATCGAAAAAACTTAATTGGAGTGGCATTGAGTTTCCAGTTGCTGCTGATGCTAATATGATAGGTAAATTCGAGAGAAATAACAATATTAATGTTAATGTATTCGGTTATGAAAAAGAAGTATACCCGCTTTATCTGTCTAAGTGTGAAAGTAGTATTGATCTTTTGCTTATATCTGATGGAGAAAAAAAACATTATTGCTGGATAAAGAATTTTAACAGATTGATGACATCTGGGACTAATTCGAGGTACTATTGTAAAAGATGCACGACTGGTTTCTCAACGACCAAAGCGCTTAACAACCATAATGAGTACTGCTCTCAACATAACGCACAAAAAATAGAAATGCCAGAACCAGGAACTATGTTAAGTTTTAAAAATTATAACAATTCTATGAGGGTTCCTTTTATAGTCTACGCAGATTTCGAGTCTTTTGTGAAACCGATCGATACATGCCAACCAAATCCAGAGTTGTCGTACACTAATAAATATCAAAAGCATACTCCTAGCTCCTTTTGTTACCACATAAAATGTTTCGATGATAGCGTATATTCACAAGATCCTGTGACGTTTACGGCTGAAAGCGAAGATGATGATGTTGGTCAAATATTTGTAGATAAATTAGAAGAGAATATAAAACGAATATATAATCAGTTTAAATTTAAGAAGAATATGATATTTACAGAAGAGGACAAGAAGTGTTTTGATACAGCTACAACATGTCATATCTGTGAAAAAACGTTGGGCGAAGACCGAGTGAGAGATCACTGTCATCTTAGTGGTAAATTTAGAGGTGCTGCTCATAACAGTTGTAATTTAAACTATAAAGTCCCCAAGTTTTTCCCTGTAGTGTTTCATAATCTTTCCGGGTACGATTGCCATCTGTTCATTAAGAAACTGAGAGGTGATAATGGAGAGAAAATTAACTGCATACCTAACAACGAGGAAAAGTATATATCGTTTAGCAGAGAGGTCGTTGTCGGTAAGTTTGTAAAAGATGGAAAAGAAATACTAGTCCGACGAGAACTGCGTTTTATCGACAGTTTTAAATTTATGGCTTCGAGTCTTGATGCTTTATCGAGGAACCTAAGCAAAGACCAGTGTAAAAATATTAGGAAACGATATACAGGAAAGAAGCTCGATCTTTTGCTAAGAAAAGGCATATATCCTTATGACTACGTCGATTCATTTACTACCTTTAATGAAACCGAACTACCACCAAAATCCGCTTTCTATTCTAAGCTAAATGATTCGAATATTAGCGATGAAGACTACGAGCATGCACAAACGGTATGGAAAGAATTTGGATGCAAAACATTCAGAGAATATCACGATTTATACAACGTTTCGGATGTTCTGCTACTTGCTGATGTTTTCGAAAACTTTAGAGATGTGTGTATGAAGAACTATACGCTTGACCCTGCATGGTATTTTACATCTCCTGGCTTAGCCTGGGATGCCGCTTTAAAATTGACAGGCGTGAAATTGGAGTTATTGAATGATTATGATATGATTCTGATGATTAAGCAAGGGATGAGAGGAGGAGTAAGCACAATATCAAATCGATACGGGAAAGCGAATAATAAATATATGAACGATTTCAACAGTAACGAAAATTCTACATTTATCACTTACCTGGATGCGAATAATCTATATGGATGGGCTATGATCAAACCTTTACCTACTCACGGGTTCAAATGGATGAATAAAGCTGATTTAAAAAATTGGAGAAGTATTCCATGCATATTGGAAGTTGATTTGGAATATCCTAAAGAGTTACACGACCTGCATAACGATTTTCCGTTAGCCCCCGAAAGCATTGAGATTGACAAAGTCAAAAAGTTAATTCCAAACTTAAACGATAAAAAGAAGTATGTGCTGCACTACGATAATCTGAAGCTGTACGAGAGCTTAGGTCTGAAAATAACAAAAGTGCACAGAGGCATACTATTCGAGGAAAGCGATTGGTTGAAAAAGTATATCGATTTAAATACAGCTCTTAGAACGAAAGCTACTAATGACTTTGAGAAAGACTTTTTCAAATTAATGAATAACAGTGTCTTTGGAAAAACTTGTGAGAACATTGAAAATCGTGTTGATATAAAGTTAGTGTGTCAGGAGGAGAAGGCTATTGAACTAGCCGCTAAACCTAATTACGAGAGATGTACTATTTTCGATGAAAATCTAATAGCCGTTCACATGAAAAAAACTAAATTGTACTATAATAAACCTATCTATCTTGGCATGTGTATATTAGATTTGAGTAAAACGTTGATGTATGATTTTCATTACAATTACATCAAGACTAAATACGGAAATAGAGCTAAATTATTATTTACTGATACAGATTCTTTGACATACGAAATTAAAACTGAAGACTTTTACTCAGATATCGCAGGCGATATTAAGGCTCGATTCGATACGAGTGAATACCTGAGAGATCACCCATCTGGTATTGAGATTGGAGTAAATAAAAAAGTTATTGGAATGTTCAAGGATGAAACTAGTGGGAAACAGATAAAAGAATTTATCGGGTTGCGAGCAAAGTTGTATTCTTATAAGATGGCTGCTGGAGATGAGCACAAGAAATGTAAAGGTATTAAGAAGAATGTTGTCCAGAAAACTATTACTCACGAAGATTATAAAGACTGCTTATTTACTAAAAAAGAACAACAACGAACGATGAATGTTATTAGATCTTATCATCACGATATTTATACGGAAGAAATTAATAAAGTTGCATTATCTGCAGATGATGACAAACGGGTAATAATGCAAGATGGCATTCATACTTTGGCATATGGTCACTATTCGTTGAAAACTTTTAATTAATGTAATGCAGGAAGTAAAATCGAATTACTTTTTAAAACATTTAGATGAAATATAAAATGAGTTCTAAGATCTACAAAGACATAAATGTTGAGGGTGTAGTACTACCGAATCATCCGTTAACGAATTTTGAATTATTGGATGCCGCGAAGAAGCTGAATATTCCGAATTTTAGAGGCGTTTTCGTGCGAGACGAGCTGCCGAATAAACCTAGACGGATTGAATGTGGGATATTGAATCTAGACGATTCTATAGGAACCGGTCAGCATTGGTGCTCTTTTTTAAAGAGCGGTAATGAGAAAATATATTTCGATAGTTACGGCCTTCCTCCTCCTCTGGAACTGATAAAGTATTTACGCCGTCCAGTGTTATATAACAGCGAGCGAATACAGCCGGATAACGAAGTGTTTTGTGGCCATTTATGTTTGTACGTCTTAAAGAAGACGATGAACGATGGAATGAATTTTCAAGAAGTTATAAACGGCTTGCATTAAAAATTATTTTATATATAAAATGCCTGTCGATAAATTTGGTCACACCGATTTTGGAGGAACATCACGAAGAGTAATCGCTGGAGGTGTAACTCTTAGTCAAATAAATGCTAATTTTCTTCGATGTGATGGAGCAAATCTGCCGACTGGAAATTTAAAAATGAATGGACATGTGATAAAAGGTCTCCCAGTAACGAATACTTCGACAGCCGGAATGGATGAAGCTTTAAGTAGGGGGCAAGCCATTGATTTGATAACGAATCACAACGATTCTCCGTCCAACGATAATCATTTGACGAATAAGAAATACGTTGATGCTTCAAAAGTGTCTAAAACTGGTGATACAATGACTGGCGACTTGTTCTTAAACGTTGGCTTCGATCGTCTGCGTTCAATGGGTTGTAAGGACTTGAGAGGAGAAAATAAAGAATTCACTATTTTCTTAGGTAGTATACGAAATAAACTACAATGTTCGTTAAACAATCCTATTACATTACAATCGACGGATGGATTTCTATGCAAAATGGGTGTAGAAAATATAATGAGAATCGGTAGAGCGTCTAACGATCGAAAAATCGACGTTTATCAAAATATCCTAATGAATAGTAATAATATCAACGATTTAAGCGATCCTCTTTTAGCTCAAGATGCTGCTACAAAGAATTACGTCGACAAATCTCTGAAAAAGTGCCATGTTGGATATATTCCTCCCTTGGAAGCTGATGAAAGTGTGACAGGATTCGTTGCTAGTGCCAATGTTTGTTCTTCTGGAAGCAAAGCCTACCATGCTTTCACTAATCTCACCGATGATGTGAACGCAGCTTGGATTCCAGGTAAAGGTATGTTTACTTGGCTACAAATTAAATGTCCTGAGCCAGTTAAAATTTGGAGAATTGCGTTTAAAAGCGAATATATAGGTGATTTAATTTTAACCGCTAGTAATGATGGAGCAATGTTTGTACCCATATCATCACGTCTTTCTTCAACTACTTCAGAGGCTGTTCCGACATTTTATGATATTATTATGTTTATGGATGCGTATCAATATTATAGAGTTACAGTAGTGACAAAGTATGATGATCATCCTCTACGAGGGATTCAGGTCATGCAATTATATGTATACGATGACTAATCTGCATTAAAAAATTTATTATATATGAGAAATGCCCGTCGATAAATTCGGTCACACCGATGTTGGTTCATCACAAAGAGTAATCGCTGGAGGTGTCACTCTTAGTCAAGTAAATGCTAGTTTTCTTCGATTGGATGGAGCAAACATCGCGACTGGAAATTTAAAAATGGGTGGTCACAAAATTAAAGGACTACCAACAACGAAACCTTTGACAGCAGCAATGGATGAGGCTTTAAGTTGGGGTCAAGCCATTGATTTGATAACAAATCACGACGATTCTCCGTCCAACGATAATCATTTGACGAATAAGAAATACGTTGATGAACAAGTTACATTGAAGGTGTCTAAAACTGGTGATACCATGACTGGTGATCTAATCTTAAACGTTGGCTCCGATCGTCTGCGTTCAATGGGTTGTAAGGACTTGAGAGGAGATAATAAAGAATTCACTATTTTCTTAGGTAGTATACGAAATAAACTACAATGTTCGTTAAACAATCCTATTACATTACAATCGATGGATGGATTTCGTTTTAGAATAAACAATGAAATCATGTTAGAGATGGTTAAGTCACTCGATGGCACTCCTCCGTTTAAAATAAATGTGTATAAGTCCATCTTTATGCATGATGCTTACATTACAGGACTACACGAACCCAACAACGCCAGCGATGCAGCTACGAAGCAGTATGTAGATTCTATCTCAATCGGTCCCGCGCTTAGCATTCATTCTTTAACTTGGCAATTCTTAATCGCTAAAACTCACACAAGAGTTACTTTCGATAGTGTAAGATTCAAAACCGATGGTGTTATAAGTGCGGGAATGACCCGTTTCACTCCCGGTAAAGCCGGATACTATTTCGTTTCGACGTACATAGAATTTGGTAACAGTAGTACCGCTCCTGGTAACGTCTACCTGTATAGAAATGGGGCGAATTACATGCAAATTGCGGGCGGAGGGGGAACGGGAGCTGCGTTTAACAATTCAACCGGTAGTTGCATAATTTTCGTAACCAATACCGATTTTCTCGAGATATTCGCTTATTCGCACATCGCACTAAATATATTAGCTAGAGACTTTTCGGCAGTATTCTTACGACCTTAATTTCCTTGCTGATCGAAATAATAAAAGACTTCCAAAGGGCGGTGACCAATCCTCTCCCTCGCCGTCTCATCATCCACTGACCGTGTACTCATCATAGCTGAGTCGGCTAGAGGAACAGAAATCTCGTAACAAATTTCTGCCCCGGCGGGGAATTGAACCCCCGACCTCTTGGTTGACAGTTCAGCGCGCTAACCACTGTACTACCGAGCACCCCCCTCAGGAAATAATAAAAGACATCCAAGTTGTTAACCCTATACTGGAAAAAAGACTTCATTTTCAAGGCCTTGGCATATGAAGGCGGTGGCTAATCCTCTCTCTCGCCGTCTCATCATCCACTGACCGTGTACTCATCATAGCTGAGTCGACAGTCCAGCGCGCTATCCACTGTACTACCGAGCACCCCCCTCAGGAAATAATAAAAGACATCCAGCTTGTTAACCCTATACTACTGCAGTTGTACACAAAATGTGCAGTTCTAAATGGATTTGTGCAGTTGTAGAAGCACTGCTGTAGGCCTACAATTAAAACTAGCAAAAATTGCCCTCCGATTGGAACTAATTTACCATGGAGGATGGGAAAGGAAAGGAAAGAAGGGGTTGTGCAGTTCTAAAAATTCCTTAAAAACAGTCCTGACGGACGCTATACAAATGGGGAAATAACTTAATATATAAAATACACATAATTATTTACAGATATGTAGGCCTATATATATATATATATATATATATATATATAAGACGAGTTATTTGATGTAGGGATCCTCTATTACGTCAGTTCAACGGTCAACCCGATTCTCTACAACCTCATGTCGATCCGATACCGCAAGGCTTTCCGTCAGACGCTGATCAACTGCCGCAGCAGCAGCACGACAACCAACGAACTGAAGGGACGCAGACGAATGCAGCCGACGATTACCGAAGATCACCGAGTCCTATCCACGCGTTCGGTCAACCACCGTGGCCGCCACGACAGGGACCAGCGCCACCCGGCCGAGAGGCATCCCACCTGGCCGATGACCAACGGCCCTCGACCGAAGCCACCGTGTAGGGGCGCGGCGGCGACGGTGGGCGGAGGCCTGGCGGGGGCGCAGCAGGTTGAGGAGAGGTACTGCGTGGTGAGGGGCCAGCCGAGGCAGGCGTCGCTGCTGGTAGGGAGGAGCCCGCCGCCGCCGCCGACGACGACGAGTTACCGTGGGCTGTGTTATGTGGATAGGAGGCAGCACGAACCGTCGGAGGATGAGGATGCCAGGGCAGAGGTTGGGCGGTTGAGGGGGTCAGCGACGGCGGTCAATGGGTTAACGTCAACGGTGTTGGGTCCGACGAGTTGAGTGAGTGTCGAAGTCAACACGGTGTGAGAATTGTAAAAAAATAATTGGGTGGTATTGGGGCGTGCAGTGATTACTTTAGTATGACGTCCTAAGAAAGACTGGGATTGACCCTCCCCCCACAATTCTCAGCAGATCAAACGATCAAAAACTGTGTTCATTTTCGATAACGTAGCGTCTGGGACATTGGAATCTGTTGTTGTGGTCTGTCGGACTGTAGTCGGTCGAGTCTGGTTGTGTAGCCTACTGCCTCTACTGCGGTGCAGTGCTGCATCGGTAGCAAGCCGAGCTCTCGTTATATAACTGCATGACTGTCGGATGAATTTCCTACAATAGTAAATTTATTATTTTGTAAAAATTTCCAGGGTGTGTAGGCCTATATTCTAGGATTTGCGGGAACCGATAGATCTAGTTACTAACTTACTCAGTTGTTTTACAATTAAGATCTACATCATTGTAAACACATAAATTGGAAGTGTATGCCTAATTTGTTAATTTTACTGTAACTGATGATGCATAGGGCATCTAAGAAACCCTATACCTAGGCCTATTCTATGGCTTTACCAAATTTAGAAATCAACGGTTGGCTAGCCTAATAAGCTGTAAGTTACGCGTCGGCATTCCATAATTATCGAATCCAAATGGACTGGTCTCATATACCGTATAATTAATAGGTCAAATAATTATGAACTCCGTGTGGGCATGCTTGGATGACTATAGCATAGGCCTACTGAGTCGATATAGGCAACGGTAAGTCCTACTGTGCTTTATAGGCTAATCGTCATTAAACGTAACCGTAAGCCTATTGTGCGCACAAAATGGGGATATTCATAATTAGGAAGTTTACGTTTCTTTGATTGTTGTGTTGAGTGTCCATCTTACCCGACCGTCCCCTTTCATTATTTCAACAGCGAAAGCATAGGCCTACAAATCTGCATGTAGGCCCTACTATGTTTCACATAGGCTATAATATGTTTCGTTCGATTCGGTAGGTTATAGCCTATAACTATATAATTGAATTATTATCGTCAACTATAAATTGTTTCGCATTTACAATTTTGGTAGTGTCGACCTTTAGCACAATCGCGGGGCGCACGACATAATTATTGATTCCGCTTCTTGCCTAGCCTATATGGCAAAAGGCAACAATTCTTACTTCATGTAGGCCTATTATTAGTCCGGTCAATTAGGTCTTAAACCCGAGAATTTACTATGGCAGGCAAATTTTTGCACAAAAAGTTTCGAAATGGACAAAAAATATGTGGTAGAAATGCTACGAAAATGCGATATGGGGAAATAGTTTTAAAAATTTATTTAGTTTGGAGCAGACGACCAAAAGCACCAACAGATAGGCCGAACGAGTTTGTTTACATATCAATGACTGGCGGAAATACGATTTATCTGCTGGAAACACAGTGAAATTACCGATTTAAAAAAATGAGATATCGAATAATATATTTATTATCTGAACTATGGAGACAAAAAATTAATTTTTATGCAATAACTTTTCAGCGTGTGGTCGATAACTACCCCGCACTAAGGGCACGCTTATAAGCATAGGCGATGACTAAGCGAAACGCCTCCTCCGGAGCGCCGTTCGGGCCATCGAACCATAGATGCCACCCGACGGTGCAGATGTCCGATGCGTACGACTTGCCGTGGCGGGGGAGCTGCAGCCGACCACAACATCTTCGGAGACCGGGGTCGGTGACCAAGTACGTAAGGGCAACAACCCTCGAAGCGTCGTTCGAGCGCCGACACAAGAGGCTCACTCGTCGACGTAAGTCCGATGCGTACGCCGTAAGGCGAGGGAGAAGAACGCAAGGGCGACAGTACCTCCGCCACTGGGAGTCCAGGCTTTGCACGCCAGCCAGGCCCGGATTAACCCCTCGGGGGGCCCGCCGCCATATTTTCAGGGGGGCCTATATAATTTACCATTACCTTCCGTCACCACACTCCACATGCAGGCCAATTGAGACAAACAATTAGCAGGGAAGCCATATAATATTAATGATATGCACTGCAGCCCTACCTTTATATAGGTCTACGTATGCCTATATGATTCGAATGACCCAGGATAGAGCGCAGCTGCTGAAGGTGTTTCTTCTGGCTTGCTCGTCATCACAAATGCCGACATTTCCAGTATCGGAATTCGTTACGCATTCATGTTGAGAAACCAAACTGAAGAAGGCTCAGCTTTTAACCACCTCGACAACTTACATTTATTATAGGCCTTCCTTAGCAATAATAGCAGACGCCTAGCATATTCAGAGTTTCGCGTTTATTAAATCCTCTGTAGACTTGCACACTCGGGTCGTGGACACCAACAGCACCGCAATAGAAGCCACACGCTCGGGTCTCCATGTGAACTGATCTAGACTTCCACTCTGACACACTATATGCAGCATTATATATTATATTTCACAGCTGTCGCAGGCTATATGTTGATATTATGATATACTGCACGTCCCATTCCTCCTCAGACCAGTGACCACCTCTACTATGGGTCTACGGGTTTGGCATAGGTGCAATCACGTCCTAAAAGTTGGGGGAGACCATAATGAATCACGTCCTAAAAGTTGGAGGGGACCATAATAATAAAGCTAGGGGACCACTCAAAAGTTGGGGGGACGCGTCCCGTGGGTCCCATAGGGTGCTTGCGCCTATGGGGTTTGCCAAAATATAATCTGTTATTGACCAATTTACACGTAGTTGTGATTTTCAGTGGAATGCAAGCTCGTATACATAGAGTATGGTCTCGGGCATACATGATTCACCCAATTTATCATTCTACAAGTCAGAGCCAGCTTTGGTCGGCTTTATACTGAGAAACTTAATAAATTCAATTTTGATAGTATTATCGGCTCTTTCCTAAAGGTATATGGTGGCCACGCCTCTGCCTTGGCTGCACAACTTTCAGCGATAATAATCCCTCTCCCCTCTTTAGGATCGTCCCTCCCTGACGCCAAATGAGTAACCGTGGCATGCAGCCAGTGCGTGCAACATCCATAGGCCTAATGCGGAGTTCTAGTTATAGGCTACGAAAGTGGGTGAGAAGTTCAGAGGCACTGACAAGTGACAATTTACAGTTCACTCTTTCCCTCTCTGCGTCCCCACTCGATTGAGATGGCCGCATGGGCGTCCGCAGCAGGGCGCAAGGGGGCGCAAGTGCGCCCCCTGGATTTTTCGCATATAGTGGCACAAATTTAGATTATTTGGTTGTGGTTGTTACAACGCGATTTTCAATGTGATTATCGATTTGTTCTACAAGTTGAACCTATATACCTTTCTTTGGTCGCATAACGTATAGGTAGGCTATAGGATTCTCTCGTGGTAATATGGAAATTCAAATTGTCACCCATTAAATTTAGACCATGTGGCAATTATTTAAAATTTTGCGCCCCTCTAGAAAAATTCATGCGGACGCCCATGGATGGCCGTGAGCCCGTGATCCACGTGTCCATGGAGTCTAATAGCATTCCTCTACGACATAATTATTATAGATTGCCTTTGTAAGACTGTGTCAAAGATAACATGATACACCTTGCGCATGAATGTGCAGACCAATTACAGAGTTTAACGTTTAAATTAGCTCAACCGAATCTCTACTTTGTCTACGTCTGTCTGTTCGTCTAAATGTATGTCTGACTCTTCTTTAAAGGCCGATCTCCCACTCTCTGTCCGCTTCCCTGTAACTCTGGCCTATCTCTTTAAAAGTAGGCCAGATGGAATACCGACAAAATCATAAATCAGAGCTGGCACAAACATAGAGGCCAACATAAATAAAATTAATTGTTGTTCGCCCTAACAAGAAAACAATGACCAACGGACGCAAAATTACACACTGTCCATTAAGCAAATTTGATTAAATGGGAAATGCACAATAAAAAATTTTTTGCAGACGCGGGGGGCCCTCTCACGACGGGGGGCCCGCCGCCATGGCAGACATGGCATACTGGTTAATCCGGCCCTGACACCAGCTGCATAGTGCCTGCCAGTGCCAGTCCCAAGCCTGGAAGAAGGGAGGAGGGCGTCGCAAACAGGCTTTGTATCTATACAGCGACGTTAATTTTGGAATCAGTCAGTCAAGCGAAACGCTATACGCACAGTCATAATTTTCATCACACTAATTCACGATTTAAACATATTTCCCCATGTTGGAATTTCTTAGCATTTTAACTGTAGTTTAGTAGGGTATTTACGTACAATATTCTGCCAAAAAAGGTCTGCCATAGTAAATCTTCGGGTTCATGATGAATTTCCCGTATTTTTGACTGGCCTATAATTATAGCAACGATATCAAGATCCGCATGAATGACGTCATTAATACGGTATACGGCCTACACTCGTTTATTCAATGGATATAATTTTTATTATTATAGCGCCCCGTAAAAGCGAAGCCAGAATGTTACCGAAGAAAATTGACTGAAGTTTACGGAGGACCAGCCAGGATAGAATGGTTTTACAGGAAAGGGACTTGTCTGAAGTGTTGGCAAGTGTTAATTTCTGTATTCCCGTATACAACGTATGCCGACAGAGAGCTTAAAAATCATCGCGAATAAGACAACCTCTCCTGTTGTTTCCACTTTTGTCGACCCTTAAACGGATTTCTGCCACTTCAATCGCACCAGACAGATACTAGCTAGGCCTATCTGTGAGGATTTGTTGCTAATGTATTCACTTGTCTTGTTGTCGGCAACATGTAGGAATGAAATATTAAATATTTTACATTGAGGTTCATAGATGTTAAGTTGGAAAACGACATAATACAGACCGTTTGATGCGGGTTTGGTCAACTAACCGAAATATAAATAAATCTGCGTCGACCAGGTTCGCTGGTTGTAATAATTTGAAAGACAAACCAAACGCAAAGGTATTGCGCAGAATAAACAGGGCCGTAACTCTATTTATCAACAATAGTCTCGCACAGAAAAGTTCCTCGTTCCGTGATTGGTTGGTTAATCTAGCGTATTCAATTATGTCTGATCTCAGCAGCCACAATGTTTGAGGTGGGCCTAATGTGAACAGACATAATATTATCATTATTCTATCTGACGCCAAAGCTCAAAATTCATTCTGAACATAGAACATTATGATCGAGCATTGCGCTTCTGAATTAATATAGCCTACATTGAAGTTGCATATTAAATCCAAAATATTTTCTTAAAATGTGGTGGCTACCACAGTATGTGGCTACATTCAAGACCTTAGCCAATCGGTGTTTGAACACACCCCCACCTCGAATGAAATTATGTAAAAATGAAATATTGCATTTGCTAGAACGTGATGAAAGAACTATAGTCTTGGAACGAGATTTGTGCATATAATATATATATATATATATATATATACATATAGCATGTTTTGGGGTGTTTGAACACCCACCTCCTGAAATGAAATAATGTAAAAATAAAAAAGCATTTACTGAGATTTTCGAAAAATAGATGAAACAGTAAAAGTCATCAGATATTTTGGCGAATTACACAAAAAATACACAATCTTTGTATTTTTTATTGGCGAAAGACTTTTTAAACAAAGGTCGTCAGGAAAAACTGGGAGATACAAAACGAAATTTTGGCATAGGAAAAATGTTTTCTATCGTAGACACCCCAATTAAAATCCTGGCTAAGCTGGCTATATAAGGGCTAGGGCTAGGGACTTAATTGGGTATAAAGTGATATATTCTAGAGCATACGTATATACGATTTTAAACGTGTATATTACACTTACAGTGATCAACCTCCGATTATATACGACAATTGGCCAATAGGCCTACGCACACATGTGCACACATATATTAGTTAGGTCCCATAACAACTGCGACGCAGGACCCGTTACAGCACCATGTCATCAGCTGATCGGCCTTCTCCCGATCACTTCACTTGTTACACCGTTCACAAACCTCAAACTTGGCCAAGAATGCAGCTATCGCCCTGTACAAATGTATAGGCCTACAGGGTGGCTAAAAAAAGTACCACCAGATAAAATGCGATATCTTCGCAACCGATTGAACCTTTTCTGCGAAAAATTCTCAATTTGCAGGGGAATGAATTTCCAACAATCCCTGAAAGTTTCAGTTGAAACTTTTCATGTTTGCAAAAGTTACAGCTGTTCAAACTTAAAATTTCGTTTTTACAAATTTTCGCCGAAAATGAACGTTAGCCTACTTGTAGATTTCCATGTCAAATGATATCACTTTTCACTACGACCTCAGAATTTCGTTTTGCAATTTATTGTAAGATATAATGAGAGTGTCCACTCCCTGCCTTAGAACAAGCTCAACTTCTTTTTGTGAAACTCAGTATGGCCTTGTTGGTCGGGTCCTGCGGCAACTGACCCCACATTAGCAGCAAGACTTGCTTCAGCTGGCCAATGTTCTCCAACTTGGGATGAAATGTCTTGCAGCGTTCCAGCATAGCTCTCCAGACGTGATAAGCAAGAGGGCTAAGGTCTGCATGGCGAGTTTGTTAGTCATCGTTGCCAATGCATTTACTTCAGTTGATGGCAATAAGGTAGCGCCATCATAATCAAACTTGCCATGCGAGCAAGCAGGCGCACCATCCTGGTGGAAAATAAAACCAGATGTTAGAGCATACCTGGTCTTCAATGAGTCTGGGTAAGAGAGTTCAAAGATGAGTTTGACATCTAACCTACTGAATGGGATTAAATGCAGTCTTTTCTTGCAGCCGTAACACACGCCATCATATCTGATGTCGAAACCACGATGTGCTTTGCAAACTTGACCCTTTCGATTACCAAGCGAATTTCTTGAAAATCGTACTTTTACCATCAGACCAAGCGACCACTTCCTGCCTCGCTTCCAACATCTGATCTTCGTTACATAAACATGTTTACAGATAGCCTTCAATATGCTCAGGCTCCACTTTCATTGGGTATTTTGCTATGATTACGCGATGTCCCAGTCTCTGTTCACGCAGCGTCCGAGTTTCCATTTTATCTTCCGCAGAAACTGTGCCCATGACGTTCAGTAATGGATTCACGAATTGAGTCCTTAATCTATAAAATATCACTAAATACCAACAGTTTGCTTCATAAACAGCTTCTTTACTGCTCTTAGTGAGGTCGTAGGACATCATCATCATCTCTTAAGATGTAATTTGCAAAAAATCTTAATGAAATCACAATGTATTGGAGCTTGATTCTCCGGATATTTGAAAAAAACGAAATTTTAAGTTTGAACAGCTGTAACTTTTGCAAACATGAAAATTTTCAAGTGAAACTTTCAGGGATTGTTGGAAATTCATTCCTCTGCAAGTTGGAAATTTTTCACAAAAAATGTCAGTCGATTGCGAAGTTATCGCATTTTATCCGGTGGTACATTTTTTTGAGCCACCCTGTATATAGACCTACCAATTGTCTAAGGATTGCAAGTTAGTTACAAATGAAGTTATATTTTTCATTATATTGCAGGAAAGCAATGATTAGTAAAAGACCAGAGTCTTCTGCTCGTATTAATCTATAGGCCTACATGGCGAATATAGGCCTAGGCTACGTATGCAATTGCACTTGTCATATAGCGCCCCTTCAAGGTTTCCTACTCAGAAGCGCTTCCCACTACAGCGCGGACACTCAATCGGAGTTTCACGCAATTCTAGTCAAGGACTTGCACAAGGTCCCGACGAGGCAGCTTGAAGTGGATTCGAACCTGCAACCCTCCGGCTGCAAGGCAACGAACATACAAACTATACACAAAAAATGGCGAATAAAGGCTATATGCAATAGCACCTGTCATATAGCGCCACTTCAAGGTTTGTACCCAGAAGCGCTTCCCCCTACAGCGCGGACACTCAATCGGAGTTTCACGCAATTATTTGATTAATTCGAGCAGAAAGGTACGAATTAAGTGTATATTGATGACGACGGTGCTTTTGATTCTTCTTCCTGAGCACATAATTATTTCAGATAAGGATCATATGGGGCGGAGTTTGGTTTCGGTTCTTGGACGGGCTAAAAGTAACTTGGGTTTCGGGACGATAAACTCTGCCCATGACAAGGATCGAGTCGTATAATTATGAAAGATCTCGTGCTTTAATTGTCATCCTTTTTTATCGAAGATAAACAAGCTTCTATTGTCTTTTAGCGTCATTTTCAAGAATTCGCATCAAGCAATCAATACGTCACAATTTGTATTTCATCAACTTGGCGAGGGTACACGTGATCTGTTCACAAGTGGAGTCGATAAATCTAAACGTCGTCGACTGTGACGTCACAGTGTGACGCCAGACACTGCTGCCGTCCATCGAGCTAACTATATAAAATTATATACACGCCGTGTCCGGGCGGATCCATGGGAGGGGGCAATCCGGCCATGCCCCCCATTTAGAACTGCCCATGCATCGTGCCCCCCCATTTGGTTTCAACAAACTTTCAAACAATGTATAATTGAGTAAATTTGGATAACTAAAAAAAGGTCATCAACTTTTTTGGCGGATACGAATTTTTTCCACACCCAAGGCCAGGGCCGTAGCAACAATGAACGTGGCCCCTCCGAGCATAATGTTCATGCCTGTGGGCCCCTTACAATGCAGACACCGAGATACGGCTTTTTTGGAGCCCGAAAATTGGCGAAATTTCTGACGACCTTTTATAAGTCATCCGGCCAAAATCTCGGGAAAATTTAATCAATTCGCCGTCCGAAAAAGCTGATGACCTATTTTAACGTCATTTCATTCATTTTTGCCACTTTGGGGGCCCCTTCCTTGCGGGGGCCCTTCGGTCGGAGGGTACGGAGGGCGGTCGCTACGCCTCTGCCCAAGGCCAATAATTTTTGGCCCCCCCCCCCCCCGACCAAAGTTTCTGTATCCGCTCCTGGGCGTAAAATGCTGAACTGTGCTGCAATTTCATGTAATTGTAAATCGTTGTAAAAGTCCTTGCACAAGTCCACTGTAAATTAACAAAATTGTGCCCCATAGCTTTAGCCTGAAGTTCACTGCAGTGCATCTGTTTGTTACCAATAGTGAAATCTACTGTTGGTATCTTGGTTAGGCAACAATTAGTTCAATTATAGGCCTATTTCTTGAAATTTTCCGTTTAAGTACACTCAAAGACAATAAAATGGATATCACTTGTTTAATAGCATTTTGTCAGTCAGATGATATGCAACTCATCACATTTAACAACAGATCATTAAGCAATCATCTGAGAAGCAAAGTACCAAAACAAAACCCATCCGACAAAAACCAGGCTTATGTCACCACAGTCTTTTTCTGAGACAATTAACAATGTGCGCTGAAACTCAATTTCTCCATTTTTTACAGAAAATGATAAACAATGAAACACATAATGTTTTAGATCTATGTATTAACACCAATTTGTGAATTTTGTATATTTTTTCATACTTTAGATGACATTGAAGTAGCTATTGTAATAATTCACTGACTTTTCCTGACTAGTCTATCATGCGATTTGTTGCAAATTGAATTCAATTTCGAACATGGTTGTTACAGAATTTAGCATTGCAAAGTTATACGAAACTTTAAATGCATCTTTCTCAACATTGTAATTTCAACAGTTGAAACATATTTTTTACTGATAACTTTGGCCAGAAAATGACAGAAAAATAAAGCTTGTCATTTTACAGAATCGACTTTGCTATTTAAGACGGCATAATTATGATACGCATATTGTGAAAAAGGGACATAAGCCTGGTTTTGGTTAGATATACAATAAAGAAAATGACAAGAAATATTTATTTTGATTTTATGAAATGCTATCACAACAGTCACGAAAGTTGAAGGTTTTGCAAGTTACACCAGAAATTCGTACAGGCAATGCAACTAATCACATTTCTCACTCAAGAGTCTCTCTCTCTCTCTCTCTCTCTCTCTCTCTCACACACACACACACACACACACTTCCAGACTAGCGAAGGAATGCACAGCATTGCAAGCAAGTATGCATAAGTTATGTACAAGAGAAAATCATCATAAACTCCAAGACATCGGTCGACGTTTTAGATTCAAGTGAAATGGCATAACAAATTATTATTATATAACAAAGACTTATAATACTTATAATTATAACAAAGGAAAAGAACTATGGAGAAATTAGAAGAGATGATGAAGTTATTGCGTCTGCGGTGGTTGGGACATCTACACAGATCGACTGAAGAAAGAATCACGAAGCAGGCAATGCACTGGACTCCGACTGGATGGAGAAGAAGACGATGTCAGCCAAGAAAGACCTGGCGAGATAATTATGGTGATGCAGGACCTGGAAGACGGCGGAATGACGTGGGAGGTGGCTAGGGCAGCTGCAGAGGACGAAATGACGTCGAGGAGCTGTGTCGCCCGCTACAAGTGCGTGAAAGCACTAAGGTCTAAGGTAGGGTAACAAAGACATAATACGTTGAAGAATCCAGGTCAATAGGTGATGCAAACTGGAAGCAGGCTGCAGTGGCAGAATATGCAAGTAAGTGGAATGAAACGAGTCTTCAGTAGACCCGAATGGTAAACACATGAATTGAGGGAACCAAACAAATGGGGGTAGTGACTTCCATCACAGCATCAGATCAGCAGCCAAGAAAGCTCAACAATATTCTGGTAACATCAAGATTTCGTTTGCTGTACAACTGCAGACAAACAAATGCTAGGAGCATGGAATGCAGCTTTAAAAGAATAAAACTTTGGAAGTCTGCAGCAGAATAAAACTTTGGAAGTCTGCAGCTGGGAAAGAGAGCAATAGGGTAAGTCAGACAACAAAGAAATCAGAGCCAATCAACTGTTTAAAAAAATTTTAACTCGGAAGCTTCGAGCTGCGATCATACTGCTGCAAATTTTAAAACCATTTAAATGCAATATGCAGACAATTCCATGCATCTTTTACGAATGGTCAAAACCAGAAGCTGATTGCGACAACAGATACAGATTTTGACATGCACACATTGCACAGGATGAACAAAAAAACTTACATAAAATCGCCTCAATTCAAAACAAACAACTATGATAAATCTCCAACAAAATTACAAAGCAAACAACTTCTTAAACAGAACCATCACAAGAAACTAAAACAACCTTCCGTAAAGACAATACAAATCGTCCAACTCAATTCGATCTCCGTTCGAAAAAGCTGTGTTCGGTACTTAACATATGAATTCTCTGATGCAAATGACGTAATTGTGACATCAATATTCATGACAGAAACTTCATATTTGAATCAGTGTAAGATAATTATCTCAGGATAAAAACAGTTTTGAAATTTTGAAAATCGAATAAGATTTGCCTGTTTTATTCACATTATAAAAAGGGTGCCCGATTTATTGGGACACAGTGTATATATTTATGCTAAAAACATCATATTCGCTAGATAAAAAATTGTCAAGTGTTATGGTTTACTGCTTAGATCTTAACAGAATATAATTTTAATGCAGTCAAATGCCATCGGACAATCATAGGAAAATACAGTTATAAATAGGCTAATGTGGATGTTATAATTAGACATTTAATTTATTTTGCATACATGTATTTTGTCGAGACCCTCCCCCAACCATATGCACCCATACGCAAATCACCTGACATTTATTTCGAAGCAACGTGAATGCATCCATCCTGGGAAAAATAGAATCGCTAACCAATCAGACGTCAGGAAAATGAGCAATTACACAGAAAGCGACGGTAACGCTTTAACTAACAACATAAAGAGGAACAACGTAGTTTGTTTGTATGAACACTTGTTATAGCGCCCCTTCAAGCTCTCTCTCTCTCTACTCAGAGGCGCTCCCGAATGCAGAGCAGACACTGCATCGGAGTTTCACGCCGAAGCGATGAGCAAGTGTGAGTGAAGGAGTTGCCCAAGGTCCTTACACGGCAAGGTGGATTCGAACCTCGAACCTTCCGGTTCCAAGGCAACGACACCACCAGTACACCACCGCGCCCCCACGATCTATTGGCCAACTTCATTAAGGGCCCATCCATATATTTCGTACACCAAATATCGTATTTTCGACTGTGCACTAGACACTAATAACCCACGAGTCGGACAGCAGACAGTCCGCGCTGTACACAATGTAAGCAGAGACCCCTGGCAGGACGTAGCAGCAACAAAGTACCTCACATAAATAACACCTCAATTCACAACAAACAAAAATAATTTTTTTTTAACAAATCCAAACAACTTCATGAAAAGAACACAATAGATCAGGTCGTTGGTCTCTGCGCTCTGTGGCTCATGACTGACTTGATGGTCCCATGCTCCCATACAACAATACTTATGCAATGCACCTTCATATTGGAACGGTCTTCAGATTATTGACAATTTGCGATACTGTATTGCATGTATTTCATAAAACATTCTTAAAGTCACTTAAGTCGCACTTGATTACAACTGTTCGGTAGCACCGTTAAGCACCTTCGTGAGGTTATTGCAATGCACTATTTAAATGGTTATATAAACACACACATACATAGACTGATCATTAGAAGGAACTAAACAATCTTCTGTACATGGCCAAAAACTCTTAGACAAGACGAATAGTCCGATTTCAATTCGATCTTCGAAATGGAACTCGTAGAAAACATTACAGAAAAGTCGGAGGTAATGTAATGCTTAATAGAACATTTATATAGTGCAGATCAAGGGAACCTCTCAGCGTTGCTACTCGCTACAAGAATCATATGTAGTGCGGATGTAAAGATATAAACAAATACTGCATCAAAATTGTCCAAAAAACAATTGAAAATTACATACAACTGTAAGTTCAGACAAAGTTTCTCCACTGTACATGAATTCAAAATCGTACATAAGACAGAGACGTTCAACATGAACCTGTCTAAAATAACTCATAATGTGCTTGTAGTTTGCACTATCTAATCAAAATTACTCTAACTAAAGATCTGCCAGTTGAAGTTGAGATTATTTCAGAAGGTCATGTACAAACTCTAAACAAAGATGCTTCAAGTTATTACATGCACAAATAACATACGATACTAAGCAGAGTATTAAGTATTACATGCAGTATACTTATTGCATTATTTTTTTATTGTATTTTAAAAACATTTATAAGAGCCTTTACTACGGTAAACCGCTCAGAGGCGTTCCCAGTGCGCAAGGCCACGGGAGAAGAAATGTTTTGAGGAAAGAAAAATTCAAAATCGTTACACTAGTCAGCAAAGTCTGCAATCAGCACGAAACAGATTCATTCACGAAACTTGCAGTCAGCTTCCAAGCACAGGTACCCGTTGATCGTAGAATATCGAACGTCCTCAAAACCTACAAATCTGGAGACAGGTGGAAGAGGAAGAGGAACTCCCTTCTTGCACGCCTCCTCGATCTTGCTCCCAAGCAAGTGCATGGAAACACTGTTGACAGTTCCCTTGAGAACATCAGGATCAATTGGATCCAGCAAATTCCTTGTCACTTTTATTGATTTCGAGTACATGTTGATGAGTGTCCCTTGAAGCTTGTCCGGATGCAGCTCGAGAAGAATCGTGACTTCCATTTCAACCGAAACTGACAGAACGTCCACAGACTGCGAATTCTGACTGCGAGCTTTCAAGGTCGCTGATCCAAGATACGTGACTGCGAGATTATCGTTTGCGAAAGAGGCAGTCAACGTTCTTCCGACGTGAATTTCCAGTCCCGCTGCAGCTCCTGGAAACCTCACGCTGAAATCTGGAATGGCCCGACTGATGATATCAACATGGGAAACATTGAATCTCATGGTGCTCCCTGGATTGAAGGACAACTTGATGATGTCGAGAATGTGGTCAGTTGATACAAACATCGTAATCATTCGACCGTTGTCCTGCGGTTCAGGGAAAGTGTACAACTAGAACACAGAAAAACAAACATTGGTTGAACTCATGAGTTGACTGAGTAATTAATTGAATGATTATCTCAGTGGTTGATTGATTAACTGATTTATATTTACAAAATTGGATATACCAATTAGCCTTGGCCAAGTTGTTATTTGAAAAAATGCTTGAACAATTGATTGGCTTAACGGATCCGTAACTCACTGTCTCAATCACTCATTCACAAATAAACTGAATGAGAACCTGGAAACACAGGTGTCAGCATCAGCATCAGCATCAGCATCACCAACACCACCACTCATATCACCATTATAGCAAGCTGTCTGTTCTGTTAGTAGTTAAGATTTATGTGTTCACTGATCTGTATTAAAGATTATGAATTGTTTCAACTGCACAACTGTACTATCTAACCAGTTGCGGTCTGTCAACTGGATTGCTGAACAAAGGAAAATTATATATAGTTCTTTTTTGGACATTTGTACAGACTTGTCAAGCAAGTTATTTTGGGGGATGATGGATGGAGCGGGGATTAGGGGAAGGCCGTGTAGAAAATGGCTGGACAACATTACAGACTGGTGCGAATTGGAGATCGACAAGTTGAGCAGAATGGCACAGGAGAGACAAGTAGAAACGGATGGTGAACCAATGCTATTGAGTATTGACACCAACGAGTACTAAGCCCATCATCTGGTCACCTGGTGCCGTCAGCTACTGGAGCTCTGGCGAAAGCCCTGGTGCATCTTCTCCAGTTGATCCTCTCCCTAGTCGCCTCTCTTAGTTCCTCCAGTTTCATGCCAGACTTTTCCTGTACTTCATCCAACCATTTCTTCCTTGGTCTTCCGCATCTTCTCCGTCCCTCACCGCATGCCGTCATCAGCTCCTTTTCCAAACCGTTAGATCTCATCACATGGCCGAAGTAGCTCAATTTCCTCCAAGTTGCTGTTTGCTGCAGTGTCTCCTCCCTCTCTATTCCGAGCTCCTCGCGCACCGATTCGTTAGTTCTCTTCTCCGTCCATGAAATCCTTAGCATCTTTCTTCAAATCCACATCTCACACGCGTTGATTTTCTTTTCCATATCCCGTGTCTTTGTCCATGTCTCGCATCCATATAGGACGACTGGGAAGATCAGTGCTCTTACCAGTCTTTTCTTTGTTTCCCTGCTCACGTATTTGTCCTTCCAAATCTTTTCCAGACCGTTCATTGCCGTTTTCCCCATTGTTACACTCCTCCTTATTTCCATATCACTTCTTCCCTCCTTCTCTATCATAGACCCCAGGAATGTGAAGCTCGATACTACCTCTATCGTTTCTCCATCCACCTCAAAGTTTTTCCATGTTGCAGTTGTCATAACCTTTGTTTTCTTTACATTGAAGTATAGTCCCGCCTTTTCGCTTTCCTTCCTGACTCTTCTCATTAACTCGACTAGGTCGTCCCTCTTACCCGCCAATAATGTCGTATCATCGGCGTACCTCAGATTATTCAGTATTTTCCCCGCTATCCTTACCCCCTCTGTTGCCTCCTCCAATCCAGCCCTCCTCATAATTCTCTCGGCATACAGATTGAACAGGAAAGGGGACAAAATGCACCCCTGCCTCACTCCTTTCCTTATTTTAAATTTCCCTTTGTCACCATATTCAGTTCTTATTACCGCTTCTTGATCCACATAGAGGCCCTGTAGTAGTTTAATCAACTGCTTCGGAATTCCCATCTCAATTAGCGTCTGCCACAGTAGTGTATGGTCTATGCAATCAAATGCCTTGCTATAGTCTATAAAACACATTTGCACCTGTTGCCCGTATTCCCTCTGTCTCTCCATAATCCACCTTATATTGGCGATGTGATCGCGCGTTCCTCGCGCCTTCCTAAATCCCGCTTGGTTGGTTGGTAATTCCCTTTCGATTGTCTTCTCCATTCTTTTGTGGATTATTTTGAGGAGTATTTTGCTCGTGTGCGATATCATCGCTATCGTTCGATAATTTCCACACTCTCTCGCATCTCCTTTCTTGAATATTGGTATGAACACGGACCCTTTTCCAATCCTCCGGCCACTGCCCAGTTTTCCAGATTTCATCGCATAGTTTTGTAATAGTTCTCACCCCTGCCTCATCTCCCGCTTTTACCAGTTCTATAGGTATTCCATCATGTCCTGGCGCTTTGTTGTCCTTGAGCTGTTTTATCGCCCACTCCACCTCTACCTCCATTATATCTGGTTCGTTCTCAACTTCCTCTATTTTGATGTTTTCCTTCTCGACACATTCATCTTCCATGTACAGCTCTTCCGTATACTCTCTCCACCTTTCCTTTATCTCCTCCTCATCTCCTATTATCTTCCCATCCTTCGACTTGAGTGAACCCATTCTAGGGCCTGTTGTCTTTGTTATTTCCTTCATCTTTGCGAACAGTTCTTTAGTTCTTCCTTTCTTTCCTTCTTCCTCCAGTTCTCTGCACATTTCGTTGAGATGGTTTTCTTTATCCTCCTTTGCCTTCCTTTGGAAGGTCTTATTCAACGTTTTTACCCTATCCCTGTTCCCTTCCTTCTTTGTTTCTCTCCTTTCTATTGCCACCTCAATGGTCTCTTCGGATAACCATGGGGTAGTTTTCCTTGATGTTTTCTTTGGTACATGTTTCTCCGCAGTCTCCTGGATCGCAGTTTTCATCTTTGTCCATAACGTGTTCGTATCCTGCTCTTCCATTGTATCGTCTGTCTCTATAAGATCTCAAACCTATTCTTTATCTCTACTCTGTATTCTGGTGTTATGCCTTTGCAATCAAAACTGGTCAGTCTTTTATCTCTCTTCATCTTCTTCAACTTTAGCTGCAATGTAGCCACTATTATCTCGTGGTCTGTTCCGCAATCCGCCCCCGGTCTTGTTCTTACGTCTTTTATCGTGCTCTTCCATCTTTTGTTCACCACCACGTAGTCGATCTGATTCCGGTGTTTTCCATCCGGTGTCGTCCATGTATAAAGTCTTCTTTTCGGTTGTTCGAACCATGTGTTCATTATTCTTAGCTCATTGGAAGCACAGAACTCCACCATTCTCTCCCCTGCCTCATTCCGTACACCCAGTCCGTACTTACCCACTACTTCATCCTTTCCATTTCTGTCCTCACCAACTTTCGCATTGAAGTCACCCATAATCACCAGTATGTCTCCTCTCGGTGTTGTGTCAATTGTTCCTTGCAGGTCCAAGTAGAAAGCTTCCTGCTCCTCCTCCGTCGCCATCGCTGTAGGGGCATATACTTGTATGATTGTTGTGTTGATCTTTCCACCACGAAATCTTACACTCAGTACTCTGTCACTCACTGTATTATAACCCATTATCGCATCAGCGCTCGTTCTATCGCACATGATTGCTACTCCGTTTCTTCTCCTCTCATCCTGCCCAGACATTACTATCTTAAAACCGTTCCAACTAAAATGTCCTTTTTCCTTCCATTTTGTCTCACATAATCCCAGTATCGCTATATCCATCCTTCCAATCTCTTTTTGGGTGATGTCCATCTTCCCACTCTGCATGCTTCTGACGTTCCATGATCCGACTTTCATGGCTTTTTTACAGCTCATGTCAAGTCTTCGCTTCCTGGTCATATCCGCCGCTGGACGTCCTTTCGGCTTTGGTCCTGTGGCTTCATTAGAACCTGAATCTCCCGACTCGACACTGTGCTCATCCCCAGTAGCCATTAAGTCACCCTCAGGCCTGAGGGTCTCACCTTTGGTGACTATCGTTGATTCACTCTTTAGATACACCATGACTATTTTCTTGGCAGAAGATAAGGGGTGGTTTGCCATTGCCTTCCCCCCGTTTGCCATCCGTGCCCGTTCGTTCACCTTTCCATACGGAAAGGTTACTAACAGGTCGCACCACGAGAAGGTGGGCACGGTGGACTTTGGTTCGCCAGCCCAGGTCGGTTCCGAGTCTACGCTCCAATTGGAGTCGTCGGTCGGGTCTCCTCCCCGCTTTACTCAATTTAATGAGTGACTGACAAACCTTTGCGACTAAGCCCATGAACTGCAATAATGATAACGATGATATATATTCTAAAAGATCCCTACCATACAAAGGCCACTAATATTGTTAGCATTGCATATCAAATATGCATAATTTCATACTATGTTCTATTTGCACCTGAAGCATAAACCAATCTTTTTACCTGCGGGACAAGTGACTCTGGATCGACATTGTCATGGATGTATCGTTTGCAGAATTCCCAGTGACCATTTCCGTTGCCTTTCACGAAGAAAAAAAGGAGGAATCTCAAAGTTAAGGCTATCTTGAATAGAATTAGTCATGTTGTTTAGCAACAGCTTTCCAAGGTCGTCATTGATGGCGGCTCCACTGGACTTTATCTGCGTGTGATTGCCACAAAAGAATATGTTTGAGTTTGAACCAGTGGCTACGATGCTGGTGAATTCCCCGCTGGAATAGACGGTGGCATTTCTGCCTGAACAATGTATCGCCAGGTTTCGTCCTGCTTCTTTTATGAGCGCATTTGTACCAGTCGAAGTGACATTTCCATCGGTCTCCGAACAATTTACTCTCGCATTGTCTCCACTCATAAACATTCTGGAGTTTATACCGTTTGAAAATACGTAGCACTTAACTCCTGTCGACGTTAGTTTCTGGTTGATTCCACTCAGCAACAGAAAATCATTTGCCTTGCTAGAAGATATGACTTCACCTCTCTGTGTATGCGGCACGATGTTTCTATATGGGAACTCTGGAAGACTTTCAAATGACGGCATCGTAGGAAAGTGAGATGGAACCATTTCTGAAGATGTACTAGGAGGACCACTAACAGAAACAACCTTAACAAGAGTCTTGTCAAAGATGAAGTTTAAGGAGCTTGCTTCTGCTGTATATATTGGACAATGTCCGTCAGACCCCGGAGTGATGTTGATCGTCAATTCACATTCACCAGTGATCTTGTTTTCGTATTTACACACGCTTGTGTTCTCTTCTCTGAGGTAAGTGCATTTAAACAACAACCCACTGACTGAACAAAACAGGTGTTGATGGTTTGCGCAGAAGTTCAAAGCTGGCTTTAACATTCTTGTGACCTGTGCAAATAATAATAATGAGAATGATAACACTCGAAATAACAACCTAAATCTGTAATTCCAGGTTGTAGAACATTATCTCCCTGGAAATTATCCCCCCATGGACAAATCCCCCGATTTCGCAAAGGACTTTATCCCCCCCCCTGGACAAAAACCTCCTCTGTGCAACTAGTCTGTTTCTTCAATTAATTCATAAAGTTTAATTGTCCTTGTTTTGTTTGCTGTTTCAACTTGTTAATGGTTAATTGGTTAATGCCGTCACCGATAAGACTTGCTAAGTACTGTCATTCAGATGCAAACTAAAGACGTAATTTGGTAGTGTCATTTATTTATACAGGTCAAATGCAAGGAGCCATTAGTGTTATTTAGGTCCACAATTAAGACATTTTAATATTATTTGCGATTTAAGTTATAGACTTGTGAATGTCATTAACATCCAAAATTATATTTACGGTGAATGACGGCTGTCAGGAACTTTGGACGACCAGTGTAATAAATTAATAATATATTCCTAAAGATGTTTTTGGACATATGGTCTTAATGCCTAGCATACTAATATACATCTTAACACAGTCTTATAGATATTTTTGAGGAATAATTTTCAAGTATAATATACAAAAATATGACACTCTACATATTCTTTCAATATTTTACGTGACAGCGCTCTATTCTGCGCGGATCTGTGGCCACCATATTGTTTACTTGCTACCGAGCCATTCTAGAATTTAACCGGCAAATCGCTCTATTCTGCCAAATTCCGGGGCGGTCACATTGTTTACTCTCTGCATATCGGCGACCGAGCCGTCGTAAACCTTTACCATCCACATCTGTATATACATTCATCCATCCCTCCATCCATTCATCCACCCATCCATTCATCCATCCATTTATCCATCCATCCATCCATCCATCTATCTGTACATCCATCCATCCATTCATCCATCCAATCTCATCCCATCCGTCCATCCATCCATCCATCCATCCATCTCATACATCCACCCATCCAATACATCCATCCATTCATCCATCCATTCATCCATCCATTCATTCGCTATAGAAATGGATAAATAAATAAATAAATAAAATAGATAAATGTGAGACCAATTGAATTAGGCCTATTGACCATTATAGGATTGTTTTTGTTATTGAACAGTCGCCGTCGTCGTTGCTTTCTTCATCTGCTGGGCTCCGTTTCATGGTCAGCGACTCATGACCACCTACGTCAGAGATGACCAGTGGACGCCAGCTCTACTCGAAACACAGAGCCAACTGTTCTACGTATCCGGTGCGTTTATAGTCATACCACCATCAGAATTAGGCCTACAGTTTATATCATATAATTATGCATATTACTTGTGAGGTAACTTGTGGTGGTGTAGTGGACTTGTTCGTTGCCTTGCAGCTGGAGGGTTAATTGCAGGTTTGAATCCACATCAAGTCGCCACGACGCCGCGTAGAGACCTTGGGAAAGTCCGTCACTAGCAATTGCTTGGGCGCTTCGACGTGAAACTCCCATGCAGTGTCCGGGCTGTAGTCGGGAGCGCCTCAGAGTAGAGAGCTTGAAGGGGCGTTAGGCGTTATAAAAATAGAGAAAGAAATTTTATTATAATTATTAATTATCCTATATAATATATAACCACAGTTTTTATTGCTCAAAGTGACAGTTGACAAAACATCTTTTTTGCACATAATGGATATAGAAACTAACAAAAAGCAAAAATAGAGAACCCTTATACACATATACATATATATATAATACACATATAAAAATATTATACATATATACATATATATATGCATATATATATATATACATGTATAAGACGCGTCCTTTGCTGTAGGGATCATCTATTACGTCAGTTCAACAGTCAATCCGATCCTCTACAATCTCATGTCGATCCGATACCGCAAGGCTTTCCGTCAGACGTTGATCAACTGCCGCAGCAGCACGACAACCAACGAACTGAAGGGACGCAGACGACAACAGCCGACGATTACCGAAGATCACCGAGTCCTCTCGACACGTTCCGTCAACCACCGTGGCCGCCACGACCGGGACCAGCGCCGCCCGGCTGAGAGGCATCCCACCTGGCCGATGACGAACGGCCCTCGACCGAAGGCGCCTTGCAGGGGCGCGGCGGCGACGGTAGGCGGCGGCCTGGCAGGGGCGCAGCAGGTCGAGGAGAGGTACTGCGTGGTGAGGGGCCAGCCGAGGCAGGCGTCGCTGCTGGTAGGGAGGAGCCCACCGCCGCCGTCGACTTACCGTGGGCTGTGTTATGTGGATAGTAGGCAGCACGAGCCGACGGAGGATGAGGATGCCAGGGCGGAGGTTGGTCGGTCGAGGGGGTCAACGGGGGTGGTCAATGGGTTAACGTCAACGGTGTTGGGTCCGACGAGTTGAGTGAGTGTCGAGGTAAACATGGTCTGGAACAGTGGTGTAGTCCTAAAAACATGAAGTGGGGAACTCTCTTTATAACAATAATATTAGTAGTAGTAGTATTAATATTCCATTATCCCTGGGAAAAAGTGGGGGAACGGCGTGCCCCCGCGTCCCCTTCCACTACACCACTGGTCTGGAAATTGTAGAGAAATAACTGGGGAAAGGGGTAGACGTTGATTTTATGTGGCATAGGGGCATGCGATGAAGATTTTGGCGCCCTAAGAAAGTCTGGGGGTTGAACCCCGCAGCCCCCGCAATTCTCATTCTGGGTCATCACAGGTCAAAACGGAAAAACTGTGTCCATTTACGATGACGTAGTAGCGTGTGGAACATTGGAATCTGTTAGCTATTGTCTACTACTAGGCATACTAGGCCTACTATACGATCCTTCAACTTCGATGTGGCTCTGCGGTGTAGGCCTGGCCTATAATATTGCACAAAGCAACAATAATAAGTCATCTAGCAACGATAATTAAACGTAATTAATTATTATCAAGATCAGCACGAATGACGTCATTAAATATGCGGCCAATATTCATATGGCGGCGTGGCGCCGATTTAGGCGAAGACAGAATGTTACGGAAGAAAATTGACTTAAGTTTTTGGAGGACCAGCCAGGATAGAATGGTTTTACAGGAAAGGGACTTGTCTGAAGTGTTGACAAGTGTTAATTTCTGTGATTCCCCTTGCCGACAGTGAGCTTAAAAATCATCGCGAATAAGACAACCTCTCCTGCTGCTTCCGCTTTTGTCACCTGCATATGGGATCTGCCACTCCAAATGAACCAGACAGATAGGCCTACTCGCTATCTGTGAGGATTTGTTGCTAATGTATTCGCTTGTCTTATTGTCGGCAACAGGAATTAACTATTTATTTTACATTAAGGTTCACGGATGTTGGAAAACGACATTACGGTACACATACCGTTTAATGCAGGTTTGGTCAACTAACCGAAATATAAATAAATCTGCGTCCACCAGGTTCGCTAGTTGTAATAATTTGAAAGAGAAACCAAACACAAATCGGTTTAGCAGAATAATCATGGCCATATAACTCTATTTATCGACTTTAGTCCAGCACCGAAAAGGTTCCTAGTTCCGTGATTGGTTACGGTTACTAATCTAGCTTGTTCAATCATGTCTGATAATAAACACACTAATTGATGCGGCCTAATGTGAACAGAGCGTAATTATTATTATTATTCTTTCCGACGTCAAAGGTCAAAATTAGCATCATGAGCATTACGCTTTTGAATGGCTTAGGTCTAATAGCCTACCTTGAAGAGACGCCATGCATATTAAATCCAAAATAATAATAATAATAATAATAAACTGTGATGGCTAAGTCCACGAAATAAGCTAATGTGTAGGGCCTATTTGAAAATCAAACAACACAACAGTAAAGCACCAACAGAAACTTTCCTAAATTAAGGCCCTGGATTAAAGGCTGTACGAGACTCGAACCCGGGTTGCGGGGATGACACTCCGTTTAACAACCAGCGCTCTCTCAACTGAGCTACGGACTCTCCCTTACACTGTAGTGTTGATTAGGCCTAATTGGCTGTCAGCAGTAATGGATTCCTCATGAACCGGACAGTGTCTTTTCCACCTCGAAGACGACGCCTTCGACCAGGAGTCCAGGACTCGTGTTTAATACAATACAAGAGGCGCGGTGGTCAGGGGCGGATCCAAAGGGGGGGCTTATCCGGCCATGGCCCCCCATTTAGAAATGCCATGTATCGTGGCCCCCCCCCCCATTTGGTTTGACCGTCAATTTTTTGGCGGCGAAAATGGTATATTTATCCCCAAAAATATCCTTTATGACTAAAAAAAAAAAAAAAAAAGGTCATCAACTTTTTTGGCGGATGAAATGGTACGATTTCCCGAAAATTTTAGCCGATGACTAAAAAAAAAAAAAAAAAAAAAAAGGTCATCAACTTTTTTGGCGGATACGAAATTTTTTCCCCCCCCAGACCCCAAAGCATAAATTTTTGGCCCCCCCCCCCCCCGTCCAAAGTTTCTGTATCCGCCCTTGGCGGTGGTCTAGTGATGGCGTCGTTGCCTTGGAACCGGAAGGTTCGAATCCACCTCGCCGCGTAAGGACCTTGGGCAAGTCCTTCACTCACAATTGCTCAGCGCCTCGGCGTGAAACTCCGATGCAGTGTCCGCTCTGCATTCGGGAGCGCCTCTGAGTAGAGATATTGAAGAGGCGCTATAACAAGTGCACATACACACAAAAACAAACGACGGCAATCTCTGGCAAGACCATAAAAGGTTTTGCTGTAATGCCTGGCAATAATCATTTGATTAATTCGAACAATAAGGTCTTCAGCATGCTGATGACGACGGCGCTTTCGATCCTTCTGCATTTGCAAATACTTGAGATAATAAGGTGTCATAATAATTAGGCCTACGTGAAGGATCCCGTGCTTTCATTGTCATCTTTTTTATCGGAGATTTAAAAATAGCTTCTATTGTCTTTTAGCGTCATTCAAGAACTCTCATCAAGCTACCAATACGTCACAATTCGTATTTCGCCAGCTTCTTGGCGAGTGTACAGTCATCTGATCACAAGTGGAGTCGATATAAAATCTAAACGTCGTCGACTCTGACGTCACAATGTGACATCAGAAACTGCTGTCGTCCATCGAGCTAACTATACACATGTCGTCTCTGGGGATTCAGAGCGTAAAACACTGAACTGTGTTGAAATTTAAAGTAATTGTAAATCGTTGTAAAAGTCCCTACACAAGTACACTGTAAATTAACACCATCGCGTACACGCAGGTTTAGCCTGAAGTTCATTACAGTGCATCTGTTTGTTATCAATAGTGACATCTACTGTTGGTATTTTTAAACGTGGGGTGCGGTGGTGTAGTGGGTATGTTCGTCACCCTGCAGCCGGAAGGTTTCAGGTTCGAATCCACCTCACGTCGCCGCGTAGAGACCTTGGGCAAGTCCTTCACTCGCAATTGCTCAGCGCTTCGGCTTTAAACTCCGATGCAGTGTCCGTGCTGCATTCGGGAGCGCCTCTGAGTAGAAAGAGATTGAAGAGGCGCTATAACAAGTGTACATACAATCTTGGTTAAGCAACTATTATTAGTTCAATTGTATTTATGGAAATTTTAAGTTTAAGTACACTCAAAGACAATAAAATGGAAGTCAGCTTTAATAGCATTTCGTCTGTCAGATGCAACTACACTTTCAGCACATTTAACTCTTTCCCGCCGGATCGGGTCGCGGGTGACCCGAAAAACCCAATAGGTATCGGAACAATTCAGGCGGGAATGAGTTAACAACTGATCATTAAAAACAATCATCTGAGAAGCAAAGCACTAAAACAAAACAAATCTGACAAAAACCAGATAGACACGAGCAAAAAGCACAGATTTCTCAATTTCAAATTTTTTTTGAGCCAAGAAGCAAACAAGATATAGCAACATATTCCATGTAGTCTATCATGCAACCTATTTATTTGTTGCAAATTGAATTCAATTCTGAACATGGTTGCTAAAGAATTTAGCAAGTTTTACGAAACTTTAAATTCATCTTTCCCAAAATTGTAATTTCAACAGTTGAAACATAGTTTTACTGATAACATTTGGCAGGAAATGATAGAAAAATAAAGTTCGTCATTTTACAGAATCGACTTTGCTATTTAAGACTGCATATGATACTCATATTGTGAAAAATGGACTTAAGCTTGGTTTTGGTCAGGTTGGTCACATGTACAATAAAGAAAATAACAAGAAATATCTATTCTTATTTTAAGGAATGCTATTTCTGGTATAACATGCAAAACCTTCAAGTTTCGCGACTGCTATAGTCGCGAAACTTGAAGGTTTTGCATGTTATACCAGAAATCCGTACAGGCAATGCAACCGATCTCATTTCTGACTCTTGAAAGCGTCTCACACACACAGACTTGCAATTCCAGACGAGTGAAGGCATGTAAAGCCTTGCGTGCAAGTATGCATAAGTTATGCACAAGAAAAACACACTCCTTCAAGATTACAGCTTAGACACTGAATCCGAGTTTAAAGCGAAAGCAATTGCGAGTGAAGGACTTGCTCAAGGCAGCATGAGGTGGATTCGAACCTACAACTCTGCGGCAACGAGCATACCCGCAACACCACCGTGCACCACATGTCATGTACACACGGGCGTCAGCGCAATGGGTGGGCACTGGGCAGGGAGGCCATTCAGAGACATGGGGTCTACAAATTTGTGTCTAATAACTTCTATAGATAGGCAATCATCATAACCTCCAAGACATTGGTCAACGTTTTTGCCTAAAGTGAAATGGCAAAACAAATTAGGCAAAAAAATGTTGTGTTTCCGGTAACAGAGCTAAAAAAATTGGGTAGGCAGGTCGGAAAATATTTTTATTTTGGGAAAATATTTTTATGCAGTGGCTATCCGAAAAAGTATACCCCACTAGTCTTTTTTGCACAACGGTACATGCTGCAACAAAGTACGTGTTCTAAGCAAGTATAAACTGCCTATTTCCAGACTGTCTGCACCTAAAACTGCTCTAGAAAACAGTCCTATAAATTTCATTTTGCTGACGTCTTTTCTTTTATGTCAATACAAATGTTTAAAATTTTTTTTAAATTTAATTTTTTTTCAGAATCTTTTTTTAAAATTATTTTTTTAACAAAATTATTTGAGTCGCGGCGATAAAAGAGGGTCGGCCGGGTTACCGGAAACACAACATTTTTTTAGGCCTTACTATTATAACAAAGACATAATACGCTGGAGAATCTAGGTCGCATTCATATTATCACAGGTATACTATTTAATTTAGTTAAACATCATATTCCCTAGATAAAACTTATTCAGTGCTATGGCTTACTGTTCAGATATGAACAGACTATATTATTGCAATGTAGTCGAATGCCATAGGACGACTATAGGCTAATACAGAGTTGTAAATAGGCCAATGTGGACATCATAAATTTGTTTAATTTTGCGTACATGCATTTTGCCGAGAACCCTCCCCGCCGTAATACACCCGTGTTCAAATCGCCCATATTCGATCACCCTTCCCTTTACCCTTAACAGTGAACGCAACATATGGACAGCACAAAGTTAATCAAGTCAGACCCAGTGGAGCCTCCTCAATATTAAATCAGGTCCTGATCGCAGATTAAATATCCAATCCTAGATATCCAATTAGGTGCACAACGGGCTCCTGTATCTATTGATTTGCCTCCTATTTAACATTGATCGCAAAAAGTTCACGTACTAACGCCTTTATTTCAACGTCTGCTAATGGCAGACTATTCTTCTCAGGCATGAAATTTACAATCACATTCCATGCACAGATATTCGTTTACTGTAGAAAATCTCACATTGTCGTAAGCCACGAATCTTGAAACCGGAGGGAGCGGAAGACGAATTCCCTCCTCACACAGCTCTTCAATCTTCCTCCGGATGAAGTTTGAAGCCAGTGTGTCGATTGCGCTCATCATTATGCCAAGGTCTATGGGCCCCAGTGCACTCCTGATCAAATTGATTGATCTTGATGACATGCCGATCAAGTCTCCTTTCAGCTTGGTTGGGTTCAACTGAAGCAGGATGGAGATTTCCATTTCAAACTCAGCTGTGACAATATCCAGAGTAGAACCATCTTCATTGTTAGCCTGCAATAATGCTGATCCTGCAAATGTCACAGTTAGTTTTTCACTCGCAAATGAAGCCGCTAGAGCATTCCCTGCAAGAATCTTCAGTTTCATGGTGGCATTTGGAAACACAATTCCCCGATCTGCAATCACTTGACCAATGACATCAAACTGAGAAAGATCGTAGTTTTGGATGGTCTTTAACTCGAAACTTGATTTTATAACATCGAGAACTGTGCCGCTTGAGACGTAGATTGAAAGCATGCGCTGGTGCTTCTGTGGTTCCGGAAAATGTGCAACCTAGAACAGAGAAAACAAACATTGGTTGAACTCACAAGTTGACTGAGTAATTAATTGAATATCTGATTGATTAACTGATTATATTTTCAAAAATTGGATATACCAAATAGACTTGGCCAAACTGTTATTTGAGAAAATGCTTGAACAATTGACTGGCTTAACAGATTAGTAACTCACTGTCTCAATCACTCTTTTGTAAATAAACTGAATGAGAACCAGGAAATTCAGGTATCAGCGTCACCGCCACCATCACCACTGCCCCAGCCACGAGTCATATCACCATAACTAAAAGATCCCTACCATACAATGAGCAAAAATTTTATACAATACAATGAGCACAAATTTTATTAGCATTGCATACCTAACATGCGTAATTTACGCTATGTTTTATTTGCACCTGAAGCATAGACCAATCTTCCTACCTGAGGCACCAACGGCACTGGATCTCTGTTGTCATGCATGTAGCCATGGCTGAACTCCCAATCCTGTTTTCCAACATCACGAAACGAGTACTGCGGTAAATCAGAATTTAATGTTTCAATTATTGAGTTGGAAATTCGTGTCATCAACAGTTTTCCCAGATCGTTGTTGATGGCATCTCCACTTGCCTTAATCCTTGTATGTGGTCCAAAGAAGAAAATGTTTGTATTGTCTCCAGACGCTCTGATGGTCGTAAATGCGCCATTGGAATAAATGGTTGCGTTACTGCCACTACAGTCTATTGAAACATTTCGACCAGATTCTTTAATCAATGGATTCATTCCAGTTGAAAAAACCTTGCCTCCTGAACCTGATAAAGTAATTCTTGCATTGTCTCCTCTTGACCATATTTTCGTATGCTCAGCATTCGAAAATATAAAGCACTTTGATCCTTCTGAATTCACTTCCTGGTGGGTTCCACTCATAAGAATGAAATCGTTTGCCATCTTTGATTCAATCTTCTCATTCTTTTGTTTATGTGGAACAGTATCTCTGTGAGGGAAATCTTGTATGCTCCCAAACGACGGCATACGCGGAAAATATTCTGGACCAAACCAAAACAAATCTACATCCACATCTGCAGATGAGTGCAACTGATCCCTAGCAGTAGTTTTTACAAGAGTTTCTTCAAACACCATGTTTATGAAACATTTGTCAACAGAATAAATGGGAATCAGTCCGTCCGGGCTTCGTGATACTTTGATGCTCACGTCGCATGATCCAGAGATCCTTTTTTCGTAGATTTCAACACATGTCAGATTGATTTTCTCACAACGACAACTCACATCTATGCGATCAATTGAACAAAACAGGTGTCTAGGTTTGATCTCAAATTGAAAATTTGGAGTTGAAATTCTGTCGACCTGTGCAAATAATAAAAATGACAATCCTGTGCAAATAATAAAAATGACAATGGTAATACTCGAAAAAAACAACCTAAATTTGTAATTTCCATTAAGCCACTTGAGAATAGCAACATTTTCCAGTGCTTTTTCATCTGCATGAAACAGAATTGAGCAGAATTTTGTATTAGAGGATTTGAAGTTTCAATAACTAAATGAGCAAAGTCATAAAAGAGACAGTATTAAATATTTGTATGTATGTGCATTTGTTATAGCGCCCTTCAATATTCCTACTTAGAAGCGCTCTCGGCTACAGCAAGGACGCTGAAATGGAATTTTACGCCAAAGTGCATTCAACAATAATTGTGAGTGAACAACATGCTTATGGTAATGCCATGGTCATTAAGGGGCGCATTTCCGGACTTCAGTGGTGAAGAGGCTCATTAGCTCCTGAATGGTTGTTATTCTTCGGATAGTTTTTAAGAACCTGATGGATTATTTCTAACTCGTAATAATAACAATAAATAATTTCAATAATTGTGAGGTGTGGTGGTGTAGTGGGTATGTCCGTTGCCTTGCTGCTGAAGGGCTGCAAATTCGAATCCACCTCAAGCCGCCTCTTAGGGAACATGAGCAACTTGTTCACTCCCAATTAACCAAAACGACCCTCACGACGCCTAATCTAATCTAATCTAATCTAAACTAATAAAAACATTTGTAAAGCGCTTCTCACAGCAGAGCTATTCATAAGCGCCCTCAGCGTGACAGGCCCGTACTAAAAACAATATGGGGCGATCAGGTACTATCAGGAGACGAAAAATACACAGTCTTTTTCTATCAATCCACCAGAGATTCTAATGGCTAAACTAACCCTAACACTAACCCTAACCGACCCTCACGATGCCTAACCTGAGCCCTAACCGACCCTCAGGAAAAAAACGTGCAATGATCATGCTGACGGCACTGCAAAAGACATTGTAATTTTCGTCCCCTGATAGTACATGATCGCCCAATATGGGTGCCAACGATTGCAATAAAAATAGATGGTCGGTTTTGGTTAGGTTCAGTGTCGACATACCTTTACATTTCCAGAGTGAATGCACGTCCGATAGTCGGCCTCCAACGCTTCCTTGTCAAAGCATCTACGCATCGCAGCATGACCCGACTCGACGAATGCTTTATTTGCAAATACACACATCCGTATTCCCGACATCCTAGTTATAAAAGTTATAAATTTCTACACTTTAGAAATCCTGTCACATATTAATTAATATAATTGCAGACTTTTAAAACTTCCTCTGGATTTTTTTATGGTTATTTAGACTTTCAAAATGTCTGCCCTGATCTTTTCATGACGTGGCTCACGTGACGGCTTTGGTTGAGTGCATCAAAACGCTTATTTAGCGCTTTCTTAGTACTCGTAATCGTAATATCCAAAAGCTAAAGCGCTATTCGGCTACTCGAAAGTCAAGCACAGAGCACCAGCATATTGACGAGCGCTGAGTCAAAAGGGTTGTCCGTAAAAGTATTCCATGGTGGTCCGGGACGAATTATCATAGGATCAGAGGGGCGGAACAGCTACAGCGGGTATCGTCTAGGTTGGGAATTAGAAGGTCAGATCACTCAGATGACGGAGGGGACGAGTTCTTGAAAAGGCGAGACTTCAGTTTCGAATGAAAAGCCTACCAGGCCGCCCTCCGCTCTGCAGAGAAGGGAGACTTCTAGCTCCAACTGCAACTATGTATAATACAGACAGTGTCGTATCCTGGGGTAGGCCTACCCCCATTGGCCTATGGAAAACTTTTTTTACATGTTATTTGTCCAATTATATAAGAAAAAACAAGCATTCGGCCATAAACCCCCCATAAGAAATTCCTGGCTACGCCACTGTATACAGAAGTTACAAAACCAAGCTTTTTCCATGGTGACTCGAGTGTTCAGCAGACTGCTGAACACTCGAGTCACCATGGAAAAAAAAGGCGTATCCATGAGCCCTTTCAGACTGCTGACAGTGTCCGTGTTGCAGTCAGGAGTGCCTCTCAGTCATAGGCGTAGGAAACGGGGGTCCAGAGGGGGCAAATGCCCCCCCCCCAAATTTCGGGCAAGTCTGATTTTTCGGGCAAGCAGACCCGGAAAAATAAAAAAGTTTTAAAAAATCTTCACTTTTAAGCTTTTTTTGCCCCAAAAATCAGACTTACCCGAACAAAAATGGTCATCAGACCTTTTGAGCAAAAAGTAACGTGAAATTCAGAAGATTTTGCCTGAATGACTAAAAAAAGGTCGTATGAATTTTCGGGCAAACATTACGGAAATTTTTCGTAAGATTTCGGCTGGGCGAAAAAAAATTTCGGGCAAAAGTCTCATTTTTGCCCCCCCCCCCCCAACGTTGAAATGTCCCCTACGCCTATGCTCTCAATAGAAATCTTGAAGGGGCGATATAACAAGTGCTAATACATACGTTGACGGAAGATGTTACTAGAGGTACAAAGATCAGCATAGAATTCCTGGCAATGACAATCACTTGCAGACATAATTATCAGCAACTAAAATATGTTTTTAACTTTGTAGAAACTGAACACGATGTAATACTTTAAACTAGACAACTCTGTCTCATGTAGCGATTTGGATGTTAAGAAAATACAAAAACAAATCAAATATGCAAGCCAGCAAATAAAGTTGCATATTGTAAAAGACAGAAGCTGCAACACAAGAACCCTTGTTGATGTTAACCCATGGCAAAGCAAACTAAAAGTTTATAAAATGTTCTGCATTAGACAATGCAAAGTCAACATCACGAATCGAGAACCCAAAGAATGTTGATGCCCGAGAGACCAAGACTGACACGCCTAAAACAAAAACATCATCATCAAGTCAACAGCAATAACACATATTTAAATAACATGCAACGCTGTGTTAAGCATGATGTTCTGTAAAACATTAACCATCTAAAAGTTATGCAAATCAAAGAATAAAATAAAGTCTATAAATTAAGGAAAAATTTTATAATCTGCCACATTCCTTTTAATTGAAGTACTCAATCTTGCACTGGCTTCCAAGGCACGCAAGCTGCCTGACAACATGCTACAAACCAAAAGTGGACGAGGTGGTGTAGTGGTGTATTCGGTGCCTTGGAGCCGGAAGGTTGCGGGTTTGAATCCACCTCAAGCTGTCACGTAGGAACCCTGAGCAAGTCCTTCACTTGCAAATGCGTGAAACTCCGATTCAGTGTCTGTGCTGTAGTCGGGAGCGCTTCTGAGTAAAAACTTTGAAGGGGTGCTATAACAAAAGCTCACACGTACATAAATAATATGCCAAAACCTTTATGGAAAAAAGAGTAAGACTGGACCATTTACCGTAGCATGCCATGTTCCTTCGTTTTGATATGATGCAGAAACAGCAAGATGGCATGGAATAGATTGTTGCGACCCTGTGACAAAGCAACAAACACTAAATTAACAATAGAAGGTAAAAGTGCAGCAAAAATATTGCATATCGCAATACTAACAGCGTTAAAGATGATAAGTGGTCAGTTTTGTGTTAACTGCTTCGTAAGTAAAGAAACTCGCCATACTTTTGACCAAAATAAGATCTACTACCTTGCAATACTTGAGGGTAAAGTCAGATCTGCTACCCTGTTATAATTTAGGCTAAAATCAGACCTGCTACTTTGCAAAACTTTAAGATAAAGTCAGATAAACTAGGATTTAACCACCATTAATTTAATAAAATCAGTAAGAAAATACCTGTTTCACATTCCAGACATTGTCCTCGATAACGACGTTGTAATGCGGGGGATGAAGTCTGACTTCATAGATCAAAAGATGATCCTTTCTGTCTTTCAGATCTGAGGCAATCACAAACAAAAGCATCTAGGTTCTCAAAACTTAACCCTTTACCGACCGAGGCTTTTGGATATCACAAACAAAAGCATCTAGGTTCTCAAAACTTAACCCTTTACCGACCAAGGCATTTGGATATCACAAACAAAAGCATCTAGGTTCTCAAAACTTAACCCTTTACCGACCGAGGCATTTGGATATCACAAACAAACATTTTGGTCGGTAAAGGGTTAAAGTACACAGTCATCCTGCTACAGAAATTGAAGCTTCTGGGTAAATCTTTGTTTAATTTTAAATAGCATGATTATAGTATATTTACAGTACGAACAGATTATCACAAGTTACTACAGGAGTCAAATTTAACTGTCAGTGTAGCCATGCAAGGCGTCATCAGATACTATTGTTCAATTTTACCAGAGCCATCTGCCGAATGGAAGATTGAATGGATCTTTGGGAGGGTCACAAGACACGGTCCCACATTGGTGTGCTCTTCGTGCCAGAATACCTACCATTTTCCTCACCCCAAATTGCCTCCAAAAAGTTTAAGAAATTGAATGTGGAATTTTCTTAGTCAAGGAAATGCTAACATTCGATCAAACAAATGATAACGTATCTGCAATCGATAAAGATTGATAATGAGATTGTGTGTTTCAGCTGAGCATTTGCGATTCAGAGCTACATACTCGGCTTGGCTGGCGCTCGAAGGAAGTGTTGGCACGTGAAGGTCTTTCCGTCGGGATATTTCGGATGCGATGGAAGACGAAGGTCCATGTAGCAGCACAACAGATGCATCACAATCTGAAATAACATATGTATAATAATAAGAATTATAATAATAATAACGACAATTTATATGGCGCAGTAACATGGCCATACCGCTACAAGGGCGCCTCCTCACAGATGGCTAAATGCGAGATAAGCCTTAGCAAATAGATAAGTTTTAAGCTTTGATTTGAAAGAGTCCACTGAGGCGGCCCATCTAATGTCCAGTGGAAGACAGTTCCAGTGTCTGAGAGAGGCAAACGAAAATGCATGGTCGCCAAAACGTGCACTTATCACATTACTCAATTACATTACATTATGGGGGAGGGGGCTAGCAAAACTTGCCAAAGGCTCTGCCTAAAAGCACCAGCATGATTATTGGTTACTTTTTGAAAAATCAAAGCATGCTGTACTAAAGATGTTCAAGAGCATTCAAGCTACACCAGCAGTCCCTTAAAATCTCAGGGTGAATTTAGAAAAGTCCCCCATGCCTAGTTCACACGAGAAGAAATGCAGCCTTCAGTTGAAAAGTGACAACTCAAATGAAATGAATTAGTTCAGATGAAACAATTACAGCAACACCCAGAAAGACTACAGAAAACTACGGCCCAAAACTTACCGCCGAATCTGTTGGAAGATTTTCCTCCCAGACCTTTCCCTTAAAGTCACCACCGCTGTTCCACTTGAATGTACTCATACATCCACCTGACCCGAGCTCTGTATGCAACACCACAACAGAGAACTATTAATTATTACTACTTTCTAAAATGTCTGCTAAAGAGGTTGAAAAAATGATGCATTATGTGACAAATTTTCCTATTTATTGTTGAATCTTGAAATTCAGTCATTTAAGAGCACACACGTATACATTAATTAATTCATTCATTCATTCTGAGAATTTATAGCGCCTCTTCAAGATATCTACTCAGAGGCGCTCTCTGCGCTAACTGGCCGAAATGATGTTAAGTTAACAGTCATAGCGAGCGAAAAATAACAACAAGTTGCAAAACAAAACACAGTTTCCTGAAAGAGTCACCAGTGGCAAGCCCTCGCAAACACGTACATGCAGGTATGCGGCAATGTGGTTGTTTACCGACCTCTCTGTCATTTCGACGGATTATTTCATCAAAACGCAGAATTTTCACAGTTGTTTCACACAGTTTGGAGTTTTCTGCTTCTAGACTCGCGTACTGGAGTTTTCATTGGATTTCTCAAGGATTTTGCGCTGGTTAGAAAGTTTTTGTTGTAAGTCGCGTTGGCCGCGTGAGTGCATCAGCGACCATCCCTATGATGCACAGACAGCACAGCCGAGTCGTACCATACGCCGTGCGTGTATGCCGCTGCAAGCCGGTAATTACATCGCCGGAGGACGGCTCACGCGGGTCAGCGCATGGACTGACCTCGACTGCAGCTGTCAAGTGTCAACGGCGGCGCTTCCAACTACCGACCGACAAGCGACGAATGCCTTCTCCTACACGCATCCTTGCTGGAGCTTCAACGATTAACCGGACGGGAGTCATTTACCACCTACCAGAGACTCTGATCAACCACGCCATCTAACAGCTCTACGGGAATCCGATGGTCAACTCTACGTGTAGCATATCATTTCAGAACTTTAGGATGTAAAGTAAGTCTATTGCTGCTATGACTAGATTTGACTACTGGCAAGAGAAATTAATAACAGAAACAATTATATAATGCAAAGTCAGTTTTACATTTGGATAAAAAAAACTTCACTTGGCAAAGACATCAACTCTGGGTAGATTTTAAATAGAAAACTACATGGACACACAATGCAAGATCTAGCTTTCAAGACCTTACCAACACCAGACTAATATAACAAGACAACATTATCCAAAGCCAAGTTAAATTTACAATCCATGCTAACGACTTAATTTGCAGTCGCAATGCTGCATAAACTGCACTTAAAATTAATAATACGATACAATACATTAATAATACGATACAATACAATTTGCAATTAACAATACGATACAATAAATAATACGATACAATACAATTTACAATTAACAATACGATACAATTAATAATACAATACAACACAATGAATAATGCGATACAATACGATACCTCTTATGCGCTGGACAAGGTATTCCTGATTGGCCGACAGATCCAGAAATGGAATCACCGTTGCCAGTTTCGGCACAAGCTGACCTTTAGACGACAGCCACTGCTTAAGAGTTGACAGACTGACCTCTGTAATAAGCAAAGAGTGGTAACTCAGAATTTATTGATTCATTAAGAAAATTTATGTAGAACCCCTTCAAGATTACTATAAGGACATATATTCTATCTTGTATTAGGTGACTGACATGAAGACCTTAGAATTATTATAAGGATGTTCATAATATAACTGTGTGCTAACGCGAGCTTGGCCTACCTCAAAAGCCAACAATGAGGGCAAGATGTCAGATCTGCATCATCACTTACTGATGTACTAACCTATATAAAAATTACAACATTGTGTAACTCCTAAAGATGGTCAATACGCACAAACTAGTCATAGTATTTTTTTTAAAAGTCTTGTCAGAGATAAAAATTTTTAATTCAGCATGAAATGCAAAAATGTTAAAGTATTCCAATGACTAATGTTGGACCAATTCCTGATATTAAATCTACAAAATCTAGAAGTTAAAAGCAAACAGAAACAGTTTTCGATAAACAATTACCAATATTAAATCTACGAATTTCAAAACAGAAGTTCAAAACAAACAAAAACAGTTTTGAAATGACCAAAACTAGCCTCCAATCTGAACGTCCTCTGATCCAATGTTGACCAGTGACTTGTTGACTTCCGCGATTTCCTCAATAAGTCGATTCAGTATCGTTCGACAAATCCACTGCAAATAAAACACAAAAACTAAATTATTCGAAACTAACTACAGTTTCAGCTCACACATCACATTGAATCACAGCGAACAAGAAATGTTAGAAATCATAATTATTCATTGATTCAGAACATTTTATATAACACACCATCAAGAACCCTACTGAGAGGTGCTCCCAGCCCAGTCACGTCGAAAGAGAAAGGTCTAACAAGCTGCTGGTGACTAGAGTTCACCCGTCAGAGGCACCCTATATGATTATTAACTTGGGTTTGGCTTTCAAGCACTTGGATATCAAACCATACCTGCTTCTCTGATTCACATTTCAGTGCAATCATGTACATAGAATTTTTTATTTACAATAACAATGATTATAATAATAATTAGAACCCATCAAAAGCAAACAATTCAACTCTTGAATTGATAACAATATATGCATCTTAAATGATAAGTCACAGTGGGTATGCATATTATATATATATATATATAAAATCTTTATATCTAAATATATATATACATATACAATTATACACATAAATATAGATATAATAATTTACCTTTCGAAGATTTTCGACCCACTGATCGACTTGGTCGGAATCAATATCCAGTTTTGACCAAACCTGAGAACAGAGAAAACTCAATTCATAAAAAAATTATATTTAATTTAACTATGTCAGGAAAATAAATTCTTCAACAAATTCGGCAGCATAATTTATAACAAAGCCATCATCATCATCATCATCGTCATGGTCGCCGTCATCCTCCTCCTCCTTGTCGTCAACTTCTATTATGCCAGCCTACAAATCCAATGCATCAATCAACGAAGCCATAAATCAGGTCAACAGCAACCAGAAGAAGATTGGTAAATAACTCTAATACAATAAGAACAAGCTTCTTTAAAGCAAATTAAAGTCATGGCAATGACCATTGACCACATTTTATCCAACATAGTATAACAAGAAACTCTACCCTTGGGAGGTTCACTTACACAAAACTTTTTTACAAAAAGGTCATGCTAAAAAAAACGTTTATCCAGACACAAATGTTTACAAAAAACCCCAACCATACTCCTAGGAGGCTAACTTAAAAAAACAATTTTTTTACAAAAAGTCATGACCAAAAAACAAATTTCAATAACTGCCCGAGTACTTGTCCTTGTACTAACCCAAGTACTTGCTACAGAAAATCCCACTCATAGAAAGTTTGCTGACTTACATAAAATTACATACTCCCTCGCATACATACATGAATGCTAAGTACACTTAGGGGGTGCGGTGGTGTAGTCGCTGCTATGGGGCCGGAAGGTTCGAGGTTCGAATCCAACTCGCCGCGTAAGGACCTTGGGCAAGTCCTTCACTCACAATTGATCAGCGCTTCGGCATGAAACTCCGATGCAGTGTCCGCTCTGCATTCGGGAGCGCCTCTGAGTATAAAGAGCTTGAAGGGGCACTATAACAAGTGCGCATACAAATACTTGTTACAGAAAAGCCCACTCATAGGAGGTTCACTAACACACATATTCACCCACATACATACACGAATGCTAAGTATACTTCGATCTGCGACTTACGTCTTCCGAGACAGGACAGACGGAGAAGTCATGCTGCGGACTGTCAACAGAAGTCGTCGACTGTGGTACAGAATGTGGAGCGAGTTGGTACTGGTAGCGACCGATCACAGGGATGTAGTCAAGCATCGTCCGGTTGAAGGACCAGAAGGAGAATCCGGAGGCTGGAGGCGTCCTCACATCAGGGATGCCTGATGCTAAATGGAAACACTTTTCAGCATTACTCAAATCAATGTAATTAGTAATCATATGTAGCCTATAATGAAAGTAATTCATTTAATCATTTTAAGCATTTACCAAGAACAACTGTGAGTCGCGGTGGTGTAGTGGTGGTGTCGTTGCCTTGGAGCCAGATGGCTTGAATCCACCTCGCCGCGTAAGGACCTTGGGCAAGTCCTTCACTTACAAAATGTGCTCAGCGCTTTGGTGTGAAACTCCGATGCAGTGTCTGCTCTGCATTCGGGAGCGCCTCTGAGTAGAAGAGCTTGAATGGGCACTATAACAAGTGCACATACAAACAAACAAACAACTATCTAACAGTCTAAGCAAGTGAGAGTGAAGATCTATACTGCATTGTTTCGGTAAGTCCTTCATTCACAATAGCTCATGCACTTCGGCATGAAGCTCAAATTCGGTGTCCGCGCAGGACCGCGGTGTAGTCGAGAGCGCCTCTGAATAGTAATCTAAAAGGGGCGCTACAACAAGTGCTCATAAGCACATACAGTTGGATGCTGCGTCACATGAAAGGAATAACACTGTCAATGTTAACAAACCGGTAACCATTAAACGACGAGAGGCAAATAGATTTGCACGCATTTCAACACACTAGTCAATAAAGTGTTAATTATCAGAAAAATAGTCAAGAAGAAATTTTTAATGGCAGGTTCTCCCGGTAAGGTATGACTTGAGGTAGTAACCTTAGCATAGTAACAACATGTAATGTAACTGCGGGAATTCTAACCATTCGCCATTCTCAACTCCTTTGCGTTCTTCGATTCCTGCAAGTAGCTGTCCAGTTCTTGAGCGTTACTAATAAAATCATCGCTTCTCAGTACTACAAGAACAAAAAGAAAAATTATTAATTAGCGCTTCGTAAGAGCATGGCGCTTGAGGAAACTGCTCTTGGTTACTTGTTAACTTGTTACTCCATAAAAAGCGCCTTGAACATGCGTACACTACACACGTACAAATGGAAGACGGCCCAAATGTAATCTTATCTTAAAAAAATCAGCAGATGGCCATAATATAAAGAATACGGGTCTAAGGTTCAACTGACCACAGCATAGTCTCTAAAACAAAACAAATGTGGGGCACGGTTATGTAGTGGATATGTTCACTGCCTTGCGGCCAAAGGGACCTTGGGTAAGTCCTTCACTCACAATTGCTCAAGCTCTTCAGCATGAAACTCCAATTCAGGTCCGCGCTGTAGTCGGGAGCACCTCTGAGTAGCTTTTTTCTTGAAGGGGCGCTACATAAATTTCTGAATGAATGAATACACAAACATTGTTTGCACTTGATCTAAACAAAGACAAATCACTCGTTAAAAAACGTTAACTTTCCCAAATCAAACCCACCAGGTGAGGACTTGTTCGATGGTGGAGAGATGCCCGGATGTCGCGCTCGTAGGACGTTGCTTCCATTGGAAAGGTCTGGTCGCAGGGGATACGGGGGTGAAATGCTGCCAGGGGTGACGACGGGTGAGACCATCGGGCTGCCATAGCCAATGGGGGATGAATGAATGGAACCCTGCAAATAGGAAACACAATCATTGAAACCAAACACTGTTTAGAGAGGTAACGTTAGGTACAGACTTGATAATTGCGGGATGTTGCCTAGCTCTGTACATTATCACTAGGGCTTATCCGGTGTAGCTGCTTTGTAAGATGCCATTGTAACGGCATGGCTGTGTTACTGCGCCATATAAATCGTCGTAATTATTATTATTATACACTCTTATGTAAAGCAGACATCATTATAAAACTATATCTGACGTAACATGGCTAACTAGTAGGTTGAACAGATGTCCCCATCCACTCAATCTCAAAGTCTAGCTGGTAAACATTCCTCCTCATTTGCGCACAGTGTCAAAACCTATTTCTTCTCTTGTGGCCTTGCACACTGGGAGCGCCTTTGAACGGTTCACCCTAGAAGAGGCGCTTTTATAAATGTTTTTAAAAATATTTAAAAAACAATACAATATTTCACGACTGCTTTAAAGATAATTAAGTTTACAAAATTTCCTCGTTTAGGTTAATGACATCAATAGGCACATTATTTTTCATTTCAATTAGTCAGGCCCTGACCAGCCATCCTTTACTACAGATTTGGATACATGAACAGCAGCCCAACAGCTACAAAAACTCCGAGAGCATAAACTAGGAAAACACTAAAATCATTCTCAGCCACTGGTGACTATTTTAGCTGTGGACAACCCCTCTGATATGACGCAGCATTTGTGAATACGCTGGAAATACACTCAGCGTTAAAGTAGCGCTATAGAAATGTGAAGAGCAAAATTACAATCACCTTTTGAGACAATCGTTCACACAAGTCAATTCCAAATCTATTCTCTTCGATGGTGTGGCACTGTCAAGTCGGGAGCGCCTCTGAGGAGTTCCCTTAAAGTGGCACTGTATAAATCCGTGATTACAATTACAAACACCAAGGCAATACAGTCGCAGACAAATGAAGAGCTATTGTTTATCTCTACAGCATTTTGTATTTGTATGCGCACTTGTTATAGCGCCCCTTCAAGCTCTTTATACTCAGAGGCGCTCCCGATGCAGAGCGGACACTGCATCGGAGTTTCACGCCGAAGCGCTGAGCAATTGTGAGTGAAGGACTTGCCCAAGGTCCATACGCGGTAGCTTGAGGGTGAATTCGAACCTCAAACCTTCCGGCTCCAAGGCAGCGACGCCACCACTATACCACCGCGCCCCACGCATCTAACCATACGCTGCTGTGAAGGCGATAAATTTAACCTCCATCTAATGTCAGCAACTTACCCTCGCAAAGGAAGAACCATGAGAGGTAGAACTGGAATTCAAATCAGCATGATAGGAACCATTGAGAACACTCGACATGTAGCTCGTTGAACCCTGCTGACTGGCATAGCTAGGCGATCCACCCCCAAACACAGAACTGGCAACGATCTCCTGTTGACTCAAACCCCGCACGCAGCGATCCATTGGACTTGCAGACAGCATGGGTGAAGGCGTCGAATGCAACATGTACTGCTGCTGAACGGGAGTCGGAGGACAGTACGACGAGCGACCAGTATAGCTGCTTCGCGAGAACTGAGGAACCAGTGGATCCGACGATGAATCGGGAGATGATGTTGGAGATACGACACGAAAGCCAGGTTCTGTGATTTATACCAAAATAATTAACACAAAATTAATTAATGTATGCAGGAATCTGAAGACACCTCTATATGGGAGACTGTGTTGATTGCCGCCAATAAGAAATACTGATAAATTACACTCAAAAAGACTAACAGAGAGTAAGTCCTTTCAGCAAGAGCTTGAAAAATGCAAAAAACATGGGTTTCTAAATGTAAATTTTTCAGTTTAACTTAGCAGGTGACCATGCCGATGCAGCAAACTTGCGAAAATAATCAAATAAGTTCCAGCAACACACAAGCTTTCCTATAGAGCAATTCAAGTGTGAGATTATGATTAGAAAACACACAAGAACAATAATTAATATCCTACCCGAGTCATCCACACCACAAAGTCGTTGTTGTCGTGCTGTAATCTCCAAAGTCGTCATAAAGAGACGACTAAAAAAGCACTTCAGAAGCAGGGCGACACCAGCCAATAGCAGCAAAAACATCAGAACATCAGCTGCGAGATCACAGACAAATTTTTTAAAAAACCTGATCAGATTACAACTTTATTTACACGGCCATGTTGCTTGTTAAAATTTCTCCTATAATTTTCTTGAATGTTTAAGCAACCTGGATCTTTTTCCTCTTAATCTGTCAAAATCGTTAGTCAATTTTTCATCTGTTGCCTTACTGCCATCACATAACATTTGCTTAAATTTGATATCAGGGTGTCCCTAATTAGCAGGATCTTCAATCCCTTAACCCTTTAATGCCGAGAAGGTAGTAAATGGTATGGGAAATCCTACACCCTCCGGCATTAAAGGGTTAAGGGCCCTTCTTTTTGCATCCATAGAAAACTATATTGCCATGAACCCCTTGTTCTTATACCATTGATTGGCTACAATAAAACCATTAACTGACAGATAATCTAGAACACGCTTTTCAACAGAACGGCAATTCCGTAGCAGCGGAATTACAATCCATGGGCATCTATAGATATAGATCAAGAGTCTGGTTTCTAATACCTAGACAAAATGGTTAGAGCTTTTGATATTTAAAGCAATCACTGTGTAAGGGAGTTTGAGCAATTCGGTCACTGCAAAATGACTCAGCGCTACAAAAGCACCACACGAGAAATGAAGATTAAATCGATAATAACCTGAGTACCAAACCAGTGGATGTTCATCCAAAATGAGCCAATCCATCGTCCTGTAAGTCCTTCAATAACAATGAAAGCAATACAATAAATAAACTGCTATACTTAGGGAAACAATTATCCATTATAACCAATATCGTATTTATTTTGAGCACTTTAAAAAAGTTAAGAAATAGCTTTAAGCAATAATCACGCAAAACACAAACACGCTTTCTTTTCTCAACTTAAGTTGCAACTCAGATGATGCCGAGTAGGCCTACTTCCTGATAACTTCTGTTGGCTCCTTACAATACTGGGCACAAATGACAAACTAATTGTCTCAAACTTACATCGTCCCATGATATTTAGTAAATCGAGAAACAATCAGTCACATGATTGAAAAACTAATTTTTAAGAAGCAAGATAATAATATTGTTTACAATCTGGAACTAGCCAACCACTGTCTGAAACAAACAAAAACTGGTAGGCAATTCAAAATAACTTACAGTTCTATATAGATCATGCCAGCCATGCAAAGAAACAGCACGGCCCAAGCAAAAGTGACATTGTTCCGGAAAGTTGTCCTTTTCGTGTCCAGGATCCTATCGACTGCTTGCATATTACCTGCTGACATCTTTCACACGAACACCTAAACAAATCATAACTCAGTTGAGCAAGCAAAATACTTGCTTATCTGCAAACATTATTAAAACATTGCAACAGAACAATTTCTTTAAGGCAAACTTTGCACAAGTGATTCTTTTTCAAGACTTGTTTCAAAGCCAGTAATTTAGTCAAAAAATTATCCAACTATTAAATGACATCCTGTAGCAACACACGTGGTTAGCGTCTAGTTTAACCTCTTATTTCTACAGAGTATCCATATTTTAACACCACCCTAAAATTTGTCTTAAAATATAGTAGTCGTCATCTCCCATTTGTTAGCAAGCGTAAGAGTCTGTGCAAATATACCCGGTATATTCAACTGTGTATATATATATATCTGTCTACATAATTTTGTCAAGGAAACTTATACTATGTCCTCTGTAATTAGTATTTCTACAAGCAGGCATAGTCCTGAGAATGCAGTATTTCTTTTTCTCTCTTGTTATTTTTACTTCTTTTGTCTTGTTACTGTGCCACCATTATTTGGTGAATAAAATATTGACATGATATCCCGCGACACGGGCGACCCATGCTTAGAAAGCATCAGCGGGGTCTCATATTCTTTAAAATAAAGGTCATTACCTGCAAATTCAAGAAGTTTGTTGAAGATGACAAAATAAACTAAATAAACAATTTATATAATTTACTAAAACCAGTTAAATGCTTATTGTAAATGTTTTGCAAATAATATTTGAACATAGAAAGCCCCCCAAAGCAGCCATGAAAGTGAGTAAGGAGGTGGTTTTCACGTAGTTGCTGTGTAACTTGTGCAAGTAAGATAGAAAAAGTAGCTCGAGGTAAAACTTGAAGCGATTTGCAGACTTAGCAGCATAATTCACATGCTGGCGGAAATATCACAATTTGATGCAGTTGGTAAGCTGCGGAACCATCGATATAACGAAAGAGACATTGAAAATATAGGCCCTATATACAATCTAAACAGATGACGTTTAGATTAAATTATACTTGGATTTTAGGCCTATATAATGACAACGAGTAGGCAAGTTCGATGGCTTTTATGCCAGAGGACGAGATGAGTGAGGCGGTTCCCGTTGCCCTTCTCACAATTAGGATATGGACGAGCAACTTGTCCAAGGTCGATATATGAATTAGCTGGTCTCCCTGACGTACGTGGCTTTTATGGGCGCTGAGAAATTCTCAAAGATTTACATTACATTACATATGCAGTAGCATTTGCAGTCGAAAACTATGAATTGCAGTCAGCCCGGCCACCTCGCGACGCTTGGGCTACTTTTTGGCCAGATTTCACGACCCGGATTTTGAGCACGATGGTGGCGGGGGGCGACAAACTGTATGAAAGGAAAATAATTCTATGATTATGAGGTTCACATTAGCCTATTAATTTTTATGACTCTGTAGTATTCTTTAATTATATTCGTCCGGTGGCTTTTGAGAACATCATAATTAAATTATGTTAAGATATGTTAAAAAATTGTAGCAATCAAACATGATGTTGAGCACAAAAAAACTGTCAATGGTGAAATGAGTGCTTTATAGATGACTTTAGCTGAATTATTCTTGTAAATGGGGCAGGGTTGTTAGAGCCTATTTGTTAGCAAGCGTAAGAGTCTGTGCAAATTGCAAATGTTGCCCAAGGGAGGAGGGGGTAAAAAATACGATTTTGCTCACATAGGCCTAATATATGAATGGCCCCTTGGGCCCTAACCAGAATTGAACTCCGCCACTGGTAGACTCTGCCAGTGCCAGTCCCAAACCTGGTTAAAGGAGGAGGGCGACACTAATCATCTTTGATTATGGCAGTATCATTAAACATGTAACACAAGAGAATTGTCATAGGCTTGATTTGATTTTGTCAACTTTGTGGTCATTTAATAAACAATTCACTGAATCAAATAACTCAAGCTTTTTAGACAAACTAATATATACATTCTACCAATTAAAATTAACGAGCTCTTCAGAGCAACCATGTACACATCACAAGGCCAGCAGATAAATGGCTCAAGAAAATAATTATATGCAGGTTTGCTGTTATCTTGTAAACCCGCTAATAATGCAGTATTAATCGTTGGTCAAAAGCCATTATTAACGTCAAATAGAATGTGTGTTCCTTCGTAAATCATATTTGAATTATAACTGAACTATTAAGCTCAATATTTGTCCCTTTTCTTCTGCTTCCGACCGAGCTGGTTTGAAATTTTCACGCTCCTGTAAAGACAACATTACAGAAGAAAATATAATAGCCGACCTCAAAGTTTGAATCAATGATCACTTCCTAAAAAGTAAATTGTTTCTACCATCATAGTCTGAGCAAGTCATTTAATTTATTCATGCACATGAAATTCAAAAGACATGTCTACATTTTAGGTGCGCTATGGTGCAGTTGTGGTTTCGGTGAATTGAAGCCAGAGAGTTTCAGGTTCGAATCCACCTCAAGCCATCTCATAGGGACCTTGAGCAAGTCCTTCACTCACAATTACACGTGCGTTTCGGCGTGAAATTCTAATGCCGTGTCCGTACAGTTATAACAGCAATCCTGTGCAGTGAAAAACATCAAAAAAGGTAACTGATTGGAGGTAATTTACCATGGAGAACCGGAATGGAAGGAAGGGGTTGTGCAGGAGTAAAAAAATACGGCAAAAGGCCATATTGTACGTTTTTCGGTAATTTCATTGGGAAAGATCGTCAGAAATTTTCGGTCCAAAGAGCACTGGATTAAACATTGCTGGTTGTACAGTTACAAAAATTTCTATGCAAAGTAATCATATCGTAAAGCATCTAAAAATCGCTTACAGTATAGACTATATATAGATGAATAATCACGATTACCTCAACGTCTGCACTGTAGCTGCACGACAAGCTATGCTCAGAGTCTTGGAAGTAACTTCAGCATCCTTTCTGCAGCATCTGTCCTAGCCCTTCGTTTCGTCGGACCAATACCTTCATCAATGAAAAGCATGGGCCTGCATCAGAAGGGGTATTTAATCAACTCAAATCAATTTACTGATCCCAGCGATGCATCTGGAAATTTATATAGCGTCCTTCAAGAAAAAACTACTCGGAGGCACTCTCGACTACAGCACGCAAAAAAAGAAACGTTTTAGGTTTCGTAAGGAAGGATCCTTGTAGAGTCCCAGGGTGCAGGCATAGCTCCGAAGGAAGGCCATTCCAGACCACTGGGCCAAACACAGAGAAGGCTCAATTCTTCATGGAAGCAGTACAAGCAAAAGGAAAACATAATCAGCTAATCATATAACAAACAACACATTGAAAACTAGAAATAGAAGAATATCACACATTAAATTGGAACAATAGGCTTTCCAGAAGGGACAAATCCCACAGGAAAGGGACTCTTAAGGTGACTGACGAAAGGGTTAACGTTAACTTTTGCCAAAGTGCTCAACAATACCTTTTTAGCATAATTACCTGTGTCTGCTAGGTTGCCAAGCTGCACATAGCACAAAAGCTTCTGCGTACGTCCAGCGCCTTGTGTAGCAAAAGTATATTCTGGAATTGGTCTCCCACGTTTCTGACAGATTTTGTTCAGCTCCCTTACAGGATCCAAATACCCATCGCCTTTACAGTGTGCTTTTGCTGAGATTGTACAATTTGAACTACAACACAAAAATTCAGAATGAAATTTACAAGCAGCTTATGGACATTTTAAACTATAGTGTTATCGACCTAGGCAGTCAGAAAAGTCACAAACTGATTTCGGCATGTGGGTAAAACGAGCCTAAAAGTTTTGGGAATTAAGCCAAATGTTTCTACACATATTCTCACTATGAGCGTCACAATTAGACATTAATTCAAACTCGATGTTTCTTCCACAATTTAAAAAACAGAGAAAATTTTGTCAAAAAGGCTATGCTAGATATTGCAAAATGTGAATGCTATATGCTAGTTACAGAAGACACTATTCTTATGCAATGTTAACCCTTTACCCGTTCATTTTTAAATTTTAAGCCTGTTTTCGGCGGATGTTCTCGGGGCTAACGGGTAAAAGATCAATGCTATACCATGAAATCAAAAAGAACTAATACTGGATAGCTTTTTACCCTGTCATATTCTGCTCCATCTGCTGAGGTAAATCGTTTTTCTCCTCTTCCTTGCACGCCATTGTAATCTGCGTGTCAACCACACAGCTCTTCACGAACATTTGCATACTTCCTCGCCTATGCCTTGTCAACCGTTCTTCATATCTGGCTGACTTGTTGCGTTCCGTCTTCAATTCCATCTTCATCACCTGGTTATCTTCGTGAAGGCGATCCCTTTCAGAAATAATCTGTAATACCTGTCCCTCCAGCCTAGTTAGTCTTTGGTCAAGCAGCTCCAACCCTTGTATTATCTCTATCCCTATCATTTGGTCATAATCAACTGTTGCAGCCTGTGCTATCAACTCAGTTGTCATCATTCGGCTGTTTTCCATAAGGCGAACCTGTAGCAGGCGTCCTTCTGCAAGTAGCTACTCTTTCAGGTGATCTAAACAGATACCAACAATCTGTCTATTATAGTTAACAAGAAGTCACAGGTGACAACAAGAAAAATTCTTGGACAATCATATTTAGAAGGAAATATATAACTGTAAGTCATTAGTACCACAACAAAAACTCTTGTCCAACATGTTTAGAAGAAAATATACATGTTGACAATAAGTCATTAGTACCAAGACAACTCTTGGGCAACATGTTTAAAAGGAAATACATTAATACAAATCATGAGTTTCACAACAAAAACACCCCTTGGGCAACATGCTTAGAAGGAAATACGTGAAAACAAGACTACAAATAAACCACATAAAGATCTCTGGCAACATGTTTAGAAGGATGTATGCATAAGGACATGAAATGGCATTTTCACATTTCAATTTTGCAAAGAATTAGTATATATACGAAGACATAAAATAATGGTAAAAAGGCCGCGTTGGTGATAGGAAGATTTTCGCGGAATGTCTTTTAGCAATCCCGTTTTAAGAAGTTTATGGAGTCATTTCAGTCCACAAACTTATAAAGTAATTACGACACATTAACTGAGAGACAGTAATCATTAACTGAATCATTAATCATTTTGCTGAAGTGTAGGATTACCTTTTCCCAGTATCTTACAGCTTTTTAAAATTTAGCGCACTTCGTATAAATCTGGAAAAATTTTGAAGTCAGCGCCGCGGTACGGCGGTAGATGAAATTCCCGGAAGTCAGCAGGATTGCCAGATTTCGGAAAAACTTTGTTGCGAGATTACAAAAAAGTCGCGAAAATCGCGAGATCATCCAGCTTTCTATTTTCGATCGCGAACAATTCTTCTGATGACTAAAAAAGTCGTCAAAATTTCTGACGACCGTTTTTTAGTCTTTCAATCGAAATCTCATGGAAAATTCCTCTTTTTCGCTCAAAAAACCCAAAAAGTCGCCCCAAAAAAGTCGCCGTCGCGACCGCGAGGCTATTCCAAAGTAGCCCAAAAAAGCGTGAGGTCGCGAGGACGAAATTTTTAGTCGCGAGCGCTTTCAAAAGTCGCCCAATTCGCGCTTTTCGCGACGACCTGGCAACCCTGTCAGCGTTGCCAATCATCTTTGACAGAACCACGATTAGCCCTCTGATCTCCACCAGTTTAACTGCTGACATAAAATTGTAACTATTTCCTATTTCAGTAATTTGTCACGTTTATTTTCACCTTTATCGATGACATTATTATCGAGTATGGGCGGCGTGGTAATGCGCCTCTAGGATAGTCTATCCCGACAGAGGCCGTAGCCTCGCCAATATCTTAATTTGAAATAGGCCTATCACTTTACCCAGCGACGCCAGATTTGCACAAAAGCAAATTTAATGAGCAAATAGGCTAGGGCCTATGAGCTTCAGGCTTCAGCCATGGGAGATCGCACATAGAGGCAAGAGGAGAACTTAACCTGCAAAATTGACCACCTTTTTAACTACGGTACCTAGGCTATAGGCCTATAGGCCTACTAGCTACGTAGATCTAGGCCTAGGCCTACCAATTTTTGATTTAAACAAATTTCTTCGTTCCAAGACGCTAAGGACGCTGGGTCTACATTGTAGGCTACAGGCCTTACACAAAGTGAACCTAAGAAACCTCTACCAAATGCTCCCGTTGAGGCTATAGGCCTAGGACTAGGCCCTAGGCCTACCTCTTTTTCATTTTTCAAGTTCTTACCAATTTTTTACTACGAACATTGTGTTTGCCACCATGCAAAAATTATCAGCATGGCGTCAGCATTATTTTAGGCGCCCCCTAGACGTTGCAATTAAGTGATCTTAAGCTTCTCCATCGATTTGTTTCTTCTGGCTTTTAGCCTACCACTACTTTAGGCTATTTGCCTATCCGTCTAGGGCTCTAGGCCTATCCCACACTCTTTCATGTTCACAACAGTCACAACTTGGCATGAATTCAGTGACATCGAAAGTAGGTTAAATTCATTTTGAATAGGAGACCAACATCACAGTAGCCTATCCATGTCCTAGAACTAGCCTAGCTATAGGCCAACTAGACGAGATTTTTGGTAGACTACAGCGTTGGCTTTGAAACATTCTGTAGCCTATATAATCTTTAGGATCAAAATTAATAAGATGCTCTATATATGGCGAGGGCAGTTTGTAGAACTAATAGAAGCAGTGTCTTGGTTCTAGAGCAGCTGATAGCCAAAAACAAAATTAATCTCCAAAGAAACTGCGGAGATTTTACATCGATGGTCGAGAATTTATTGATTTCTCTCGCTTCAGTTTGTTTTGCCTGCTCTCCGAAGGAAATCTACGATCACCTTCTCACCCCATTACTGGCTGTTTGATGGCACCCCCCACCTTCTTGGAGGACACGGCACAAAGGAACAACTAAACGGAACGTAGGACTACATCTATATAGGCCCTACAGACACACACGCACACATATAGGCATACACAGACACACACGCACACATTAGAGGCCTACACAGCACACGCACACATTAGAGGCCTACACAGACATACACGCCAAACGCAACCGTGTACGTGGAGAAAGTATTTTCAAACATATTATTTTTCGACAATGTCTAGAGCTAGCCAATAAGCTGGTGCCTTTAATATTATTGAGTTTGGCTTTCGAGTGGCGCTTTAGAAATTTGGAGAATACAATAGGCTATTAGGCTACATGTATCTTCGATTAGGCTGCCCGTCATTTCGTCATAGATGTAAAAAAAACGATGGAAACAGAAAAAACCCGGTAAAAAACGTCGTTTTTTTCGAAAAAATAAAAAACCAAAAAAAACGATAAAAAACGAACATGCAAAATAATTTGACTTTGCTACATCTAAAACGGCATTTTAACCTTGAAAACCTTGATTAGGAACCTACTACACGCAGGCTATCTCTTAAATGATGATGTTAAAGGATGAAATAATGACTTCAGTTAGCTGAATCCTTGAGAGTTGGGCGGAAAACATAAGGAATATTATAAAAAATTAAAATTAAGGAAAATAATAACAGAAAGTAAATGAGTAAATAAAGATAAAGAAATAATAAAAAACGATAAAAAACGATGGGAAAAATAAAAAACGAAAAAACCGACGTTTTTTGGGAGTTAATAAAAAACGGGAAAAAACGTTTTTTACAACTATGCATTTCGAACATTCGGTCAGTAGGCTAAACGAACCTCATATGCTTTCAAATAGGCTAACAATGTCGCGTTAAGTCTAATTTTTTTTGGTTTGCATTTGCAATTGTGATAGCGCCCCTTCAAGCTCTCTCTCAGTCTCTCTACTCACAGGCACTCCCGAATGCAGAGCGGACACTGCATCGGAGTTTCACGCTGAAGCGCTGAGCAATTGTGAGTGAAGGACTTGCCCAAGGTCCTTACGCGATGAGGTGGATTCGAACCTCGAACCTTCCGGCTCCATGGCAATAACGCCACCACTAGGCCTACACGGTACACCACCGCGCCCCAGAAATTTGGACTAATCTTCAACACATCCGACGGGCAATGTGAGAAAGTAGTAAAAGCGTAGAAACCGAATTTTCCACACATTTCACTAATTTTGTAGTTATGTTCCGGATCGAATTAATTGATGCCGCTAGCTGAAAAGTCTTAAATAAGACTTAAAATATGTTTTTCTTCATTACAAAAAGTTTGTTGCTTTTATCCACAGTTTGCACAATGCACGAGCTTAACGTCCTCACTATAGACCTATGCCTATTTGAACCAGTTTGCACCTACATGTACCTATAGGTGCTGCAGTACATATTGGACGTAGGCCTACGTGCAACATGCTTTGGTGACGTACGGATAGATGGATAGATGGATGGATGGACGGATGGACATTAAAGCAAAGCGTGAAAAACAGCCGTAGGCTATATGTACATATATATGCCTACCTATACTTAATCCGCTGTCGCAAACAAAAAGCCACTCTTTGGTGCGTGCGCACTTTCCTGCATGTATGCGACTCCGTATAATCTATGACGCTGCAATGTATTGTATAAGCTTAAGCTTACGCATGTAAGTGCGTGTAGCCTACATTACGTTGCTACAGGCAGCTTATATAAACCTAAGGTTTATCTCAGGATGGGAGATTTGTCCTACATAATATCATCCTTGCGGAGCAGCGGTCGTGTGCTGAAATTAAGTTCATGTATAAAGATTTATTGTATAATATGTATATGCATATAATATAAAATATGTATATGTATAATGTATATGTATAATGTATATGTATAATGTATATGTGTATGTAGCCTATGTGTACGTGTATGTATATGTGTATGCATATGTATATGTATTTGTATATGCATATGTATATGTATATGTACATGTATATGTATATGTATATGCATATGCATATGTATATGTATATGCATATGTATATGTATATACATATGCATATTCTATGTATATGCATGTGCATATGTATATGTATATGTGTATGTATATGTGCATGTGCATGTATATGGATATGTATATGTATATGCATAGGCCTATGTATATGCATATGTTTTGAAATCTCGGTGACAAATGAACGTCGGGCTTTGCTGATATTGGATGAAGCTATTACGACATGATGCAGGCAATAAAATCAGGTCTACTCCCAGCTCTACAGCCACATATAGCCTAACACGATGGTGTATTGCATACATAAAAATGATGCGTGTATACATGTAGGTTATGTAGTTCTTGGTCAGGTGACCTAGTTTTACGGGAAGGAATAAGGACAACGATTTCTGGACTTCATGGATGTTTTGGACTCGTATTTCTACAGTTCGCATAATTATGCTGTAAACAATGTAGAACTGGCTGTGTTCGAGGATAAAAGAAGCGTTGCGAACGCCAATTAAAACGATGTCTGATAATGGCAGATGCATGCTAAGGATGAAACGATATACAGTAAATTGCAACTGTACGGTATAATATTATAGGCTGTACTTGACGAATAGAGAGATGTGCTTTTTAGTACTTCGCAGATGATTCTTGTAGGGTTTGAGGCATAGGCGATAGGCGCACGGGAGATTTCAGCAGTGGGAAGGGGGGGGGCAAAGATTTTACTTCTGCCCGAAAAAGAAATCTCGTAGTGGGAAATACTATTTTTTCCAGAAAAAGTTGAAATAATTATGTCGTGAAAAATACAATTTTTTCGTATTTTCCCGGGTCTGCTTGCCAGAAAAAAACAGACTTGCCCGAAATTTGGGGGCATTTGCCCCTCCCCTAGACCCTCGCCTCGTACGCCTATGGTTTGAAGGTTCGAAACCCCCAAATGGAAATCTTTGAAATTTTTTTCTGACTTTGCCTCTGCTGGACTTCACAGTGTACAGTAGGCTACAAGTAGGGTAGTAACGACAGTCCTGAATCGGTTAAGTATTATTACTAACTAGTAATTAATTAGTAATTAGTTAGCTATTATTAATAATTAGTTAAGGTAATTAGTTAAGGTAATTAATTATCCTATTATAGTAATTAGGTCATATTAATTATAATAATTGCATCAATTAGTAATTAGTATAGTAATTAGTATAGTAATTAGGTAATTATATTAGTGCTAGTAATTAATTAACCCTAACTAGCAGCGGTACAGGGGCCCGCGCGCCCTGGGAATGCGTCATCGGTAATGAGTCATCGGTAGCACCGCTGTACTGTCTTCCACGGCACCTCCCCCTCCCCCTCTCCCTCCCCTCTCCCTCTCCCTCTCTCTCTTCCTCTCCCTATCTGTCAATCAAACTCAAACCAAGTCCTTACATCAGCTAACATATGAGTAATTATGGCCAAGCAATTGTTGTATTCAACCGCCGTGCATACGCCTCAGGGCACAACCGTCTCCACTGAAGCGTCGCCCACCGACTTCACAATAGACCACACAACTTGAAAGAGGTCCAATTATTAGTAAGCAATACCCCATTCAGACGAACAGAAGACACCCTCAGGCCATAACCGACGGTATTCATCAGTCGCCGCATTCTCCTTCTCCATACCCACGTCCTCCTATGCTCCTCCTCCTCTGTCCGCTCCTCATCCTACTCCTCCTCCACCTCCTCCTTTCTCTCTCCTCCTCCATCACCTCCACATTCTTCACCTCTTCCTCCTTTCTCTCTCCTCTTTCAACTCAACAGTCTTCACCTCTTCCTCCTTTCTCTCTCATCAACATTCAAATCCACCTTCTTAACCTCTTCCTCCTTTCCCTCTCCCCCTCCTTCGTCTTGACCTCTTCCTCCTTTCTCTCTCCTCTACAGACAACTCAACCTTCTTAACCTCTTCCTCCCCTACAAATCCTCAAGCGACTTCTCATTATCCAACATAATTTTAAACTAAAATCTTGAGGAACTTCGAAAATTTTGGCTTGTAGTGTTATGTACTTAGAAATTTTTCACTAAAATCTTGAAGAACGTAGAAAATTTTGGTTTGTAGTGTGACGAACTTAGAATCTTTTCATTAAAATCTTTAGGAACTTCAACAATTTTGGTTTCTTGTGTGACATACTTAGAAATTGTTCACTAAAATCTTGAAGAACGTAAAATTTTTGGGCTTGCAGTGTGTTGAACTTAGAAATTTTAGCTCTTGCAGTGTGTTGAACATCGAAAATTTTGACTTGTAGTGTGATGTACTTAGAAATTTTTCACTAAAATCTTGAAGAACGTAGAAAATTTTGGTTTGTAGTGCGACGAACGTAAAAATTTTAACTAAAATCTTGTTGGGCTTTGAAATTTCGGACTTGCTGCGTGTTGAACGTAGAAATTTTAACTAAAAGCTCGTTGCACTTTGAAATTTCGGACTTGTTATGTGTTGAACTTAGAAATTTTGCCTCTTGCAGCGTTGGACTTAGAAATTTTGGCTAGAATCTTTTCATTAAAATCTTTATGAACTTCAACAATTTTGGTTTCTTGTGTGACATACTTAGAATTTTTTCACTAAAATCTTGAATTTTTAACTAAAATTTTATCAAACATAGAAAATTTTAACTCTTGCAGTAACGAGCTTAGAAATTTTAACTAAAATCTTGTCGGACTTAGAAGTTTCAATCTTGTATTGTGTCAGGCGTAGAAAATTTGGTCTTCTAGTGTGTCGGACCTACAAAATTTTGGCTCTTGCAATTTTGGTCTTAGAAATTTTAGCTTGTAGTGTGACGAACTTAGACATATTTATCTAAAATCTTGAATTTTTTACCTAAAATTTTGCCAAACCTAGAAAATGTTAACTCTTGTAAGAAAATTTTATTATTGTAGTGTGTTGGACTTACAAATTCTTCATTCAGTGTGTTGAACGTAGAAAATGTCAAGCGTATAATGTGTTCGAACTTAAAAATTTTGATCTTGCAGTGTGTTGAACTTAGAAAATTTCAATCTTGTAGTGTGTCAGACTTAGAAATTGTTAATTCAGTGTGTTCGAGCTTAGAAAATATTTTGGCTCTTGCAATTTTGGCCTTAGAAATTTTAGCTTGTAGTGTGACGAACTTAGGCATATTTATCTAAAATCTTGAATTTTTTACCTAAAATTTTGCCAAACCTAGAAAATGTTAACTCTTGTAAGAAAATTTTATTATTGTAGTGTGTTGGACTTAGAAATTTGATCTTGCAGTGTGTTGAACTTAGAAAATTTCGGACTTGTTGTGTGTTGGACTTACAAATTCTTTATTCAGTGTGTTGAACGTAGAAAATGTCAAGCGTATAATGTGTTCGAACTTAAAAATTTTGATCTTGCAGTGTGTTGAACTTAGAAAATTTCAATCTTGTAGTGTGTCAGACTTAGAAATTGTTCATTCAGTGTGTTCGAGCTTAGAAAATTTCGATTGAGTAGTGTATAAGTCTTAGACATTTTGGTTGTGTAAGAAATTTTTGCTCTTGCAATGTACTGAACTTAGAAAATTTCAATCGTACAAGGCGTTCGGGCTTAGAAATTTTGATCTTGCAGTGTGCGGAACTTAGAAAATTTCAATATTGCTGTGTGTCGGACTTAGAAATTGTTCATTCAGTGTGTTGAACTTAGAAAATTTCAATCGTACAGCGTGCTGAACTTAGAAATTTTGATCTTGCAGTGTGTTGGACTTAAAAAATTTCGAACTTGTAATGGGTCTGACTTATACAATTTTGTTCTTGTAGTGTTTCGGACTTAGAAATTTTTCCAATCAGTGTTGTCGAACTTATAAATATAAATTTTTTATTCTGTGTGTTGAACTTAGAAAATTTCGAACGTGTTGTGTGTAAGTCTTAGAAATTTTGATCTTGTAGTGTGTCAAACTTAGAAAATGTTTCATCTCGCGGACACAGACGTGTTAGCATAGTTGTGTAGACATACAAGCTTTGTAATTTTCGAATCTTTTCAAAGTAAGACACGAACTTTTGCAATGCATGTTGAGCGAAGTAAGTGACGAGAATTGATGTGTGGAGAGCAAATTTTTAATTTTAAGGAATCGAAGTGTGCAATATTTGCAATATGCCAAACAAATTTTGATAAATTTCGAACAATGGTGAGTGAAGTAATGCAACTTAGAGGTTCAAACAACGCATTAGAAGGCTTTTTAGGATTGAGTGTGTTAAGTTGGTGAAGTAAAGGGGTGGGAGAGAAGTACATATCCTTAAGTTTGTGGAAACAAAGGCATGCAGTATTAATTTTGTGAAATACCAACAAATTTTGGTAGAGTACGTTTAATGACGAGCGAAGAAATGCAACTTAGGCTTACAAGCAGCAAGCTACACGCCTGTTTAGGTGTGAGAGTGGCAAGTTGGTTATGTGCAGGGGTGGGGAGGAAGTCCAATTCTTAAACTTTGTGAAAGCAAGGCGTTCAATAATTGTGCTGTGTCAGCAATTTTAGTAAAGTACGAAAATTAACACACAAAGAAACACGAATTAGGGTTACAAGCGGTGAATTGCAAGTCGTATAGGGGCAGCAGACGCGCACAACTTAGCAGAAATCTGCTTTCGTCAACTCTGAAAACGCTAAGTCCGAATTTTTCACCATGCAAACATCGACCGACAACCCCTTCGAGCGGTGCGGTGGCGGCGACGGCGAGCGACCCGTCCCTCACGGACGACCACGGTTCCTGCGGCGAGGAGACGACGAGATCCGCTTTCCCAATTAGATCAGGCTTTGACACGTAGAAGTTAAAGTCGAATGCGCTCCGACACAGCTCTTTCAAAAATTTCCTTCACCAGCAATACGCACGAGTCTTTAACTTCATACGAGCCAAAGCAGGATCGATTGGGAAAGCGGATCTCGACGTCACCACGCCGCAGGGTCCGAGGACGTCCGTGAGGGACGGGTCGCTCGCCGTCGCCGCCACCGCACCGCTCGAAGGGGTTGTCGGTCGATGTTTGCATGGTGAAAAATTCGGACTTAGCGTTTTCAGAGTTGACGAAAGCAGATTTCTGCTAAGTTGTGCGCGTCTGCTGCCCCTATACGACTTGCAATTCACCGCTTGTAACCCTAATTCGTGTTTCTTTGTGTGTTAATTTTCGTACTTTACTAAAATTGCTGACACAGCACAATTATTGAACGCCTTGCTTTCACAAAGTTTAAGAATTGGACTTCCTCCCCACCCCTGCACATAACCAACTTGCCACTCTCACACCTAAACAGGCGTGTAGCTTGCTGCTTGTAAGCCTAAGTTGCATTTCTTCGCTCGTCATTAAACGTACTCTACCAAAATTTGTTGGTATTTCACAAAATTAATACTGCATGCCTTTGTTTCCACAAACTTAAGGATATGTACTTCTCTCCCACCCCTTTACTTCACCAACTTAACACACTCAATCCTAAAAAGCCTTCTAATGCGTTGTTTGAACCTCTAAGTTGCATTACTTCACTCACCATTGTTCGAAATTTATCAAAATTTGTTTGGCATATTGCAAATATTGCACACTTCGATTCCTTAAAATTAAAAATTTGCTCTCCACACATCAATTCTCGTCACTTACTTCGCTCAACATGCATTGCAAAAGTTCGTGTCTTACTTTGAAAAGATTCGAAAATTACAAAGCTTGTATGTCTACACAACTATGCTAACACGTCTGTGTCCGCGAGATGAAACATTTTCTAAGTTTGACACACTACAAGATCAAAATTTCTAAGACTTACACACAACACGTTCGAAATTTTCTAAGTTCAACACACAGAATAAAAAATTTATATTTATAAGTTCGACAACACTGATTGGAAAAATTTCTAAGTCCGAAACACTACAAGAACAAAATTGTATAAGTCAGACCCATTACAAGTTC
>OX243825.1:10474098-10619098 GCA_945859605.1 Lumbricus rubellus
TAATAGGCGAGCAAGATTGGTGTGGATGTAAATGAACAAGGTTTACAGCAGCGATTATACAGGCATGGCCACAATAATGTTCATTTTTTTAGGCGGGGTTTAGGGTAATGGTAACATTCTGGCACGAAGAGAGCGCGCTGAAGCGGTAGTGCTGCTCACCACTGCCCTCCGAAATGTCATCTCAACTTTACAGTCGCCAAATGACGTTGACAAAATGAGCAGTAGAATGTGATGACGCCTTGCATGGCTGCCAGACAGTTAAATTGGACTCCGAACAGATATGGCGCTTCTGACGTCAATGTATTCGCTATAATTACTGCGATTCTCCCTGTTTTTCTCTGGCTGTGTCTGGCTGTCTCTCTGTGTCTCTGTCTGTGTCTCTGTCACTATCTCTGTCTCCATCTCTGTCTTTCTGTCTGTGTCTGTCTATTTGTCTGTCTGTCTCTGTCTCTGTGTCTGTGTCTGTCTCTATCTCTGTCTCTGTCTGTCTGTCTGTCTCTCTCTCTGCCTTCCTCTATCTCTCTGTATATATATATATATATATATATATATATATGTGCACTTTTTTTACAATATATCAACCTTTGACTTGTAATCACGCGTAGCCATCTGCGCATGCGTAGTTCGGCCCACAATGCTTTGTTCCGCCTCTACCAATATCTACATGTAAGCTAATAACAGAAAAATTGAGAAGTATTGGTACTTCTGTTTCGTTGTAAAATTTTTCGTCAAAGGAGGCTGCAGGGTTTGCAGAACAAATGGGCTAAATCATTTCCCGTTGGGCGAATTTTGGTGTTGGTTTATTTCGATCACAACAAAAGTTTCTTCTCATGTCGTAATGTGCAAATCAAATGACAGACAGACAGACAGACGGAAGGACAGACAGACAGACAGACAGACAGACAGACAGACAGACAGACAGACAGACAGACAGACAGACAGACAGACAGACAGACAGACAGACAGACAGACAGACAGACAGACAGACAGACAGACAGACAGACAGACAGACAGACAAAGCATGTATACGTGCATCCATGTTTGCATGTATGCATGTGTGCCTGTCTGTCTGTCTGTCTGCCTGCCTGTCTATCTATTTGCCTGTCGTCTGTCTGTCTGTTGAAATAACCTCCATTCGGTGATTCATTCGGAAGCACTTGTCAGCGACGGCAACAAATATAAGATGATCGGATGAGGTTATTATGCTGAGACTGATGAATCCGCACCTACATGTGAGATGATGAGGAAGCCGTCGCCAGATTAGTGAGATGTTCGTTAATGAAAGTGGCATTGCAATTAGTTGCATGCATGGCCGCTAGGAGATTCTTCAATGTTGTTGTGAGGAGGATAGAGATAGAAATTGAAAATGTCAATGCAAATGTTATATTTGTTAATTTTAATGCAGTTGTAATGCCTGTAAATGTAAATATAAATGTAATTATTTTATAGATGCAAATGCAAATTTTTAATTTGTACGTTTATGCATAGGCCTATAATATAATTTTTTATACATGCTATAACGTTAATTTATTGGCGTTATTACCGTAAATTCGGTAAATGTATTTTGTATGTATATGCATTTGTGGGGCGCGGTGGTCTAGTGGTGGCGTCGTTGCCTTGAAGCCGGAAGGTTCGAGGTTCGAATCCACCTCACCGCGTAAGGACCTTGGGCAAGTTCTTCACTCACAATTGCTCAGCGCTTCGGCGTGAAACTCCGATGCAGTGTCCGCTCTGCATTCGGGAGCGCCTCTGAGTAGAGTGAGCTTGAAGGGGCGCTATAACAAGTGCACATACAAACAAACAAACAAAGCAATTGTGATTTTTAGATGTAATTCTAAATGCAACTTTGCAAACGTAGATGCAATTGTACTTTTTCGAATGTAAATGTAAGCTAAGTGTGATTTTGTAAACGTAGGCCTATAGATGTAACTGCAAAAAAAAAATTTAAAACCCCTTTTTCTATAGAGCGCTTATCGGTATGGCCTGTATACCCTGTTCAATTTTCAACGATTTGATCGGGTGATATCCTTCTTCCAACCCCCCCCCCCCCACCACCCCACTGCTGCTCTTTTGAGCGTGAACCGCGCCAGTACTGGCAGTACTGTTAAGCCTTAAGGTCCTGGCTGGCTCGCGTGAACCGCACACTGGTATAGTTGTGATGGATGGACTGGCTAGTGGCTACGGAGAGAGTTTTGTCGGCCTTAGACCGCTGCATCATCTAAATGCTAAATGCTAAACTCATACATGTACATGGCTCTCTGTATGAACCCCGTGGTATAAGAAAGTACTTGGAGCGAAACAATTTTGGTGGCTTCTAACGGAGGAATTGCTTGCATTGCTATGGCAACGGGTGATTGACGTGTCATAATAATTGATTGACAGGCGTTAGCGTTAACGATCATAGAGGTCGATATCACTACCGCTGGGACGAGTGTCAGTGATGAGCGCTTCAAGTCATTTCCTGGGTGCCAATCGCTTTTTGCAAAATAATTGTCGAAGGCGCCATGATAACAAAGAGAAACTCACCATAGGTGTAACTACTAGTGTACAGTACCATTCCAACGCATGTTTAGGCGAAAGATGTGTCTGACAACACACACACAGACACACACACACACACACACACACACACACACACAGTGTGTGTGTCTGTGTGTGTGTTGTCGTCTAGACACTTATGTGACTTATGCACCTATAGATGCAAAAATGCATGTATGTGGGACGCGGTGATGTAGTGATGAGTTCGGTGCCTTTGAGCCCGAGGGTTCCAAGTTCGAATACACCTCAAGCCGCCGCGTAGCCATACCTAATAGTCCTTCATTAGCAATGTTGCTCATGTGCATCGGCGTGAAACTCCGATTCAGTGTCTGCGCTGTAGTCGGGAGCGCTTCTGAGTAGATTCTTGAAGGGACGCTATAACATGTCCACGTGCATACATATAGGCCTACATACTTGGCTTGCATCATGCACACCTCTGCCTCTGCTATTGCTGCAGCAGCTACCCTTGGCGACTACAATGATGATAATGACGACGACGACAACAACATTGATAGCGAAACCAATTTACAAAGCTGTTTACGTTCTATTGACGACCGTCCTCACTATTTCGAGTTTCCTGTTGCACTGAATCGGCGCCAGAGTCGCCTTTTGAGCGGAATCCGGGCTGCCGTTCGTTCGTTCGTTCGTCTGTGTGTTTAGAGCTCCGTCGTACCGGAAGTCAGCTGCGCATGCGCAGACGTTGATATATGTAGGCATACAGACAGACACACAATGTGGTCAGTAGTCATTGTTATAAGCTTCTCATATATTGGACCATCATGCTGGAAATGTTCTGCCATTAATTAATAATTAATTCGCGATACTGCACTGCATGTAGGCTATATCATGAAATATTCTCAAAGTCACTTACGCCGCTCTTGCTTGGATCTGTCGGGTATAGGCTATGGCTACGTTAAACGCCTTCGTGAAGGCTAGTGTAAGGCGCTATATAAATGTTCATATTTGCATGCATGCAGCCTTTTCTTATCTAACCTTATCTAATCTAATCTTATCTAGTTTAATCCAGTCTAATCTAACATAACCTAACCTATTCTAATCTATTCTAATCTATTCTAATCTATTCTATTGTATTCTATTCTAATCTAATCTATTTTATTATATTCTAATCTAATCTAATCTAATCTATTCTATTCTATTCTATTCTATTCTATTCTAGTTTAATCTAAAGGTTTTTGTAGCGCTAGCATAACAATATATTGAAGCTTGAGGCACCTGTTGGCAATTGCGTGATGGAAGCCAAATGAATGTTAGCCTATTATACAGTAGACGAGTCGTGTTGAAGTCCAGGAAAGGATTCGGAAATGACAAGGACATGTGCACTCGTGCAGGCAACGGTGGATTGGGGTCCAGGAAATGATTTGGAACTGACATTATTTTTATTATGGTATTTGTTTGGCCTCGTTATAATATTGTACAAGAAGTCAGGGCTTTTTAACGTGCAGTTGTAGCCTACACAAAATGTGCAGTGCTAAACGGATTTGTGCAGTTGAAGAAGCACTTTTGTACAGTTAAAACTAGCAAAAAGGTAATTTTCCTCCGATTGGGAGTAATTTAGGCTACCATGGAGGATGGGGAAAGAAAGAACGGGTTGTGCAGTTCTAAAAATTCCTTAAAAATTGCTTTGCTTGAAGAAGTAATAAGCATAACGTTAGACTTAATGCAGTTTTGGGCAGATGCTAAGAAGAAGATAAACGAAAAAAAAGAGGAGGAACTATAAAGGGAATTGTAGCGGAGTTTTGGTGTTTGTGGAGCTATTTAGGGATGTTTGCGGTGGAGAGTTGGTGAGGGTTTGTGGTGCTGGTTTGTGTAGGCCTATGTGTGTGTGTGTGTGTGTGTGTGTGTGTGTGGTCTAGTTTTGGTGAGTGTTTGTGATGGTGGTAGGACCTATTTCGTGAATGTTTGCGATTGAGGTTTGTGGATATTTGCGGTGGGGCTTTTGGGATGTTTTTCATGGTACATGTATTCCTTAGGCTTAGATGTTTGTTGCAGATTTTTCGTCAGTGTTTGCGTGTGTGACGTTTGTGTGAGTCATTAAGTGTTTGTGGTAGTGCCTCAGTGGGTATTTATGCTGGGTGGTGCTACGTCATGGGCGGAGTTTATCAGGGGGAGGGGGAGACTAAGCCCCTCCCCCAAGAAGACCCAGATTCAGTTTCTTACCATGAAAATGGTACTTTTTCGGGCTTACCCCACCCCCAAGAAGGCGTTGGCTCCCTCCCCAAGAACGGAAACCATACTCCGCCCATGGCTACCGTGGGTGTTTTACGGCCGAGCGTGGGTGTGTGCATGATGGCTGGGCGTTTGGCAACTGTTTCCGGATAGTCACTGAGGTCTTCATTCGCGTCGATTAGATCGTATCCGTTGGTCTAATCCCATCGGGTCCTTGGGCTGATATCGCGACTGCGGCGGCTGATGTACTGGCTTCCTCGTCGGTTAATGATGCTGTTGTTGTCTTCGAGACATATAATTATATACAGCGTGGGTGGGACGATAAATCGGGGAAACTATCTCAGAGAGACGACCTTGTTTTTTACATCGTTGCCGTCGTTATAAGCCCTCTGCATGGTTAAGTATGTAAGACCAGGCGAGGCTATCTGCAACGCATTGAAAATGAAAGCAGTGATAGACAAAGGAACGGAACAAAAGAGAAAGTAGAGCAAAGCAAAACAAGGAACTGCAACGAAAAGAAAAGTAATGGAAGGCAAATAGAAAGCAATGCAACGCATATCAATACAAAGTATTTAACGCTAGGCGAGGCAGTGCCACGCGTTGCAAGGCAAAGCAATGAAGTGTAAAGAAAAGCAATGAAAAGCAACGCAAATTGAATTCAATACATTGCAAAGAAATACAAAGCAAAGCAATACAAAGCAAAGCAATACAATGCAAAGCAGTAGAAAGCAACGCAAATACGAAGAAATTCAAGGCAGTTCAATACAAAGCAAAGTAATATGAAGCAAAGCATTACAAGGCAAAGCAATACAAAACAAATACATGAGGAAAGCGTTGTTTGATTTAGAAAAAGATTATTATCATTATAATTATCAATATTATTATTATCATTATCATTGGTGTTACTTCCCATAGGAAAATTGTACTTATGAACCTGATGTCGTGCTTTTTCTGTGGATGGCCAGGTAGTATGGAATGCCCTCCCACTTGAGCTGCGCCTGCTCCCTAGATCACTCTCTGGCACATTCTATATAAGCACGTAAAAACTGTTCTGTTTGGCCGTGCTGGAGTCGGGAGCGCCTCTGAGTAGTTTCCTTGAAGAGGTGCTATATAAATACTTGAATAAATGAATGAATGATGTTGTTACATCCCATGCATATAGGTGCCAATCCGAATCGTCGTGACAGCGGCCGGAAACTATGCGCCGAGCAGTGGGCAAGGTTCTGCGGTCGCCACAGCTGCGCCGACGCCATCGCCAAGTACATCCGCAGCAAGAAGTATTTCTTCACGAAGACGTTCCTGCTGTCACGTGACAAGTGGAACAGCGAGCCGGACCTCGCTTCTCCGAAATCGAAGACCCGAGACAGCGGAGGATGGATCCAGCGGCACCTGAGCATGAAGCGCAAGAAACCGGCCAGGGCGAAGGACCGCCCGTCGGCCGCCTCGCTCCACATCGAGCTCTCATCGTCGGCGGCCAAGACGGGCTCGGCACCGATGCTCGTCATGGGCTCCCCGGGCCCGGAGTCGATCTCCGCCGGGAGCGGAGGAGGGCAGATGTACCGCCGACCGTCTGGGTCGATGAGTGTCGTGCCCCGTATAAGGGTGACCGTAGATTTGCTGCAGGACGATGAGATGGGGGCGGTGTCCTCGTCATCATCGTTGTTGGTGTCCTCCCATCGTGCTGCTCCCAATTCCAACCCGCTCATCTCAGAGACGGACTTCGACAAGGAGCAGGAGGAATTATTGGCGAAGGTCGCTGGTCGACTCTAACTAATTAATTATATTGATTGTTATTATTATTATTATTATTATTGTCTTCGGCGACGATTCCTTAATTCGTCGTTTATCTTCCTTCTTCGTTTCTTCGTTCGTGCATTTCTTCAGAGTTATTGATTATATTTTTGAAACAGATCGAAATGCAGGTTTCCCTAGTGTTCTAGACTCGGCGCCCGCAGATAATTATATCATATGCAGGAGGGGAAAACATATTATTGATGACGGTGGGTCTAAAAGTTCCTTACAAAAGCCTGAGAATGGAAATCAAGAAATGTTAAGGACATGGGTATTTTTCGTAGAGGTTTCTATATGCAAATTTCTCAGTTTGATTTATTGTATCATTAGTAACACTAGTGCTGTATTACGACGAAATCAGTTTAAACACCAAGAAGGTATAGTATTTAGACATGGTGTCAAATTCCGGGAGACTAGAGAAACTTTTGCCTTTATGTGCGGGCGCTTATTGTTTTAGAATCCCCTTCCTCGAGATTGCGTTCCACGCTTGTGTTGTTGTGTATACTTCCCTTAGAATCGGGTGTGATTTCTTCATTTTTGCTGATTTTTCATATTCAGTTCACCGTCAGAGCTTTGAACGGATTTTCCATTATTATGATTTTAATATTGGGAGTATAATACAGCGGCTGAGTTTTAACCGTTGTACTATATATTTGTTCAGCAGACTCAAGTGAACTTATACTAACATAATTTCCAAGCCTATCCTGCAGCAGAACTCTGAATTGTATAGATTAATGGTTCGCATATATCCATGTTGTTGTTGTATGCCTACCTCTCTTTCTTCGTATCTCTTCCTCGAGCCTTCACCCAATCCCATGTCTCCCAACACATCCATTGAGGGGGAACCGTCCTCCTGTCCCCCCTAAGTCTTCGCCCATGCTCAATCCATTGTGTAGACCTACCATGGCAACTTTTCAGTCCGTTCTTCCTTCTCAATAATAATTTTTATATTTAACCGTAATGGCAATCGTGATCTTCAAATTTCTAAAGCGGTAGGCCTACTCAAAAGCCAAAAGCGCAGGACGCCAGCTTATTGATTTATTTCAGGGCCTTCTTAACAGTAAAGAAAATTTTTGAATTGCATGCACATTGAACAAATGCACAGCCAGTAGGCCTAATTTTATTGGCGCAAATTGTTTTGTGTTGCAAGTCGCCGGCTGTAAAATCTGAATGCCCTTTTTTTAGTCTTTCGTCACAAACTTTTCCTTTCGGCGTATTTGTTCACTGCGCAAGACCTTCGTTCCATTCTGGTAATCTTCTGACCATTTCCCCGTTTCTGCTTTCAACCACACTTGGGGTATTTAAGAGTGGAGCGGAGTCACGGATTCGACCAACCCCCGAGTAGGCCCTAAATAATTTAAATTTAAATAACTTATTCTGAGCATGCATATTCAACGGTCCATTGAAAATCACTCAGAAATGGGAATTGCCGATATTTTTAGGCTAAGCCCTGTATTATAATCATAATGTACATGTATTATACAGGGGCCTACTTACACATGTATGCGTCCGTTCTTCCTTTAGAACTGGACGTGCTGTCTCTGTCTCTGAGAATGCTTCTATCTAAGTCTCTCTCTGCCTCTGCTAGTATCCCTGTTTCTGTCTCAGATCCTCTGGGCGGGCGTGTATCGCTGCATCTGTCTATGTTCGCTCGTGTCTATTTTCTCGCTGTTGTCTCTATTAACTCGGTCTTCGTGTGATTAATTTGCTCCCGGACTAATCCTGCATTTGACGATGACTATAGTGTCATGATGACGAGGAGGAGGAGGATGATGATAATAAGGACGATGTCGAGGACGTTGGAGGTGATGATGAGATCCAGATGATGATGGTGATGATGATTATGGTGATGATGATGGTGATGATGGTGGTAATGATGATGATGAGATCCAGATGATGATGGTGATGATGATTATGGTGATGATGATGATGGTGATGATGGTGGTAATGATGATGATGATGATGATGCTGGTGATGATGATGATGATGATGATGATGATGGTGGTGGTGGTGGTGGTGGCGGTGATGATGATGATGATGATGATGATGATGATGATGATGATGATGATGGTGGTGGTGGTGGTGGTGGCGGTGATGATGATGATGATGATGATGATGATGATGATGATGATGATGATGATGATGATGATGATGATGATGATGATGATGATGACGAAGACGATGTCGAAGACGCTGGAAGCGATGATGAGATCGAGGTGATGATGATGATGATGATGATGATGGCGATGATGATGATGATGATGAGGATGATGATGTTGATGATGGTGGTGGTGATGATGATGATGATGATGGTGATGATGATGACGATTATGATGATGATGATGATGATGATGCTGATGATAATGATGATGATGATAATGGTTATATTGATGGTGATTGTAATGGTGATATTAATGATGATGATGATGATGATGATGCTGTTATCGTTGTTGCTGATGATGATGCTATCGACGACTACAATGATGATGACGATGCTGATGATTGTCAATGTGTCGTTGTTGTTGCTGATGATGATGGTGGTGATTGTCCATGCAATCCAAAAATTTATATGGCGCCCAAATCAAGAAACCTTCTCAGAGGTGCTGCTGAATTATCTGTAGTAACTGTTACTGATGGCTATGAAGCGGTGAGTAGCTTTTGTAGTCGAATGCAAGTCTATTAGAAGCTACACTACGATGTAATTTCTTTCGCAAATCTTATCACCGAATGACAGAGCCTACAGATGCGATATGATGACGACTAAATTGCCAACCCGCTTTCTATTATAATTATGGGCTACGTGACATAGGCCTAAGGCCCATGCATAATCCAAAACAATAAATACATTATATAGGGCCTACACAATAAATTATGAATTATCCGGCCTGTATGGATCATAATTTTTATTATTATGTAATCGCATTTTACGAAAATCTATGTTATGGTCTGTAGAGCATATCGCAGTTTATCAAAACCAAGGGTTGTTTACATAGGCTACAGGATAGGAAGCCACATTTAGGGCCAATAAAGTTGTCTCTAATTTCTGGACGATAATTGGGGGTTCAGGAAAATTCCACATCTTGTTTAGATAACAAGTGCATTAAAGTAATTATATTTATGACGCAGATTGGCGAATAATTATAATTAGGTCTATGTTTGCAAAGTACAAAGTAATTGCCAACGGAGATTTTAGCCATCATGTTTAACATCGGAATAAAATTTGAAATGGGGGAACCTTTACTTGAGACGCACACAATATTTTCACTAGCAAAAATTCCTCTTATATATATATATATATATGCCTAATTTCATAAATATCATATAATTATATGATATTTATGATTTATTATAATATATAATATATTATATAGTCATATTTATCATGCATGTATATATTATATGATATATATTTGATATAAGCTTTCCATTTATATATAGGCCTACTATTAATTTTTATATGTATAATATAGCCTATATAGGCCTAATATGTGTATATATGTAGGCTATGTATGTATAACCTCTTAGACTTCCTTCGGATCCAATTACGAGGCCTATATCTCATCTGCGAACGAAATTAAGTTGCTGCATATTGCCGTCCTTTTGACCCATTTTGGCCCAGAGTCGAGAAAGCGCCGTTATTCTGAATATTTTATTAGCAATCTGTATTTTTAACGATAAACCTTCTCGTCAAAATGGCGGCCATATGCGTCTGCGCATGCGTGAAGACTGTGCGTTACGCTAACGAATTTTTTAAATAACTGATCTAAATGGCGGACGAGACGAAGCTTGTTTGATTAATAATTAATTCACTGAAAATAAATGGATTGTAATTTTGTTCGGCTTATTGCTTTATGTTCATTAATTCAGTAATTTGTGTAAATCTATGATTGGCCTCCCGGAAGCTCAATTTAATTAAAGATTTAATCTAGTTTCCTCGCGTCTTTTTCACTGGCCTTCGAAGGTTGAGTCGATCATGTTGGAAATCCTTAAGTTGGACACCTTTAAGTTGGATACCTTTGAGTTGGATACCTTTGAGTTGGACACCTTTGAGTTGAACACCTTTAAGCTGGACATCTTTTGGTTGGATACCCTTAAGTTAGAAACCTTTGAGTTGGACTCCTCCAAGTTGGACGCCTTTAAGTTGGAATCCTTTAAGTTGGAAACCTTTGAGTTGAACACCTTTAAGCTGGACATCTTTTGGTTGGATACCTTTAAGTTGGATACCTTTAAGGTGGACACCTTTGAGTTGAAAACCTTTAAGCTGGATACCTTTAAGTTAGAAACCTTTTAGTTGGACACTTTTAAGTTGGACACCGTTAAGTTGGATACATTTAAGTTGGATACCTTTAAGGTGGACACATTTAATTTGGACACCTTTAAGTTGGAAACCTTTAAGTTGGACAACTTTAAGTTGGACAACTTTAAGTTGGACACCTTTAAGTTGGACAACTTTAAGTTGACACCTTTAAGTTGGATACCTTTAAGGTGGACACCTTTGAGTTGAAAACCTTTAAGCTGGATACCTTTAAGTTAGAAACCTTTTAGTTGGACACTTTTAAGTTGGACACCGTTAAGTTGGATACATTTAAGTTGGATACCTTTAAGGTGGACACATTTAATTTGGACACCTTTAAGTTGGAAACCTTTAAGTTGGTCGCCTCTCAGTAAGCTTCTTGAAATTGCGCTATAAAGGTTTTTGGATGAAAATGACCTTTTGGGTGCGACACTGGCCCCTTTTTACTATTTCTAACTGCAAATATAGAAGTGCGTTTTGGCTAAAATTACACAAATCCATTTAGAACTGCACATTTGTCAAGAACTGAGAGTTAAAAAACCTGGGGCGTAGACTACATGCAGTCTATTTGGCCTGCTTTTTGACGCTTCTTAATTTGATTGGATTTATCGGCAACATTCATGCTTATTATTTCCAAAAGTAGACCTGGGTCTACTAATTTAAGAATTTTTAGAAAGTAGACCGACACTCCATCATTTTTGCCGATGGCAGGTCGAATCATAATTTAAAAAAAAATTAATTTCCGCGGATTTCCAATGAGACAGAACGAAGTAGGCTAAAGATTGCCGCAGAAATTGGCCGAATAGATTTCTATTTTTATATTGATGAAAACCTAATTGATTTTGATTTTAAAAAATGCTTTTTTGGTATTTATCGTTAGCCCATGCAGGATGTTCAATCTTCGAATAATTAATCGGCATGGACAAAGCTTATAGAACAAAGTGCGGTAAAAAGATATGCAAATATGAGATTCTGTCCAACGAAAAACCGTAGCCAGGTTGAATTTTTTTGGGGGGGGGGGCGGGGGTGTTTTCTCGACTGTTAGTAAGCCCACAAGCAACTGTGGCAACAGTTTTATGTCTCAACAATTAAGCAACCGAATCTACTGACTAAAGGGTTTGGAGAAGCGTCGTGAGCTCTCATAGCGGGTTCTGAACTGCCAATACATTACACACTTACAGTAGTTCTTGCATAATGCAAGTAAATGCATTATTTCACATTTACATTTTTACATTTAGGGGTGTTCAAACACCCAAACCACCCTTCCCCTCTAAGCTCTAGCTACAGCCTTGTGTCCAATGCATGTTAGGCCTAAGAGCCTTGAGTAATAATTAATTCAGTCAGTGTACAGTGTGCAGCTGCAGAAGAATGGTGCCAGGTTTCACATTCGCCGAATTTTTTTCGCCATTATTAAGAGTGTTAATAATTCAGATATAATTACATCCTGACAAATCTATTCGCCATGGGTATTCATAATTATAGCGTCCTATCAGTTTGTATAGGCCTGATCGTAATCGTAACATCCAAATTTCTACAGCGCCACTCGAAAGACATTCGCAGGGCACCAGCTTATTCATGGGCGCTGTGTCTAATCAGTGTGGCTGTTCAGAATGGTAGTCCAAATTAAGGAAGTTGCAGTCCGGTTACCAAAGGATCAGAGATGGGAAAGTTGCTGTAACGGTGGTTGGCGTCTAGGTGGAGAATTGGAAGGTGCGTGGAAGATCAGATAAATCGGGGTAGTAGTACTACTAGTACAGGGTGGCGCAGAAAAAAACGGACTATTTGTTTTTGCAATTGCATCGCTTGAATAATCAAAGTAATTATCGCCTTAAAACTATTATTAGACAGAAATGACACAGAAAAATGGCATTGGTTTGGCATTTAATATAACATTGAATGAACTGTAAAATTTCAGTGATGTTCAATATGTCCTCCGTTTGCTGCGATAACCAATGATAATCGCTTGCGAAACTGTCCAATAGCCCGATTGATAGTGTCCTCGCTGATTTCGTCCCAGCATGCGGTCAGAACTTCTTTCAAATGTTCAATATCTCGAATTCTCTGCCTGTCGACAAGCTGCTGAAGCATTACCCAGATCGAATAGTCTACGGGATTCAAGTCCGGACTGTTCGGTGGCCAATTTTCTGGTTCAATAAAGTATGGAACGTGAGCAGTGAGAAAAGCAACTGTTTTTCGTGAACGATGAGCAGGTGCTCCATCCTGCTGGAAAGTGAAATTGTCACCAGAGTGAGCTATAATGTTTGGCAGTAATCCGTGATGTAGGACGACGTCACATTTCTGTCTAATGATAGTTTTAAAGCGATAATTAGGCTACTTTGATTATTCAAGCGATGCAATTGAAAAAACTAATAGTCCGGTTTTTTCTGCGCCACCATGTAGTTACAGTTTAACGTCGCTGTGTGATAACAAAGACCATTAGCGATGCCCTCCTCCTTTATCTAGACTCGGGACTGGCACTGGCAGAATGCAACCAGTGGCTGAGTAAAATCGGGGTAAGATTTCCTAAGACTTTAATTTGAATGGAAAGCCCGAGGAGTGGTGGAACGAGGCGCCTGAGAAAGGTGATCCTCAGATAATTATGATGTTGATAAATGTAATAATGATTATTATAATAACCCTAAGTAGCCGCTAGCATACATGCATTGATGCCATTGAGGTTTCTGTGTTGTTCACTAAAGATACGGCTTGGTGGCACCACCGCAGCGCAACATACCTGGGAAGAAATGTTTCTACAGAACGCAACTGACAATATGCATCATAGCATCAACTAGCAATACTGTCCAATGCTGAGCCCCAGAATTGGGTCAGACCAGTAAGCAAAAGTAGGTCAAGCCAAAAATAGGTCATGGTCGAAAATAGGTCCAACTGGTAACGAGGCAGAAGATCACTCATGCTGTAATACTGTCGATCCATTGTCCAGATCGTTGTTTTTCTCTGCATACTGCATAATGCATGTCTGCCTAAGTGTCCGGAAATTCCACTTATGTTTTGGAGCAATTTATCATCTTGTTTATATGGTACCGTATCGAATAGGTCCTGCATTATGTAGGAATGATACAAGCATATCATGTGTATATATATATGAGTATATATAATTTTGTTTATATATATATATATATATATATATATATATATATATATATATATAAGTTCCCGATGCATATGATATTATTCGTAAGTAAATCTGTGTCCGTTGGTCCATCGTTCCAGGAGGATTAGTGAGGTTGAATAATGCAAGTGTGGCATGATTGAATTTTTGATAATGTTTCTGTATAGATGGAGGATGAGGAAGAGATTGAGGATGAAGGAGGAGTGGAGAAGGGAGAATAGGAGGAGGAGATTGAGGATGAAGGGCAGTGGAGAAGGGATAGTAGGAGGAGGAAATGAGGAAGAAAGAAAGCGATTGACCTTTCTGCCAATTCGTCCATCGGACGAGTAGAGATGGAGACACGGAGAAGGAAGCAGAGAAGACAGATGGACAGAGGAAGATAGAGAGAATGATGGAGAGAAAGATATGGAGAGACGGAAAGAGATAAATAGAGAGAGAGAGAGAGAGAACGAGTGAGAAAAATGGAGAGAGAGACGGACAGAGAAGAAGATAGACAGACAGACAGACAGACAGAAGAGAGAGAGAGAGAGGAGAGAGAGAGAGATGGAGAGAGAGAGAGAAAGAGAGACACAGAGAGAGATAGAGACAGAGAGAGAGAATAAAGGAGAGAGAAATAGACAGAGAAGAAGACAGGCCGACAGAAGAGAGAGAGACAGAGAGACAGAGAGACAGAGAGACAGAGAGCGAAATTGGGGTACACGGAGTAATGCAGAGAGGGGACAGATACAGAAGCAGTAAGAGAGGCGGAATTGTAGAAGATGACAAAATAAGCGAGGAAGGGATGAAGGCAGAGGAGACGGAGGGCAGCAGATTAAGTAGAAAAGAAAGGGACGAAACAGCACATAGCCAATAAGGACATCATGAAGGGAGAATGACAAGCAAGCAGGCAGCTAGTTCGGCATGTAGACGGACAAAGAGACAACCATGCAGGCAGACTGGCAGACAGGCAGACAAGCAGGAAATCATCAAGAAGACAGGCAGACAGGGAGCTAGGCAGGCAGCCGAGCAGTCAAAAAGGCAGGCAGTCATGCAAGTAGGCAGTCAGTCAGTCATCTAGCCCGTGAGGCAGGCAGGAAGGCAGGCAGACAGACAGACGGACAGGTTTGAGAGCGTGAGAGGGTTATTTCGAGGAGATGGGGTGAGGTGAAATTTATGTACATTCTGTCCCAGAAGTCGAAATAGGACACGGACATTGTATTGACAATTTGATCGCTGGGTCGGTCATCTCGAAGATGCGGACTTTGGCACCGAACCATCAGTAGCATCAGCATCGCAGCATCAGCATCAGCAGCAGCAGCATCAGCAGCAGCAGCAGCAGCAGCAGCATCAGCAGCAGCAGCAGCATCTGCAGCTGCGGCTGATCTATACTGATGCCCTCTTCCATTCTCCTTCGTCTTCTCCCTCAAGGGATGCCTGCTGACCTCATTAAAACGGACCATGAAAGTGGTCGCCACAACGATGACAACAATAACAATAACAGCAATAACAATGATAACAATAACAATGAAAACAACAATAACAATGGAGGCAGGCAATAACGAAATGTAGGACAATCTTCAGCGACATATTTAGACAGAACGACAAAACAGGAATAATAACCTGCTTGGTTCCTTAGAAATCTCGTTTATCCTTGTTGTTTGTTATTTCGTCATGCTATTATAGGACAATACGTGCATCTTTTATCAGGCTATAATATATCAGCCTAGTTTAGTTCTCTGTTTAAGTAATCCGAGCACACTGTAGGCTAATTGCATTGCAAACAGAGACGGCAATTATTAGATAAACCGCCAAATCAATTAGAGCTATAATAATAATCTGCTTGCCTATATCGAACAATCAAACCAAAATCATTTATTTGTCATTTATTTGGTGACAAATCAAAGAGAGTTTTGGACTACAAATATATATATATATATATATATATATTAAAAGTAAAGTCATACGGGAACCCTGAAGGGTTTACGGATCCCCCGCTAGACCGGACCCTAAAGTAGAAGTTTACATCATATAATTTTATACTTAAAGTCCAAACTATACATACAATATTTAAGAAAGGAGAAATGATCAGAACTAAATCCTAACCAATGACTCAACAAAAAAGCATATCAATTACGAATGAATAGCAATTAGATCTACACTGAATTAGGTGTAAATATAAATCCCACAGGGATAGAGTGGATGGGGTGGATCAATTCTGCTAGTTGGATCAATCAGCTATAATCTATATAAATTAAAATATACCATAACTGCGTTTGTTTCGGGACCAAGGATCTCGGAAAGTTCTTCACCGATTCGTTTTCAAAATTTCACCAAAACGTTCCGCGGGAGGAGAGGGGAGGGGAGGGGGAGAGTAGGGAAAGAAGGAGGGGAGGGGGAGAGTAGGGAAAGAAGGAGGGGAGGGGGAGGTGGAATGAAGGTAGGGCGTGGCCGGGTACGCTAGTCGATAATAAATATACATTAGCTACACATCTCTGACTTCCCACTGTACCGTTTAAAGTTGATGTGCACAATTATAGTTCTGTTGATCAAACGAACCGCAGATTAAACCTCTGCCAAAGTGTATGCACCAAGTTTGTCCTTGAAAACCTTTGACAGCAATCCGCCCCGGTTTTAGGAATCGTTTAAAATCTTGAGTTACTATGTTATTACAGATATTATATATACATGTATATAGATCTATAGACTATATATATATATATGTCATATGATTTCTGAAAGCAGGAAGCTAGAGACTTTTAATCAGCAGTTGCCAGCTGGTACTTCCTGTAACATTAGTCACGGCATCTCAGTTTCGAGTGCATGAGAGTTTTCGGAAATTCCCAATCCCTTGTTAATTTGTTATAATGAATTATTATTGTCTCAAACTGCAACAATGTTAGGGAGTGAATGTTTTGAATGCAGTCGACTCGAAGTACAGGTTTTGCGGTCAGTATTTCTGCCTTCAACTGTGTTGCTATAGCAGGAATTTGAGTTTAGAAACAGACGTTGTCGATTCTCAGATAAAGTAAATATGGCAATGGATAGTTATCGACAGGCAGAAGATATATTCAAAATACTCTAAAGAAGCCTAAAGAACTGCGAAGAAATGCAAAGAACTGGTAAGACATGTAAAGAACTGTAAAGAAATGCAAAGAACTGGTAAGGCATGTAAAGAACTGTAAAGAAATGCAAAGAACTGGTAAGGCATATAAAGAACTGTAAAGAACGGTGAATAAGTGTAAAACCTGCAAATAAGTGTAAAGAACTCCGAATGAAATGTAAAAAATTGTAAGAAACTGCAAAGAACTGCAAAGAAATGTAAATAAATGCAAAGCAATGAAAATAAATGTAAGGAACTGTGAAGAACTGCAGAGAACTTAGAACTGTAAAAATGTAAAGAAATATAAAGAAATGCAAAGAAATGTAAATAACTGCAAAGAACAGTTACTGCAAGGAACTGTAAATAACTTTAAAGAAATGTAAAGGACCGTGAAGAAATGTGAAGAAATGCAAAGAACGAGAAAGAAATTAAAGGATAATGCATTATAATTGCATTGCTTCAAGTACAGTAGGCTATTACGATTATAAATTTATAATTACAAATGTAGCATAGTTCTTTCTAATGTTGATAAGACCTACTGCAATTGCTCAGGTTATTTCTGACGATGCTTTTGACACACTGGCCGTTTTCTAACTAGAAACAAGAGTTCGCAACGGTAGCCTACAAAAAGAAAAGCAAGATCAACGCGTATGATACACTGTGTCCGGTTAAAAAGTAGCCCCCAAACAAAAGTGTCACAACTCGGCCAAAACTTTTAGGATTTGTCTGAAATTTTAAACACAGCAACAGCGGCCATATTTACACGAGATTCTGAAACCGATTAGAAATATTCGTGAGTTTGTCAAATTTATGAGTGTTTGCGTTGGAGCACCGACAAATTGAACTTTCCAACATGAAAAACCTGAAAGGAAGTGAAATTCAGCTAAATATAGTGTTCAAAATGTCCATCTTGTTCACGGACACACGGCCGTAAACTTAGACGCTACTGTTTGATGGTCCTGTCGATGATCATCTGGTTAAGCAACTGCCAAGCTTCAAACAGACGCGCCCTACGCCCTACGGTTATCGATGTCATGAATACGCGGCTACGCGCGAACGAAAAACACGCTCCTCCAGTACATGTACTCCGGATCAAAGTCTGGACTGCTGGACGGCTACAGCTGCAGGATATGAAGCCGAGTGTCTCCCGGGATAGCTATTAACCTACTACGTCTACGATCGTGTGTCCGAGAACAAGAAACACATGTTTTGGCACCATAATAGCTGAATTTCACTTCCTTTCAGGTTTTCCATGTTGGAAAGTTCAATTTGTCGGTGCTCCAACGCAAACGCTCATAAATTTGACAAATTCGCGAATATTTGCAAACGACTTTGGAATCTCGTGTAAATATGGTCACTGTTGTTGTGTTTAAAATTTCAGACAAATCCAAAACGTTTTGACCGAGTTATGACACTTGTTTGTGGGGGCTACTTTTTATCCGGACACAGTGTATATCTTAAAAGACAACCACAGCATGGATTTGCTCTGCCTATTTCCTCTGTTGACTCTTGGAGGATGTTTCGCATTGTGTGTCGTGATTCTGCAAATTGTCAGACGCCGCCAGAGAGTTTCGGAGTCAATTACACTTGGACTCACGAAGTCACGGGTACCTAATTCATGGGCACCTACGTCACGAGTGCCTAAGTCACGGGTACCTCACCAGACACAAGGAAACTCAATGGATGCAAAGTACAAGGCCACGCGGTGAGAATGATCAACAAACATATTAAATATGTGTATGTATATTAATAATTGTACCGGTAGCGCCTAAATATATTAAATAATAAATAAAGACAAAATTTTAAGTTTTGGAGTGAAATTACAAGAGTAGAAGCACACACACTCTTTTAGTATAGCCTACTTAGCATACTTAACGCTTCCATCGCTGGTCTATTCACATCGGGGCAATGCAACCTTCGCCAGTATCCATTTGTCCGCTCAGTCCATGCATCACCAGTCTGGCCTCTCTCGTCCCATGACTTCTTCCCGAACATTCCAAGTCATCTCTGATGGTCTCAGGCGATTCTTCTTCCATGGTATCCTCCCTTCTCTTTTCCCTTCTCTTGTGTGGTTCTTCTACTTTCTACTTTTAACAATTCCTGGTACGAAAATGATTGTTTCCTTATCCGGCGCGTATGATCTGGAAATGGTTGAAAGGTAACACCCTGGCACGAGGATCTGAAGGAAGCTGGTTTCAGCGGCGCCGCCAGGATTTTTTTTCTGTACGCACAACTTGCACAAAATAATATGAAGCGAACAGCGATCGATACGAGCTTATATATATATAATATATATGTATGTGTATATATATATATATACCGTATATGCTACTGGCGATTATGATGTATCACCATAGGCGCCGAGTTGACCCGAAGAGTAGGGGTGGCTAAAAGAATGTGAAAATATGCGCGCGTGAGCGTGCGAAATTTTTTGACCCTTTTTTTATAGGAGACTTATTGAAATCACCACTGTTCACATAGGCGGAGACTTGGTCCTGGTTTTAAAGGACGAACTCGCGGCCAAAGTATGATCGCCGAGCAGGGAAGGAGTTTGGGAACGGGATGTGCTCCTCCCCATTTTAGATTTTTTTATTGTCACACTAGAACCTTATAGGCTATCATTTTGACGTCATGACATCCTTGTCAAAATTTCCTGTTATCTCATTGCATTATAGACATGATTTAAAACTTCAATAAAATAATGTTCTTCCCAATTTAATTTTTGATCATTCTTTGTGTTTGATGTAGCCTATTTCTCTTGAAATCCACACAGAAGAAAAGCACAATCTTCGTTTTCATGGGCGTCTTGGAGCACTCTCCCTCAATTAGGTCAACATACTCAAATTTTGCACAAGAAATCAGACAATTGGCCGCTGTTTAGTGAGCCAATATTAACACTGTGGAATAGTTTTTCAAATAGTATTTCAAGTAGTTTTTAAAGACAAAACAATATCACGCTTTTATGATGCTGGGAGGTGACTCTCGAGCACTGAAGAACACTATTGAGCATGTATACACTATAGGCCTAAAGAAACAATCATGGGCGCCCGCAGAAAATTTCGCAGGAGGGGGCAAAAATGTTACGATGGTCACGGTTGAATTTTTCAGTGACAAAAGCATGAAAAAACAGCGCTGGAAATTAAAAACACGGGTATTTTTTCAAAGAGGTTTCTTGATGCAAATTTTTTAGTTCATTTTGTGTATTATTTTTAATATGAATAGTTTCCCAAGTGCGAAATTTTTTTAAAATCCAAAAGTAGATTTAAAAAAAATAAGTGTCACTTTTCCAGTTTTTTACTTTCTCGCTTCATTTTTAATCAATGCTTTCCCGGAACACGAAGATATACCCGAAGACGCTGACTGCGAAGATGGCTCTCTATCTGAGTGTATGTAAGTAAGTAAGTAGGTAAGTATATTCTATAGAATTATAGAATTTCAATAGATTCAAAAGGTTTTCATCGCTTATAATATTTCACGCTTTAATTCTTTAATTTACAATTCGTAATTTTTTTTTAGCCTTTTCGCGCTGTACGCATTTGCGTACGTGCGTACGCCTAACGGCGCCCCTGGCTGGTTTGATACCTAGGGTTGACATAGGGTTGACTTAGCCTTCGATTTCCTAGGTTGTCCTACTGTTCATCTACAGTCGCTCCGACTGTGACATGAACAGCAGGACATTCGTAATACTGTATTATTATTAAATTATTAGCCTGAATAAATTTGAATAAATTTGTAACGCGCTCAAGGTCACACCGAAATGTGAATCTGTAGGCCTACTTGCAACAGTGCATTTAGAATGTATTTCCTTTTCTTTCTTCCCCGTTGTTTACATAGGCCTATAGTTAAATTCCATTCCAATAATATCAAACTTGCTTTCATCTGTAAATACTCTACTATCTAATCTTACTGCGTACTTAATTATCAGATTGAATCAGTAAAGGAATATTTAACTTAAAGAACTACAATTTGAACAACTTCGAAAGAATTCGATGCTGATCGATTCTCCTGATGACACTATAGGTCTTTAAAGCATAATGTAATTGAATATAAATTTAATGATGTTCCAGGTTTACGGAATTGCTGCTCGGTTCTCTTAGCACCGCTGGCGGTCTCTACATCTTGACATCATCCGACTTTTTGCGCCGTCCATTCCTTTCGTGGAAGAGTGACGCGGAGATAGATTTTCCACCTGGAAACGCTTCCACCTTAATCCTATCCATGTCCCTCGGACGTTTCTGCTTTTCCATCTTGCATCGTGTCGAAATGGAAGGATTCAAACCGTTGAGTCTTTGGTCGGCAGTTCGTACTGTTTACCTTTCGGGCGTTGTCTTGGTAACGGCCGTCGTCATGGTGACTGAAGAGAACCTTTTTGCCGGAGGTGCTGTGATGTTGATAGAGGCAGACGTGGTGATGGAGGAACTGTGTCGGATGGTGGAGACTGACCGCATCTTGGAATCGTCGCAAGGAACGAAGATCCTATTGTCTGCGATCGGTTGTCTGGTGTCCATAGCAACCAGAGTCCTTTGTCTTCCAGGTTATCTGGTTGTGATGGCGTTCCACCTTGGACAAAGTCCTCTGGAGATGAGCTCCCCATCTGTTGCTGTGTTCAGCTTCACCTCTGTCTTTTTCGTCGTCTGTGCCATACCGATGGTTTGGTTCCAGATGCTGAGGATACAGCGGATCCGACAAGTCACTGGCTTCCACGCTTTCCTGATGGCCGATACACCCAGCGTCAGAATCCAAGAGTCGATGAAGGAACGAGGAACGACATCCAGCCAGCCGGAGGGTGAAGAAGAGGAGCAGGGTGAGAGGCTGAGGTACCGTCGGAGAAGGGCGAGAAACAGGGAAAAGGTCGTCAAACTACTACTTTACCATACAAATCGATTGGATTCAAGGATATCCACTCCGACTTCCACTGGAAATTCTTATTCAACTTCCACCAATTCGTCGGTTCTTTCATTCTCGGTTCCTGGTGAGATCCTGAACGCCAGAGGAATTCTCCTGCTGAGCAGAAAACATCGGAGAGGAAAATAAACGTAATTTAATACATTCCAGACCACCGGTATACACGCAGCCTATGCTGAAAAATTACTGATTGCATCTTATACTTCGCCAAATGCTCTTTGACTGCGCAAGATTCTTGAAGGATGCTAATTAGGCCTATTACTGACTGGAGGAAATCTTGCTTCAATGAAAGATTATTATTATACGAACCAGCCAGACTGGGAGTTTTTGCAATTTCCTCTCAAATTTGTAGACTGATCTCTTGTCGCGTGAGGAGAGTTTACTTAGGCCTACCCGTAAAAGATGCACCTACCATGAAAAATCTATGAGATTGGGAGTTTCATGGAGAACGTAGCACGAACAGCAGAAACCGGAGAGATGCAGGGATGTAGATGAACAATATTATTGTCTTTCAGGTTCTGTACCGTATTTGACGGAAGGATGCTGTCAGGGACGGGCCCTACGGTTGCTCAAATCACAGACAATTAAAGAACTCTGGTCCGTCATTACACTTGCAGGTCTACAACGAACACAAAGGCACCAACCTGAAACCACGAGACCTACACCATAATGCATTATAACCATTCTGGATCAGAATAATTGTGTCCGCCTCAACGTGCTTGTCTGTCTGTCTGTCTTAATGTACATGTAGTCTTTACGTCTGTTTATATTCAGTCTGTCTGTCTGTCTATTTGTATGGCTGTCTGTTTGTCTGTTTGTTTGTCCGTCTGTCTGTTTGTCTGTCTGTCTGTCTGTCTATTTGTATGGCTGTCTGTTTGTCTGTTTGTTTGTTTGTTTGTCTGTCTGTCTGTCGGCCTGTACATGATACAAATGCGTCGTCGCGCTTGTGCAGTCATGTTCACAACCTCTGTTTGTTCTGCATAATACAGTATACACCTTCCAAGAAAACCTAACGACGATCTTAGAAATCGGCGACAATTCAAAGCAGAATCCGATAAATACATGTACTTTTGTTCCCTGTCAAAACGATGGGTATCAATCCCCACACGCTCCACCCCAGTGGCGTAGTCAAGCGGGGGCTTGGATGATAAACTCCCATTGGCTTAGGAAAAACGTTTTTGACGGTTATTAGTCCGATTACGCCTGTATAAGAAAAAACAAGCATCCGCCATAACCATATCTCCCCATAAGAAATTCCGGGTTACGTCACTGCTCCACCCATTGCTCAATCGTTCAGAAGACCTTGCAAGGTCACCTATTTTCGATGGCTGATATAGCTCAGAATGTCGGCGCAAATTGCACTGATCATTGTCGACATCGGCAACCACAGACTATAACTCACAGTAATGCGAGGTACAACCCTTTGGTTACGGAACCCGTCGCGGCGACGGGTTATTTAGCCAGGATCCGGGCCTGTTCACGCTGAACGAAAGGGTTAACCGATATATACAGCGATGAGAAGGTTTATAACGCTTATGATGGGATCAAAAAAGTCGTCCTGATTTAGTGCGTTTGATGAACTCTAAATCACCTACTTACTTGCTTAGCTGGTAAGCTCACACGAACGATGTAACTTTTATGAGTGGAAGGGGGAGAGGAGGGGGAGGGGTGGGGAAGCTGGGAAGAAGGGGGGAAGGAATCGATGATGATGAGGATTAATAGGTGTGGAACAAGGTAATGGCAGGGTTAAGGTCACCTTGGTTTTCATTTTCATCTCCGTTGGTGAACATACGTTTCCATCTTTTCATTGCACACATGCATACACATGTACACATACAAACACACACGCACACAAACGCCCCCCCCCCCCCACACACACACAAACGCATTCACGCGCTCGCACGCACATGCAAAAGAAATACATCACTAACCATTGCGCACAGTCATACACAATCGCATACGTGTGTTCACAACATGCACTGCTCAATAATATTATTTTTAAAAAAAATTTTTTTTGTTCTATCATGAACATTAAACAACAACTTAATGACGCCAACCCGCATATCATTCAATATTTTAATTCTGTTTACCTTTTTAAAATTTCATTACTAGCATTTGCTATATCGCCCATTCAAGACCTGTCCTCAGAGGCGCTCCCAACTATAGCGCGGACACTGCATCGAAGTTTCACTGTAGAGCAATTGCGAGTGAAGGACTTGCTCATGGTCCCTTACGCGGCGGATTGAGGTGGATTCGAACCTGGAACAGTCCGGCTCCAAGACGCCAAACTCACCACAACACCACCGCACCCCACGAATGTTACTGTAATGTATATTGTATGGTGATTATAATTATCTTTTATTATATGCGCTATATCTTTGATATTTCAGATTCAAAGCTATCCGTTATGTGATACTAAAACATTTTTGTTCTACGTAATAAGCCTTGAAATTTGTGTTTTCTAATATGCTGTCCTCGAACCAGTTCAGGATGGTATCAGTAACGCTGTTTTCCCCTCTGCTGGATTAATTACTGTAAAACGATGCCGTACGTGTTATGAAAAGGCCAAAGATAGTCGCCCTCCTCATTTAACCATGCTTAGGACTGGCATAGTGGTAGGGCAGTGGCGAAATTAAGTTCTTCTTCAGATTAACTATCTGCTTCCGACAAGCGATTCAAGAGGGATTCTTTTGTTCAGTTCCTCAACCAAAAAGGTCTATACACCAGGGTTAAAAAAATGTAAGCCAAATTGAGACAGAGCGACAGAGACAGAGGCAAAGACAGAGACATACATACAGACAAAGACAGCCAGACAAAGACAGGCAGACAGACATATAGACAGACAGACACAGACACAGACACAGAAATAGGCAGCGGTCTATAATATTGCTCGAGGCGTTCTCATTGTGCATAAAACTTGCTTTGTCAACGTCACGTCTAGTCTGGGGTTGACGACCGATCGTTTTGCATTTCCGCCCACACACATACACACATACACACATACACACATACACACATACACACATACACACACATACACACATACACACACAAGATATTATTCCATTTGAATAGATCGCAATGGTATACTTAGACTATAAGTCTTTGAGTCTATTATAGGAATCGAGTGATTGCCAATGAAATGCGTATATACTATTTTTTGTTTGTCTGCCTGCCTGTCTGTCTTCTCTCTGTCTGTGTCTGTCTGTACGTCTGTCTGTCTGTCTGTCTCTCTCTCTATATATACATATATATATATATATATATATGTGTGTGTGTGTGTGTTTGTGTGTGTGTGTATTCGTGCATAGGCTATATGTATGTATGCATGTATGATATTGTATGCATGAACATAGTTATAATTAACATACAAGCCTATTTACATCTATGTTAAAATATACACCTATAATTCTTTACAGTTATTGTGTGTATATAATGAACCTGATCTCCTCTACCACCTGAAACACTCCTTGCATACAGCGCAAGAGTTATATACAATTATTATCTTGACGTGAAGTAGGCTTGTCGTCTGCTTGACTGGTTGCTAAGCAACGGTCGACAAGTCGCCTATCAACAAAGACCTTCAAGACTATAATTATTATAGCAGAAAGACTTTGCTTGCTTTGAGACTTCAACCGGTTCACTGTATGCGCTATGTTCTGATTCAACAAAAGAAGCCTTTATATATCGTGGGCTATATAAACAACTCGTGTAGGCCTGCAAGGTTGGACAATAGACTTATATTCAGCCTAAATCGTTTGTCTTTTCCGCTCAACTAGAAAGAAAGTCGTCGGTATACTTGTAGGAAGAAATCAGCTGCTTGGATTTAATAGACTTGTCGGTTGAACGCTGCGAGAGGTAATCGGATATACCGTTCGATAAATAAGATAATTTATATACGTGCATAGAAATTTTCATGTTAAACATTTTGATCAATTATTGTAGACAGATATAAAAAAGGAGATTTAGGCCTATCTACTCGGTGGAAAAAGCTGTCGCCCGTTACTGCACTATGGGCGTATTACAAGTCATGTTGCTCAGGATCATGTCATATTTATTTGTTTGTTTGTTTGTTTGTTTGTTTGTTTGTTTGTTTGTTTGTTATCCCATAGCCTAGCTCGAGAGTCATTAAATTTTCTCCGAAATAAGCCATCACCATTATTATCAGTAAACTTTTTCTATTATAGCGCATGCACCTTCAAGGTAACCTACTCAGAAGCACCCCCCCATGCAGTCCCGCCACGACTATATAAGCCAGTTTTTAATTAAATGTGAAAGCAACATAGTTGTGTGACCTCTAGGCACCATGCGGAGTGCAACAGGGAACCAATTCCAGGTTCTAGGGCCAGCCACCGAGAGAGAGATTGAGATACATGTAGTTTGAGCGCTGAAAATAATCCAGAAACTCACAAGGTCCTGTAAAGGGTTACGACTAAAATCTATGGACATTGAATTTTTCCATAACATGAACATAGGCCCAGGACCGGATTAAGGCATGTTCAACATGTTCGGCCAAACAGGGGCCCCCACACTTCCCCACATTTTAGGGGCCCCCACAAATGCGGGGAAAATTTTTGGAGCAAATTTCGGCGAAACGACTATTTCGAAACGAAAATTTCGCCAAATGACTAAAAAAGGTCATCAACTTTTTTGGCGGATGAAATGGTATGATTTTTCCGAAAAATTTCGCCAGATGACAAAAAAAATTCCGAACAGGGCCCCCACAATGCTTAATCCGGCCCTGCATAGGCCTACTCAAACGAGAAAATGCGTGGCCTAAGCACTGTTAAGCATGACTTGGTTTTAGTTTAGATAGGGCCTATATCAATTATACATTATAGAAATCACGATAAGAGGCCTTTTATGTAGGAATGTAGGCCTACGTTAATGTGGTCAGAAGTTTAGAATCTTGAGATTCACTTAGAGAGGAAGTTGGCTACTATAAGCGTTCTAAGTGAATTCGCAGTGGTTCTATAGGGCCTAACCATAGACGATAGTTTTCTGAACCACTTAAAAACCTTTTTGTGTTATAAATATGCTAAAAACAATCTGCGAGTCGTTATATAGACCTAGGCTATGAAGCAATGGAAGAAATTATAATCCCTTGGAACTTGCACTCGGAGAGTCTTGTCGACTTGGCGACCAACGGAGCGAATTAAGAGCTGTTCTTGTCTCAACTTGTGCATTGTAAATGTTTCATCGTGCATTGTAATTAACCACCGAACCGACTTGTCACAGAGTGGCCCTTGACAACCCAAGGCGTCTACTCCAGGGCCAGCATAAAGGCATACGACAGCCGATACGAGAGCTAGAAACTGTTCATAAGAGCTTGTGGTCCGACCAACAGCAAAGTGTAGGCTATACATTGAAGAGGTTTATATCTCTGATCAGAGAGCAGATTTACAGCATCTGGTAATATGTTCTCTCAACGCCGAATGATTTCGATTAAGTGAAGTAATCGAGCTTTTACGATAGACTGTAACAAGGTACAGGTGATAAATTTGTTTACATGACTCCGCAGAAGCTTAGGCTACTAATTAAGTCCTTCACTCGCAATCGCTCGGCGCTTCGGCGTGAAACTCCGATTCAGTGTCCGCGCTGTAGTCGGGAGCGCTTCTGAGTATGAACATTGAAGGGCCACTATAACAAGTGCTCACACAGTCATACAAACAATACTACAGCCATGTTGTAGGCCTATGCGTGATCTCTGCAGGGTTTTAAGAACCTGTAAACGGTATCGCAAACAAGGCCACATTGTGGACCTGTAGGCCTACATGGGTGCTGGGATTACCCTCCAATGAAACCTCCTCTGAAAACCCACCGGTCCACCACCTAAAGATTTAGCGTAGGCCTAATTGTAATCGTGGGCCTAAACTCGACACTTCTACAGCGCCCACAAAAGCTAAGTCGCGCGGAACCAGCTTATTCACAGCCGGTTATTTCTGTTAATTTGTTCAAGATTTGTCTTGCCATTGTGCTACCCTTATTTGGCGAATAAAATATTGATATAAACTTTACGGATTGCGTCTTGGATTGCATTAAAAAGTCTCTCTTTCTTTCGTTACACAGACGACTTCACGCACGAAATGCCAGTGCAAGGTGGCAAGCCGGATGGACAGGTGATAGCAGCTGCAGATCGAATGGAGATTCCCATTCGCACGGTTCTTCTGCTCAGCGACGACTGGAGTGACACAGTCGAAGGCCACGTCTCAATCAACAAAGCCCTCTCGCTCAGTCTGACGGGCTACGAAGGTGTTCAGGTCTGCTGCGCCACCCTCAGACCCCCGGAAGCACCCTCACAGGCAGACGCCGCGAAGTCCCAAGTCCAGCTCATCAGCCTGACCAACGATCGCACCAAGGACCTCCGGCAGCTCTACGCTGGTTTCAACGACAACCCGCAGTCCCTATGGACGAAAGCGGTGCTCGGTAAAGTTCCTGAAGTGTCCTTCATCGTTGGGCACTCGCCGGGCACAGCCGAGGCGGCCGTCAAGCTCAGGGACTCCTGCTACCCGTCGAGCAAGGTCATATTGTTCTTCCACGTCGTTCCAGACGACCTGGAATGGCTTTCCGATGCGCTACCATATCGCTTACCATCTGATGACGATCTTGTTAGGCTGGCGGAAAAAGCCGACGTTGTGTATTCTGTCACGAAACCGGTTTACAGTTTCTTCGATGCCAAATTTCGAAACCGTGCCCAGAAGTCGATAGACCATCGGTTGTACATCCCTCAGTGCACAAAGGCCGTGTTCGACATCGACCCGGAAAAGAACAGAACGTTCTCGAAGAGCAACAACGGACTGCGCGTGCTCGTCCTCGGTCGTGGCCTTGGCATGGAGGACTGGCATGGCCTGGACATAGCGGCGTCAGCTGTAGCGAAGGTATCGACTCTTCTGAAGGACAGAGGGGGTCCGATGGTGTCGCTGACCGTCGGTGATGTGCCTCGCCACCAGAGGGAGCTCGTGCGGACCGCGCTCACTGCCCTGACAGAAGGCAGCGAGCTGAGTCTGGAGGTAAAGACCTACAAGGACTCGGTCGAGCAGTTCAGAGATATGGCCAGGTACCATTTGTGTCTCGTGCCAAGCAGAGCGGAACCGTTCGGATACGGTGGGCTGGTGCCGATCAGTGCCGGGATTCCAACGATTGTTGCTGAAGACTCCTACTTGGCGTCGCTGATCAAGAGGTTGACGATCGACTCCAGCCAATTTCTCGGTATTATGATTATCATAAAATCATATGTCTTATACTCTTATAAGTCTATTATAGTGCATTTGTTTGTTCATCTGTAAAATAATAATAATCGATGCATTTGGTTATGGAGAGATGATGATGATGATGATGCTAATAATAATAATGTTGATGTTGTTGATGTTGCTGATGATCTTGATGATGATGATGCTGTTGTTGATGATGATGATGGTGGTGGTGGTGGTGATGATGATGATGATGATGATGATGATGTTGTTGTTGTTGATGACGACGACTATGATGATGATGATAATGATGATGATGACACTAAGTTACAAAGTCGTTGATTTGTAAGATCGAGCCCGTATTCTCCAATGCCAGTCCTATGACATCCCACCGGTTCACCACGCACACACACACACACACACACACACACACACACACACACACACACACACACACACACACACACACACACACACACATTTACCACATGCTGTCTACTAAAACGGCGGATCTGAGTGCTATCCTTAGCACCCACCTAAACAGTGCCCGCATCCACAAGTTATTCATATTATTTTCTAAAGGCTGTTTCGCAGTTAGAAGGTGATCATGTTGTGTGTGTGTGCGCGCGCGCGCGTGTGCGTGTGTGTGTGTCTGTGTGTGTGTGTGTGTGTGTGTGTGTAGGCTACTTATATAATATTGATAACAATGACTTTTTGGCAACAGTTCGGACGACACGGGACGCAAAGGCCTTCAAGCAGGATGCTGGACTCTGGAAGGATCGGATTCTGGAGATGGTGGTGGATGAGAAGGCTGCTGCGGCTGCCTTCGATAGAGCTCAGCTGCTGAAGCTGGCTCTGAAAAGAGATGAAGTTACTATCCAATCTCAAGACAATGTCGTCGCTTATTGTCTACGTAAGTCAAGTTCTGTATATTAAGTTGTAATTAACAGCATTGATATCCGGAAGAAAAGTTCAGTAAAAGTAGCCTAGTAGGCCTACTTATAGAGAGAATGCACTTAATTTTGGTTTCCCGGTATTGGGGTTGGCTAACGCATAAAACTGGGGTTGAGGGTTGGCTGGTAAGGGCGGGGTTAGGATTTGAATATAGGTCTACATAATATAGGCTACATATATAGGCATATATTATGCCTATAGGCCTACTGATATAGGCTTACCTCAAATGGCATGGTCTCCGTTAAAATGGGAAGATGTTGGGAAGGATTTCACGCGCTAAATTCACAGAAAAATGACCAAGTGTGAATGTCTGGACCATAGGTCGATGTAATAGACTTCAATGCATCGAAATCCACAAGTCTGCCATTGAACTGTTAGCGCTACTTGCATAAGGCTCCTGCTTTCTCTGTATGGTTGTACTCATAGGCGTACGGCAGTGGGGGGGCAAAGATTGAACTTCTGCCCGAAAAATATATCCGGCAAAAAAGTTGACCTTTTTTAGCCGAATGCTAAAAAAGGTCGTCAACTTTTGACTTTTGACTATGGTTGGACTTGACTGATTTGTATCGTTGTATTCGTCCAAACAGGAGGCATTCAGTTGAAGGTGGAGGTTGCTCAGCTGGACTTCCTTCACCCTAACGACGATCAACTTGAAACGGAAACACGACGACGTTTCTCCATCTTCCTTCTCTCTCTCCTAAGACAAACCTGGCGCCTCAAACGCCACTCCCTCATCACCACCGCCGCCGACCTCCACCCTCTGCTCGCTGGAGTCAACCTTCCAATGGAAAAGGTCATCAAGAACGTCACGGACAAGATCGAGGACCTCGGTAGACGTATCGTGGCCGTGGATGATGCGTCCGGCTGTCTCTTCGTCTACTGTCCGGGCAGGAAGGCCCTTCGGGATCTCTGGTCGATGAGTGACCGTATCAACAAAGCAATGACCGACGTCCTGTTCAAAGATGACAAGCTCGGTGTCCTTGGTTGGTTCAAGCTGAGGGAGGCACAGACGAAGCTTGTCATACCAGGACCAGAGTTTCTTAAGCATAATGAGGAGCTGTTGCTGGCGACCAGCTAGAAGGATGCTATGAAAGGAAGCAAGGACAAACGCCATAGACACGAATGACAAGAGAAATTCAGGGACCATATAACATATTATAATAGCCTGTCTTGGGCCTATAAACTATCTTAAGGCTGCATAAGAAAACGTGCCTTAGAAACAAATTGAAATATGAACAGTGTAGGTCCAACCAATTATTATAGTTATGTAATTTTGTTCAGTTGCTAATTTGAAGTTCAAACTGATTGAAGTTAATTCTCTGCAATATTATATTAAAAAGATATAAAATCATAAACCTTTAACAACTATTTAGCTTGGGTCCCCTAAAACTCACGGGGCCCCTGGGCATATAACCCCTGCCCTTTTGGCGGCCCTGACGCTAGCAATCAACTAATTCAAGTACAACTACTGGCAGAATAAGACTAAGCTACTATTCTAATCGGCGAAAGCAGATTCATTGTTGAAGTTCATCCCAGCTGATGATGAATTACGAAAGCTGCTTCGAATAAGCTACGTGTACCTAGTGCACATTTTATCAAATCCAATTGTACAGCATAATGACGGGTTTTTCTGCTTCTCTGCTGTGGAACTCGTTATATTTTTGTTAAATATTCTGAGCATCATCTGTCAGATATATGGGACCATTAATAAATGACGCCGCACACCAAGGGATCAGATATTTGTGACGATGTGTGATGGTCCCACACTAGATGAATTTTTGCATTGGCGCGTGACGAGGGAAGGACAAAAATCGTCAAAAAATTGCACGACGTCATTTATGGACGGCCCCTATAATTATCCCTATGCATTGTGTCTACAGCCTATTCGCATTACCATTGTTAAATTAAACAGCCCGTTAAGTAGGAAAATCCAAATAGTCAGTTCGGCACTTCCTTGTCAGAATCCCCTTTGTGTTTCTTCCTCCTACTAATCATTGCCTCTCCTCCTCCTCCTAGTCATCACCACCATCATGCTTTCTCCCCGTTACCATAAACACAACATTTTCGGTGAATACAATACAATACATCGTTCTTTTTTTCCTCCCCTACCTAATTGTCGGCATTTTCTATTCACAGCTAACTATCTCAAATGTGTTGGCTTTACCACAGAAAATGTTTTAACAAACACAGGTTTTGGCGACAAGTAGGTCTGTAATTTCCACACAAATTGTACACCCTACATCTCATCTCACACAATATGACGACCGCCCGAACAACTACATAACTCTAAATAAAACTGTGTAGCTTAGCTACACCTTTCAGAAGATAAATGAGGAGTTTCAACATTAACTACAAGTGCAAAAAAATCCATTCCTCTGTATATAAATATATATACCCAGTACACATGTATATACACAAATATATATGTAAATAAACTATATATATATATACACACACACGTGTATATGCATACAAATACATATATATATATATATATACATAGATCAAATTTTAGACATGGGATAGAATCAAACAGTAACTGGAACAAGAATTATTTCATAACTAAACAATCTTCCCAAGGATCGTGATATCTACGACCAAAAGTACGCACAGATAGAAGAGACTACAAGTAAACTCCCCGCAAACGGTTTTTCCAGTCGGGGGTTTTTCCAGAGTAAGAGGGTTTTTCCCAGAGTCGATCGACAGTAAACCGCAGCAACAATTCGCAAGCCGCGAAAACCAGACGCCACCAACAGACGCAAACAAAACGCGCGTAGAGACAGAAACTAGTTCAACTCCGTTAATTAAAAACAGTCGCTTATTTATCTTCCGCTACGCAAACAAACATCAAGCTGTAACTAGCTTGTTAAAACAGTCACATATGTACACAGTTCAGGACCATTTCTTTTTTACTTAAGACCAAGTCGCCGCAACTCGGTCCCGCTTTCACACGGTCTCTAAACTAAACTCGCGCATTGAAGCCTACCTACGAACTAAACGTACGTGTGAAAAACGTCACTCGCACATGTGCAGCTAAAGACACACGAGAAAGGAACATGCGAACGTTTCCGCGACAACGCACTCAGAAGTATTTACAAATCTTATTTACATTTTATTTACATAACGCTGCTGTTCGTTGGTGATGGGCAGGGGTGGGGGGAGGGGTAATAGCGTCACAACAGTAATCTCGGAAACCACGGCGACGGGCGCCCTCTGTCATTCGAATTTCATGCTCCGTAGACGGCACAGAAGTGCACGTCTGTGAAGTGCACGTCTGTGCGTCGTCGATGAGGACTGTTAGACGCACAGAATGGTCTCTGAGAAGTCGCAAGTCGATGTCACGTTGGATACTCAGTCACTCGCAAACTGACTCGGACTTCCGATGACTTATGGACTGTCTCTATTTCAAACGAGACGCAAATAACTGAAAAAAACAAAAGTAAGACAATTATAAGCGTGACTTATAAAATTGCTACGTCTCGCAGCTTTGCCATGGATAATCGAAAGCCATGCCAAACTGACATCCCAGTTTTTTTGCAAACGTCAACGTTGTTCAAGTTGCCTCAGACAATAACAAAATCCTAATACTAATAATCCTAATCCTCCTCCTCCTCCTCACCATCTATTAGCTGAATGCACAATCAAAATGACAACTCACAATTCTCCGTCTTGCATTGAACATTTGTCTGACCACTGTTCTCACATTAAGATCAACGCATTAACCCTATTTAAGAACCTAAACAACCCACCAAACCAATCAGCTAAAGATATTTATCTAATCAATCATCAATCTTAAGTTTGGGAACAACCAATAAAAGCTTTAATCATAAATCTGCCAAGTGCCACTTCAAGACAAATCCCTCAAACCTTGAAGGAGTGCTCGCATACAAACACACATACATGCTTACCATAGCCACCTGATCGGTTTCCATAGCGATCGGTCTCCATAGCGACCTCAGCGTTGAACGAGAGACGGAGGACAGTTTGATTTTGCCGCAACGTCAGTCGTCGACTTCGTCCGAACGTCTTGAGCATTCAGCTGAACGTGACCAACGTCACTTCGCGTCGTCGTCATCAACAAGAACACCGGCAGCTGTGGCGGCGCCAGGCCCTTGCCGAGGAGGGACACAGGGTCGCAGATATTCACCGGTTGTTGCCGGGCAAAGGAGGCGCCCCCACCACCACCCTGCCCCATGCTGATGTAGACATCGTTTGACCGGACACTGTCGCCCAGTGTTTCGGGCGACGGACGATGGGGGTCTGTCGTGTCTGGGTTGGGCGAAGTGATGATGCACGAGGGTCTGGTTGATGTGGTGGTCAGCAGATGGATGGGAGATATGAGGGATGCGGGATGCTGCTGCTGCTGCTGGGAGTCTCGGGCGATGAGCAGGTACGGATCGGTTGAAGCGGCGTCACCTACAGATGCAAGTAGATGCCTTCGTGAGATTCTTGTTAAAGCGCTATATAAATGGTTATAATACAGACAATGATGATTTTCGTTTGACTTCAAACTTCCGCAACACAGTTAATGATTAGAAATGAGAGTATGACGGACAAACAAACACAACTTGTTACAGCAATCAAGAATGAGGTTTTTAAAAATGAATCAAAAATGCAATTTTAAATCGATCGACTAAAAAATAAATCCAAGCATGAATTAATATATTTAAAAATCCCCATTCCAGTTAAACTCTCATCGATATCAGTCATAATAATATTCCTGCACTTTATAAGTCACTAAAATCCGTCTTTTCCTAGCTGTGTGCAGGTCTCTTGAAGAGGCTATTATCGGAATGAATGGATGAATGTTGGTTCAAAGCTAGTACGGTCAGTCTTCCAACTTCAAAAGTTGAAAACATAGTGACAGTAATTTTTTTAAAAGATGAATGGCTTTGCTACATTTTTTATTAATTTCTGGCAACATTGTTACCAAGGCCGTGAACACAAGACAATGGCAGCAGCGAAAGAGACAATGAAACTCAGACTTTACCTTTCTCCGATTTAAAATGCTTCTCGCTGGTCTGTAGTTTCTCCAGCGTCTTTTCTGCAGCCGTCGCATCTGCACTCCAGTCCAAGTTGAGACCGTTCAGCACGTCTCTGCCTCCATCTGCAACTAAATTATTAACCTTCAGTTCGAAATCCATGATTCAAAGTAACAGAACATCTTTTCCATGAACACAGTCCATTGTATTGCAATCAAAGTAGCATGATCATAGAGTACCACTAATTTAGTTGCGAACAGCCCAACCAGTTTTAGTTAATTTGCATTGCAGAAAGAATGAGGAAGTACTTGTGGATCAACATTGCACAACAATCAAAGAAGAAGACAAAATGAAGTAGTTACTCCAACAAAGAGAATATTCCTTTATATGTGATGCCACTCAAACTCAAGGAAACCACCGACAACAATAAAACAAGAAGCAGCAAAGAAACCTACTATTACCAAGCCTTATAATATACTGAAAAGTTTCCACATGGAGAAATAACAAACACAATTAACCAGAAGTCTGTTGGCTGTAGTTTAGAAGATAAATGGTTTTGTCTGGCTCGCAGTGAACCATTTAGTGCCATAAGAAAGAAGTCAGGATGAATGGATACAGTGCCTTTGCAGCACATATGGTTCTTCCAACTGTGACCATTACAACAAGAAAAATCATGCTAACTGTAGCTCTTAACAAAGACTAAAAAGCAAAACGGGACCAACCTGACGCAGGAAAGCCACCAGGCGGCCGTAATGGCGGACTGGAGAGAGCTGCGTCTGACAAGAGAGGGAGGCTGGTGTCACTGTCAGCAGAACCACTGCCAACTGACAGCCTGCTCTGACTGCCACTGGCTCCTCCGCTCTTTCGTCTCATCTTGTACTCGTCCAGCGTCACCTACGACAATTGTTTAAACGTGAATGAAACAATCGCAAAAACGAATTATGCAGCAAACGCAAGTGAAACTTTTTATATCACCAATTCGAGAAACTCCTCAGAGGCACTCCTGACCTGACAGCACCGAACCACGATCAAAGAGAATGGTTTTCAAATACTTATGGAAAAGGGGCAAAGAAAGGCCAAGAAGTTCATTACCAAGCTTGCTAGGTAACTTATCCAGAAAGCTGGACTGACGACAGGAAAATTTTTATAGAGCACTGTGCAAGTTTGAGCCACAGGTTGCCGTGGTCAATATGTACTGAACAAGCATCAATTTTGTACATTTCCGCACATTTCTGCACCCTCTGATTTGTTTGTATGTATTTGTATGTATGTGCACTTGTTATAGTGCCCCTTCAAGCTCTCTCTACTCAGAGGCGCTCCCGATGCAGAGCGGACACTGCATCGGAGTTTCACGCCGAAGCGCTGAGCAATTGTGAGTAAAGGACTTGCCCAAGGTCCTTACGCGGCGAGGTGGATTCGAACCTCGAACCTTCCGGCTCCAAGGCAACGACGCCACCACTACACCACCGCGCCCCAAGATAGCTATAGTCAGTCAACTGTATGGCGCATTGGAAGAGTATAGAAATGAGCGACAGTACCAGCTGATGATCTGACCAACGTTGTTGCTTTTAGGTTTACCCCTCAACACTTTTGAACTAACTCCGCCACTGGTTGCACTCTGCCAGTGCCAGTCCCAAGCCTGGATAAAAAAGGAGGGCGTCGCTAATGGTCTTTGTTACCACACAGTGATGTTAAACTGCAACTACCACCACCACTTTTGAACTACGGCAACAAATATGTAGACATCAACTTCTAGCTGGCGACAAAAAACGCTAATAAACTTAAATGAACCGATCAGCTAGTCTTTCAACGACTTCCCAACATCATTTTCTAAATTTTAACACAACTCAAATACCGTTCAATCTTCTCAAGTTATGTATTACTCTTCGAAACATCCAGTAATGAAATACATGACTTTCTGTCTAAGAAGTTAAGTCCGACACGACGTGCACATAATTACCTTCTTCTTGAGATGGCACAGTCCACCCGACGACTGCGACGTATTCGACAAAGATCCAGCCACAGTGAACTCCATACGCTCATCAAACTCACTCCTGGACGCAGACACGTACGACGAACCGGCCTCTCCCATTGGACCATTACTACCCTGCGTCGTCCAATCACCCGTCGACATGCCGCCCTCGTGATTCCCAGATGGCGCCACAATCCCGGACGAATAGGACACCGCAGGAATGCCCCCGCTGCAGCTGTTCAATGCTACGCTGTTCGAGTCGCAGTTCGAAGCAACGCTTAGAAACGACGACGATGACGACGGCTGGAGAGATGACGAGTGAAAAAAGCTTCTAATATTTTGGTCGCTGTTCGCCGCGCCCCACGCGAGCGACGCGTACGACCGGGTGTTCGCTGATGCGTCACCGTTCTGTCTGTATTCGTCCGAGTTCGCACCGCCGTGCAACCAGTTCTGCATGGACGCATTCCGAGACTCGGATTCCTTCGCCTCGCTCTGAAGCGCTGCCTCGACTAACGACAATAGACCGTGCGGTGCGCTCGGCTGGGCGGTGCTAACCGGTTGACACATTGACGTGGGAAGACCGCCACTGGTAGAGCTACTTCCCCCGTTGCCACCGCCGTCCAAAGTCTGCCCCAAAATCTGCTTATTTAGGTAAACGGCGTTTGAAAGTGTTCCGCCAGGGTTTACGCCGACTGTCAGCGGCGCCGTTTTCAGTCCAGATACGGCGGCGAATTCCGGAACGGGTTTATCTATGGACAGCCGTAAGGGACCGTAGTTGAAGAACCTGTGCACGTTCATCGACCCGTCCTTCTGTCCAGCGGTGCACGGACTAGACGACGACGACAATAGACCGGATCTTGAATAGAGACTTGCGGCCGACAGATTCGAATCGACGATGCTGCCAGATAGGCTGGTGCTGAGACCCGAATTATTCTGCCAGGCCTGCATTTCGTGAACCATCGCCCCCAACCGGTGGGGACTGGCCAGCGGGTTGTAGATATTGACGAGCTGGACCGGTTGTTGCGGTGATTCCGTGCTTTTCATCTGGTGATGTTCTTTCTTCTCAACGCTGTTGAACGAGTCCGTCATCAGCTTGTCCATCCCTGAAGCGTTAGGCGTCGGTCCGGCGCTCGCCATGTCCTCCCTGAGCAACCGACCCTCGTCCCTGTGGCACTGGTAACTGCCCCCCACTGCCTGCATCAGCATCAGGTTACCCACCGCTGTCGGACTGAGCAGATTCTTCGATCCGACGTCGATGCTCAACGATTGGCGTGCATTGAAAGCGTCGTCATTTAGAAGATCTCTCGTCGCTCGCATCACGTCGCTCTCCGTTAAACTTGAATCCTGAAAGAACGCAAAAATACGATGTGTTGAGCTACTAAATGACTTTATTTATGTACAGTGGTTCACAAGTTACCAGTAGCTCTACACTTCTGTATGGCAGTCTCTACTCCGCTTTTGTCTCTACTCTCAAAACCTGCTTCTTCTCACGGGGCTTGTGCACTGGGAGTGCCTCTGAACGGTTCACCCTACTAGAGACGCTTTATAAATGTTTAAATACAATACAATACAACTGAAGTACCATATTGTTTACTAACCAGACTTGGCAACTACTTGAAACTCAAGAGATCACAAATTGTTCGCAATATATTGTGGGGCGCGGTGGTGTAGTCGTTGCCTTGGAGCCGGAAGGTTCGAGGTTCGAATCCACCTCACCGCGTAAGGACCTAGGGCAAGTCCTTTACTCACAGTTGCTCAGCGCTTCGGCGTGAAACTCTGATGCAGTGCCCGCTCTGCATTCGGGAGCGCCTCTGAGTAGCGAGAGCTTCAAGGGGCGTTATAACAAGTGCACATACAAACATTTAGTGAATACGTACATTGCTTTTCGCATCGTGAACATGTTCCCTGCTCGTCGGCATCAACTCCACGTCCGTATGTTCATCGTCGCTGATCGATTCGTATTGCGGAAACAAGTTGCTTCCTGGAGCGTACGTTACCGGCGTAAGCGACGGAGGAGGACTGTCCATGCTGAGCGACTCTCGAGCCAACCGACGTTTCTTCAGAGGTGTCACAAAGTCTACAATTTATGCAAGTCGGTCAGTTTCTTCAGAAACTAGAGTCTCATTGTAATTATAAAAGGTACAGTCGTAATAAACTTGTAATCGCAAGCTTTCGCAATATTGCAGTTATCTTACAACATTTGTAGAATTAGGTTAAGGATATTTACCTCTGACTACACCCCAGAATCGCTTTCATAGCATTGTATGTATATATGAGCCTTACCTTAGACCTTAGTCCCTCCACGTGCTGCGCGCACATTGGGCGATACAGGTCTGCCATCCTTCTCTGCATGAGCACTTGCTACAACGTCCCTTCAAGATTTCTACTCAGAGGCGCTTCCGTCTACAGCGCGGACACTGAATCGCAGTTTCACGCCGAACCGCACAAGAAATTGCGAGTGAAGGACTTGAAATGGATTCGAACCCGCAACCTTCTAGCTCCAAGGCATCGAACAAACCCCTACACCACCGCGCCCCAGACACCCATTTGTGTAATGATGATGTACTCTGGTTCATTTATAGTGCTGCTAATCACCATGCAAAACATATGAAACTTTCTGTTAATAATAATGATGATAATAATGACGACAATTTCTACGGCGCATTAACACAGCACATGCCGTTACAAGGGTGCCTATACAAACACAAATGCACTGTTGCGTAAATCTCTCTAAGAACTGACCTGTAGGGGACGTGCTGGCTGTCGCTGGGTGTCTGCCGGGCATGGACATCGAGTCTTCGTCGATTGGCTGCAGCTCCGTTTTATCGCACATCGCCTGGTGAAGCCATCGCTAGCAAAACCAAAAACATCGGTGCAAACTAAAAACACTGGCGAAAACTATGGTAAGGCGTAAAAAAAATTGTTGTGTTTCCGGTAACCCGACCGACCCATTTATATAGCCGCGACTCAAATATTTTTTATTTTAAAAAATTTCCCCCAAAAAATGTTTTTGGAAATTTAAAAAAAAAGAAGTTTGTATAGACATAACATAAGAGACGTCAACAAAATGCAATTAACAGGACTGTTTCTAGAGCAGTTTTAGGTGCAGACAGTCGGGAATAGGCAGTTTATACTTGCTTAGAACACGTACTTTGTTGCAGCATGCAAAAAAGACTAGTGGGGTATACTTTTTCGGATAGTCACTGCATAAAAATATTTTACCAAAATAAAAATATTTTCCGACCTACCTACCCAATTTTTTTTAGCTCTGTTACCGGAAACACAACATTTTTTAGGCCTAACATCAACACAAATTGTACTAACGCAAGAGCAGTATTTTCCGTGTTTTTCACATATGCCGTTCTTGGAAAATCCCTGTTACTCATTGATCACAAGGTCCTTCCATGGACACCCACACACAGGGACCGTAAGGGGCACTTGGAGTCTTGCCTTCCCTCCGTGGAAAACTGACACCGAGTTTTTAATTTCTGCACTTTAGTTTTTAACAAATTTTTTCGTACTATATAGCCCTAATAACAAGTGCACATATAAGCAACCAAACAAACAAATAAACAAACAAACCAATGATACCCGTCATGCACAAAGTGAAACAGAGAAATCTACATTTAGAAACATTGATGAAAAATAGGCCTAGACTCACTCATGTTCTTAATTCCTGTTTTACATTTCTCAAGTGCTATAGGCTGCAAAACTTCATGATATATGAGCATATATGTGGGGCGCGGTGGTGTAGTGGTGGCGTTATTGCCTTGAAGCCGGAAGGTTCGAGGTTCGAATCCACCCTCAACCGCGTAGGGACATTGGGCAAGTCCTTCACTCACAATTGCTCAGCGCTTCGGCGTGAAACTCCGATGCAGTGTCCGCTCTGCATTCGGGAGCGCCTCTGAGTAGGGAGCTTGAAGGGGCGCTATAACAAGTGCACATACATACATACATATGGCTTTAAAGGGGCTACATTTAAATCTCAGAAACAAATGAATAAACAGATATATAATCTGTATGTAAAACTATGTAAAACTGTGTATACCTTCTTCGCTGAACATCCCTTGTTATCATTTTGAGACGACCCCTGTGGCGTTGGCGTTGACAACGAGGCGGTTCTACCGATGATGCTGGAACTTCCGTTGCCGCAACCGTTACTCGCTGGCATGCTGTTGCGACGCAGTGTGCTCAGCGAGCACGAATGAGGACTCGGCACACACTGGACAAACTCCGACCCATACTCGCTCTCCGAATTTCCCAGATCCAGCCCCTCTGTCTTTATGCTCAGCTGTTTGCCAAGTTCCTGGCCTCTCATCAGCAGCTAAACAAATAAACAAGTAAACAAATAAACAAGTAAACAAATAAACAAGTAAACAAATAAACAAGTAAACAAATAAACAAGTAAACAAATAAACATGTTATAAAATTACATGTGTGACTCTTAACCCTTTGAGTTACGGGGGTTCCGGGTTCAAAGGGTTACAGGAATAAAACAGAAAAGCAACGCAAATGTAATTTCATCAAATACAGTGATCACCAAAAACAGTAACATCGTCACACACAGTGCCTATGTGTCTTCACCACGTATAGCAACATCGTAGACGTGGTGCCATACCTACCTGACGTCACCGAGATAGCTGCGCCTTTGATACAGTGCCATACTGGGACCGACGTTTGCTCGTACATCCATCTGGCAGAGCTCTTTCTGCGACTGGTCCGGCGGTATAGAATGGCCTCCTTCTGTAGCTGCGCATGTTCCTTAGCTCACTCTCTGACACACTGCAAGCACTTGAAAACTTTTCATTTTCGTCATGCTGGAGTCGGGAGCACCTCCGAGTAGTTTCCTTGAAGCTTAAAGCTTACCTGTTTGCTAAGGCCTTGTCTGTGAGGCGCCGTTGCAGCGATATGGCCGTGTTACGGCGCCATATAAATTGTCGTTATTATTATTATTATTCCACCAGAATTGGATTGTTAAAATACCTTCTTAGGGTGCATCGTCCATCTGTCCAGCACAGCAGCATTAGATGCGGATTCAGCAACAGACGCCAGGGTCAGAGCAGCAGAAAATGCGGCGGAGGCGATGCTGTCGTCTACTGGAGAAGTAACCATGGAACTGGAGATGGGCTGAAGTGGCTGGCTGCTGCTGCTGATGTCAGGCACCGACATCACCATGGCAGGAGGAAGGATGGAACTCAGGCTTACAGCCGTACTAGTTACCACGCTCACACTTGACCTGTTAAACAAGCAACAATTGCTTGGTCAGCGAAACAATGAGTTGATGATGCTAACAAAACAAATAGTTGCGGACAATGAAAGTTAAGGACGTGGAAAATCTCTCACAACCTAACGAGGATATCATTTTCGACAAGCATGCTCTATCTTGTTTTACCCGTTTGATCCCGAGAATATCCGATGAAAACACGGGCTTAACAAGAAAAATGAACGGGTAAAGGGTTAATAAATGTCATGTAAACCAAAGTGTAGTGGATAATTATAGATTGGTCATCATAAAGAATAATACTTGCATCGGATTTATATAATTTATAATTTCCTTTATTGAACAATCCGGCTGACAGATCGCAACCGGTTACAGTGTACAGAACTTTATGCAATTGAAACAATTCACAAGAACAACAAATCACAAATCTTAACTACTAACAGAACAGACGGCCTGCAATACAAGGGTCAATCCAGCCTCAGCGGGTCCATACGACCTTTTTCGATTGATCCTTTGACTTATGCACCAATCACTCGAAAGTCATTGAGTTAGTACTGATTGCTGTTATTTTGTATGTGTTTGATGCTTTGTCAATAAACGGCTTACTTACTTACTTACTTACTTACTTAACAGCAGCCTGAAATTTCCAATATTTCGCATTTCTACAGATATCAGCTCTCAAGTCGAATATCTCTTACACACGAAAAAAAATTTAAACATACCAAAAAAATAAAACCAGATTTGATCATGTACAATTTAAACACAAACCTTCTTGATGAGCCGCTATGTCTGGCTCGCTTGAGTTTAGTCCTTGGTTCAGCTTTCACAGCCACTTCAGACAGAGCAGGTTCAACCTTAATTTTAAAAAACCCACATAAACTTATTCTATCTACATAAACACGATTTTGTTTGCTCGGCACAGGCGGACCGTAAACATAATGTTCTATGTTAGACTGTGTGATAACAATTAGTGTCGCCCTCCTCCTTTATCCAAACATTGGACTGGCATTGCCGATGTTCGAGCACAGGCGGAGTTAGAGAATGTTCTAAGAAAGAGAATGCTCTAATTAACAGAATGTTCTAAAAAACAGAATGCTCTAAAAAACAGAATGTTCTAATTAACAGAATGTTCTAATAAAGAGAATGTTCTAATAAACAGAATGTTCTAATAAAGAGAATGTTCTAATAAACAGAATGCTCTAATTAACAGAATGTTCTAATAAACAGAATGTTCTAATAAACAGAATGTTCTAATAAATAGAATGTTCTAATTAACAGAATGTTCTAATAAACAGAATGTTCTAATAAAGAGAATGTTCTAATAAACAGAATGTTCTAATAAACAGAATGTTCTAATAAACAGAATGTTCGAATAAACAAAATGCTCAAAGAGTTAACGCTAACATCAATAATAACACTAAGCTACCTCCAGCACATAAAACTGGTTAAACAGCATTATTTTGTACTGTAGGCTTTCTCAACTCTGGAAAGAATACACATGCATAATTTTTCACACCACAATTTAAATAAACTGCCAAAATTGATACAGGAATAGAATAAACAGATCTATAGATTCAATCAATCAATCAATCACATAAATTTATATAGCGCCCCTTCAAGATATCAACATAAAATGCAACATAAAATGAGAAGAGCCTAAAGCTACACCCTAAAATTACAATGCAATACTGCACTAAAAACAAGCTCCAGCATACATTTGAAGAAGTCTCGAAATACATTTAGCAGACTTACTCGCTTACATGAAGCACGGCATCTAATAGACCTCCTAGCCATAGATCTCCTAGGTATAGACCTCCTAGGTACCTGATCTTTGACCATCAAGCAAGGAGCGTCAGCAGCGGGCGATTTCAAATCCACAGTCGTCGACTCCGACGTGCTTCTGCTGTCCCGACTTTCCCGGGATTTCCGAGACGGTTCCTTGGTCCGAGTCGGTTCCTTCGTCTTCGTGTGTTCCATGCGAGACTGCGCTTCCTTCTTTCGTTCCTCTTGTTTCGCCATTCGCTCGAACATCTTCATCACCATCTCGAGCTTCTTCTCCTCGCGCGTCTGTCGAAAGATTTAAAAGAAATCAAGATATTTACAAATAACAGATTTAAAAATTAAAATACACTTTTCAAATCGTCGCAGTTCGACAATTGCCGTAGAAAATCAATTAAACATCTTCACTTTTACTTTCTTCACTTTCTTCGCTTTTACTTTCTTCACTTTTTTACTTTCTTCACTTTTTTACTTTCTTCACTTTTACTTTCTTCGCTTTTACTTTCTCCACTTTTACTTTTTTCACTTTTACTTTCTTCACTTTTGCTTTCTTCACTTTTACTTTCTTCACTTTTACTTATACTTCTGCACTTTGAAGTTGAGTCAATATAAACATAAAAGAATGTGCGTATTCACTGTTCACTATTCACCCAGACATTATTATGCAGGACCCTTTCAGGTGCTTTATCACCAGTCCAAAAGAACTCGACAGAATCTACAAGGATGATAAATTACGGCAAACGAAACTTAAACAGCAGAAAAATCAATAACTTAGAGAACTCCTATTCATCAAAGGCACAATTGAACTTAGGAACATTGTAGAAAAGCATATTTTAGAAGCATATATGAGAATCGTCGCATAATTTTTTTAAACTCTTGCGTATGCAAAATTGCGGTTTCAATTGGTTGATTAACAAAGAATATTCTATTTCATTCTGTACCCACTAAATATGACAACTCAGAAATCTACATCGAATAATAGACGTGCCGAGTGACCACACATGACAAAATGCACGGAGCAAGGCTTTCGTAATTTCCATGATTTTGTACATTGCACAGTAATTTAAATGATTTTGTACACTGCACAGTAATTTCCATGATTTTGTACACTGCACAGTAATTTCAATGATTTTGTACATTGCACAGTAATTTCAATGATTTAGTACATTGCACAGTAATTTCCATGATTTTGTACATTGCACAGTAATTTCAATGAATTTGTACGTTGCACATAAATTTCAATGATTTTGCACATTGCACATAAACTTCAATAATTTTGTACATTGCCTACCTTTTTCTTGGATTTATCATTCTCTTCAGGATCCCCATGTGAGCCGGACGAAGAGGCGGCTGGCGCAGGATGATGATGACTTTCGTTATCTGAAGCAGTGACTGTTGGAGCAAAGGTTGCTGCTGCTGCCACATGTTGCCGTACGGGGGATTGTGGCACAGTCTCCCCTGATGATGATGGCTCAATCTTAATCTCTGGCTCCTTCTTAATCTAAAGAGACGGCAAAAACAAATGTGTTGGAGCAAATAGAAGCATTCCAGTGAAGGGTATTCCTGTAATACGGGTATTGCAATTCATTCATTCATTTGGAAATTTATGTAGCACCCCTTCCAGGAAACTACTCATAGGCGCACCCAACTTCAGCACACACCCCAAAGAACAGAACTTTTTAACTTTAGTGAGGTAGGTTTCTCTGGTTTCTGATTGAGTCCTAGGTAGAAAAGTCAGCTAGAAGCAGATGCATGAAGTTCACACAAGTTCCGCTTCATCAAATAAATGTCCAAATCCATAAAACCAAATATAAGTACATTTAACAAACACTGGAAACTTGCAACACTGTCATTCTGAGCAACACCAAGAACAGCTTAAGTCCTTCACTCACAATTGCTCAGCGCTTCGGCATGAAACTCCGATGCAGTGTCCGCTCTGCATTCGGGAGTGCCTCTGAGTAGAGAGAGCTTGAAGGGGCGCTATAACAAGTGCACAAACAAAGCCTAATAACAAGACAGAACCACAACAACATCACTTTTCATGGCTGAACTCCATATATATGGCATCCACGTATCTAAAAAATATACTAATAAAAACAAGCTTGACATGCTTTCTCTACCTCAATCTCGGTGACTGCCTCATTCTCAAGAGAAGTCAACACCGGCTGCTGCTGTTTGCTGTGCTTCACCAACGTCAGCAGCGACGAAGAGGACGATGACAACGATGATGACGACGACGATATCTTCTTCGGTGACAAAACCGAATGCTCGTGATGATGATGCGGCATGACCTCTAACGACCTTGCTGTCCTCTGTCTCCTTGCAGCAGGGCTGAAACGAGAAATTCATGCTACAGATACTTTCACTGGAAAGTGAAAAAATATTTGAGATGCACAATATATATAAATAGGTCACAGATCATTATGGTAAAAATAAAGTCTACATTTGTTGGGCGCGGTGGTGTAGTGGTGGTGTCGTTGCCTTTGAGCAAGAAGGTTCGAATCCACCTCGCCGGGTAAGGACCTTGGGCAAGTCTTTCACTCACAATTGCTCAGCGCTGAGGGGTGAAACTCCAATGCAGTGTCTGCTCTGCATTCGGGAGCGCCTCTGAGTAGAGAGAGCTTGAAGGGGCGGTATAACAAGTGCACATACAAACAAACAAACAATGAGCTGACAACAAAGGAATTATGCAAGATAAAAAGTACAGCTGGCAGGCATACCCGGATGAATGTGAAGCCTCGCGTCTCTGAAACTTGGCCACCGGACAGGACACTCTTGTGCACGCGCAGTCAACGAGATAGCCACTGAAATGATATTGAAACCTTCAGATGTCAGATCAATTACAAACACATTTCAAACTGACACAACACAGAATAATTACAATTTTCATAGTATGACGGATGATCACAAGTTATTACAGGAGTCAAATTTAACTGTCACTGTCAGCAGTCAACAGGGATCCCATCATGTCCTAATACTCGCTTTGATAATTACCCTCCCAATAAACAATAATAGAGTAAAAAGAGTCTTTGCCTGGCTTGTGTTCGTTTTAACGCTACAGTAAACGTAGTTCAGTTTCAGTCAAAACAATACAAACCTTAGAGCAATTTAGTTAATACATAAATCAACCTATTACTTTTAAAACTATCTCTACAGTTCCTGCCAATATTTAAAGCTCTAATACAAGTCCACTATTATTTTTACACCAAAGATAAATGGTGCTGCAAGTTTATATTAATTACTCAATTATTACACAATCTACAACACAAACAACAACAACAACAACAGTGGAACAGCGACATTGTTTAGGGCCCCCAGAAAATCGCGATCTTGCGGAGCGCAACTTTTCCGCAAATTTCCAGGTTGTGCGCAACAGCGCAAAAATTGACAATCCGCGCGATTTTGGCGCAATTTTTGACAAAATCTTGGTAATTTATCTAAATTGGGCTTCGATTGACTTAAAAATCACTTCAGCGCACGGCAGTTCAACATAGCAACGAAACCGATGGACGATAATCAAAATGGCGGCCGCCGAATGGGACGAAATTATATCGGAATCTTTAGTTAAAGATCGTCATTTTTAGTAGTAATGCACAAAACTTAAAGTACCGGTATAAAAATTCCTGAACTTCACGGCCACACAATAAAATATGTTAGACGAAGTTTCTCAAAGCGATCACACGGCAGAGTCGCGTGCTGTCTCAGCTTATGAGAGAACGAACTCATTTAATCTATATAGACGTCAGGCGTGCACACGAAGACGGAAGGCTACTATTCAACACGTTTTGTAACTTGGTGATTCATTTTAATATAGGTATATGATGTATAATTAATACTATCTTGAAGTTGTAGGCCTATTTGTAATGAGCGTAGATTTCGGTGGGCGTAAATTTTGCAAGATTAAAATTCTTTGCAATCGTCTGAATACATTAATCTCATGGTTATAGAAAATTTTTAACTGCATTTTTTGCTTGATTTTCTAATTTCTAGAACGCCAAAGCTTTACACTAAATAACAAAAACACTGTTAGATACTTTGGTACACTGATTCAATGAAAAAAATAACGAACATTATCATTTTTTACTTGCGCAAAATTGGCGCAAATTTATCGTTTTCGGTGCGCAATTTTTCAGTTTCTTGGCGCAAATTTCTGGGGGGCCTAATTGTTACAAAACAGCTTACCATTTGTGGTAGTTGAAGTCAAACGGTATCGTAATTTCCGCACCCTGCACAATACTTTTCGTCGCGCACAGGAAAAATCGCACGGTGCTGCCCTCTAGCAAGTGCCGAACCTGAAAATTATGAAACTATTTATTTAACAAGAGACCAAGAGAAAATGGAAATTAGTTGGCAGATCATCAAATATTGACGCAAGAATTAACTCTCCATTTTATTCATGCAAGGTCAATTAGTTTTCTTCACAAGTCATGTGTTAAAAAACCAGAAGTGCATGGTTTTTTATCCAAACTGAGGGGAAAAAAGGCTGTACATCATGAAACAAAAGGTTCATGAAAATCAACTGCAACTAGAAAAAATGAAGACTTAAAAATAAACATATAACACAGAATATTAAGCATAAAAATGCAACATAAAAATGTGAAACAAACATCCTGGGAAAAGTAATCCGGTGGTCTTTATAAACCATTACACTTGAGAGTGCCCACACAAATTTGGCCTGCAATAGGAAGACATTATGCTTGCCCAATTAATACACAGGTCTTAACCCTTTAATGCCAGAGGGTATAGGATTTCACATAAAATTTACTACCATCTCGGCATTAAAGGGTTAAACTCTGCTGCTCCACAGTGTAACTAATCTAGTGGTGAACATTTCAACGAACACACACACAAATAACGACTGTAATCACTAATCACGCCACTTACTTCTGCGTTCGGTGTGCACGACCGGCGCACAAAGCGTGCGATGTTGCCATAGAGACTGGCGTCGATACAAAGGTCAAGGCCACCCAGTTTGGAATAGAACAGAACATTTGGCTCCGCCCTAAACACAAATATTTAGACATATATTAAACAAAAATACAACAAAGCCACTGTTTTGCATGTAAAATGTATAGAAGAAAGCGATAAGCACTGCTTTGTAAACGGCAACAAAACTATTTCTCGTTGCTTTGGTAGGAAAAATGCAACAGTGTCATGGCACTGGATGTAAAATGCAAATACTACTATTAGCAATGCTCTAAATTTATGTAAAATGCAGCTATTTGCATAGTCCTTGTTACAACTTGAGGATACGTGTCACATAGCAAAATCACTAAATTATATACAAAAATAAAATAAAAAATATCAAAGCAAAACAGAAAAGCTGTAAGATATACCTATGGTAGAAGAGATTCTCCTTGTCATACTGATCCCGTAGCATCACTTTGCCCACATACTCGATCAGCGGTTGATTGGTAAGTATATCTTCACACGCTTCCAGACCCTTCAAAAAGAAAAAGAAATTATGATAATCATATCCTAAACTTCGTTTTTCACATATTTATTCAACGTTACCATTGATAAAACCAAATCAGAAATAAACTTAAAACAGTTCAACAAAATTTACCCAAGCAAGCTGTAAACCAATTTTTTAAATGCTGTCCATAAAAACTGGGGTAAAAATGAACAATGCCACCTTTTCATACTGTTCAATTAGTGAATTGCTGCTGTGACTGCACTACAGTCAAAATGTAGTTAACTGGAGGAACATACCGGTACTAAGTCTATCTGGAGGACCATATCTTGGCAGATCATCTGGAAGACTAAATCTCTGCAGACTATCTGAGAGACCATATCTCTGCAGACTATCTCAGAATGTGGCATGCAACAAATGACCCTTAGTGCAATTTTCATATGATCGCAACTGTGCCTGCAGCCAAATCTCCCCTCTGACACATTCTATCACAATCTTAGAACTGTCCTCTTTAGCTGATGCTGGGTCAGGAGCGCTCCCGAGTAATAACCTTGAAAGGCCGTTTATAATATAAATCCTCGTAATGGCTCCACGCTCACTCGTAGGGGCGCGGTGGTGTAGTGGTGGCATCGTTGCCTTGGAGCCAGAAGGTTCGAGGTTCGAATCCACATCGCCGCGTAAGGACCTTGGGCAAGTCCTTCACTCACAATTGCTCAGCGCTTCGGCGTGAAACTCCGATGCAGTGTCCGCTCTGCATTTGGGAGTGCCTCTCAGTAGAGAGAGCTTGAAGGGGCGCTATAACAAGTGCACATACAAACAAACAAACAAACTCACCATTCTCGTGCTGCTAACCGCAGCCACGACACACGACGGCCCAAACTGCAGCTTCTCGTAGACGGACGGCGAACACGCGGCCACCTGTTGACCGTTGAACTTGATGCTTGCCAAGAGGTTCTGCAGTTCCATCGTGTAGCAGTTAGACACCGCTTCCTGGTAGATCTCAACGGCAGACGACGGCTGATTTGTGTTGAGGGACGACACAGGCATGACGAGCGCCCCGTTCTGCGGTAAGGCAGCCTCCTGCTTTACCGTCTCTGCAACACCGTCGAACATCATCGGCTCAAAGTGCGCTTTCTTCGGAGAGCCAACGGACGGTTTCTATGGAGACAAATCATGAATATTCATTCATTCAAATCAAAAATATTCATTCATTCAAATCAGATCATGAATATTCATTCATTCAAATCAAATCATGAATATTCATTCATTCAAATCAAATCATGAATATTCATCCATTCAAATCAATTAGTTATGGGGCGCGGTGGTGTAGTGGGTATGTTCGTCGCCTTGCAGCCGGAGGGTTGCAGGTTCGAATCCACGTCAAGCCTTTTTTCTAACTAAACTTATACTCATTTGATTCTTTCATCAGTTTAGCGTGAGAAAATTGGGGGGGGAAATGTAAGAAAATTCGTGTCATCAAAGTAATCAGAAACCACAAATGGATTATTCTGCATAGCAGCGCTACATTACATTACACATAAATTGGTTATTGTTAATGTTATTGGTTATTGCTATGGTTATTGCTATTGTTATTGCTATAGTTATTGTTATTTATTGTTACCTGTCCATTCGACGGTCTTTTCAGCTGCAACTTCCTCTTGAGCCGCTCGTCTCGCTTGGCCTTTGTCTTTCGCTTCTTATTCAGCGCCAGAGTGCCAATGCCGCTGCTGCCACCTGTTCCATTGTCTTTCGTTTCCTTCTTAAAGGGGCTCTTGTCAAAGCTGCGTCTACGTCCATCTGTCGTCTCGTCTTCTGTCTCCGTGGCGCTTGAATCCATGTGCTGAAGCGCTGTCAGTTCAACAAAGCAAAAGTCACATCACAATCCTCATAAGAAACTACACCGTATGTGCAAATACTGTGCTATCCTCCTCTCTCACTCATCTCAAAAACCTGCTTCGTCCCGTGGGCCTTGCGCACTGGGAGCGCTTCTGCATTGTTCATGCCACTACAGCAGTGTTTCTTAACCAGTGTTCGACCGAACCCCTGGGGTTCGACGAGCCAGTGCCAGGGGTTCGGCAGAGGTCCTCTTAAATATATACACATTCAGGGTCAGTTAGTGTGAGCGAAAAATCATATGCTATTTTATTTTTACTTTTCGACATCTATATTAATAAAGAGAGGATTCTGTCTGTCTGTCTGTCTGTCTGTCTGTGTGTCTGTCTGTCTGTCTGTGTGTTTGACCGGAATGCATTTCGACAGTTTTTGACCTTTTCACTCCAAACCTTCACTACTCTCTCCGTCTCGGCGTCGGACACCCAGTGGAGGGGTTGGCGATTCTCTATAACCATGGGGGCCAGGGTGGGGGGCGAAACCCCCCAAATTTTTTTCAATAAAACGCAGCTATTGATTTCAAACTTTGCACCTAGACAGAGGGCCATCGGAACCACCCAGTGGAGTTGTTGGCGAATCTCCCCCACCATAGGGGCCACGGTGGGGGCGAAAACCCTAAGTTTATTAAACACCTTTTTAAACGCTTGCATGGTCATTATATAAACGCAGCTGATGTAAATGAACTTCCAATCCGCTTTGCTGTAAAGTCTTACTATAATTATAGTCAACTAGCTGAACCCGGCCACGCGTTGCTGTGGCTGAAAAGAGCATTCAACCATCCCTCCCTACCTCCCCCTCCCCAACCCCCTCACCCACCCCTCCCCTTCCCTCTGCCAACCCTCCCCCTTCGCCTGCCCCTCCCCTCTCCTCTCCCTCCCCTCCCCTGCCCATCCCCTCCCTCCGCTCCCTTTCCAAACCCTCCCCAACCCCTCCCAACCCCTCCCCCTCCCCTCCCACGTCCATCGCTCCCCTCCGCTCCTTCCCCACCCTCTTCGTCCCATTAAACCCTAATTTCACGGGTGGCGTACAGGTGGAGAGGTCAGAGTGTGGTGGGGTGTTGTCGGGTGGGTGAGTTTGGGGTGTGTTGGTGGAGGGTGTGGGGTGGGGTGGGAGCTGGCTTGGGCTGGGGGTTCGGGTGGTGGGGTGGAGGGTAGGGGTGAGTGTAGGATGGGTGGAGGTGGTAGGTGGAGGGCGGAAGGGGTGGGATGGGGCGGGTGAACGAGGTGGGGTGGACGGGGTGGGGTGGGGTTCGGGGGTGGAGGTGGGAATGTGGTGAGAGTGTGGGGTGGAGGTGGGGTGGAGGAGTGGAGGTGGGGTGAAGGTGAGGGTGTGGTGAGGGTGGGGGTGGGGTGAGGTGGAGGGGTGGAGGTGTGAAGCGGGGCGGGTGGAGGGGTGGGTGGGGTGGGGTGGAAGCTTTGGGGTGGAGGTGGGGGTGTGGTGAGGATGGGGTGGAGGTGGCGTGGAGAAGTGAAGCGGGGGCGGATGGAAGGGGTGGGGTGTACGGAGTGGGGTGGAGGTGGGGTGGAGGTGTGGTGTGGGTGGGTGAAAAGGGTGGCATGGGGCGGGTGAACGGGGTGTGGTGAGGGTTGGGAGTGGGGTGAGGTGGAGGGGTGGAGGTGTGAAGCGGGTCGGGTGCAGGGTGTGGGTGAGGTGGGGTGCTTTGGGGTGGAGGTGGGGGTGTGGTGAGGATGGGGTGGAGGTGGCGTGGAGGGGTGAAGCGGGGCGGATGGAAGGGGTGGGGTGTACGAGGTGGGGTGGAGGTGTGGTGTGGGTGGGTGAAATGAGTGGCATGGGGCGGGTGAACGGGGTGTGGTGAGGGTGGGGGTGGGTGAGGTGGAGGGGTGGAGGTGTGAAGCGGGGGCGGGTGGAGGTGTGGGTGTACGGGGTGGGGGTGGGGGTTTTGGGGTGGAGGTGGGGGTGTGGTGAGGATGGGGTGGAGGGGTGAAGCGGGAACGGATGGAAGGGGTGCAGTACGGGGTTGGGTGGAAGTGGGGTGTGGTTTGGTTGTGGCCTGAGCGGGTCTAATCCTAAATTTCCCGGGCAACGCCGGGTACCCCAGCTAGTTATTTAATAACAAAGAATGCAATTGGTAGCCTAGTGTTGATACGGCTAGTTAACTGTTAGTAGCCTAGTTCATGTATTGAATGTATTAATATTGTATCACATTTTGGTACAATTTATTATTTCCTTTTGTTCCCATTAGTTGAAAAATTATTGTTCAAACTTTAGGGGTTCGGTGAGTGGTCATGGATTTCTCTTGGGGTTCGGCTACCTTGAAAAGGTTAAGCACCACTGCACTACAGGCATGACTTAACAAATGCTCAAACACACTACAGAGCAATACTATAAAAAATGTTGTGAACGCATTCACAGTCAACTAATTACACTAATAATGATTATTAAAAACACCAGAGAGAGCCAGTAAGTATAATGGCAAACGTACACAAGGCATCTCGTTTTCGCGTCTGTATCTGTATGGCTCTGTGTTTGTCAACACGCCGTGGCTCACATACTTCGCACATGTAGCTGTCCGGGATGTTGTCACGGTCCACCTCCATACAGTCCACATGCTGCCAAACGCTACAAATAAACAACAAAAAGCAATGCCTTAATTCAATATTTTAAAAAAATCGAATTATATAGTGGCAGGGCTTCAAGACACCCACTCAGAGGGTCTCCTGACCCAGACACTTGGAAAAGTCAGTCTTTAGCAATTGGTGAAACTGTCAATAGGCACCATTTGGGAAGTGGCATAATCGTTTGGGAGGTGGCACAATCATTTGGGAAGTGGCATAATGGTCACGAGAAATGGATTCAAACCTGCCACTTTCCAGCTCCAAGGCACCAAACATACCCCTACACCACTGTGCCCCACATGCATAGCATTTGTTCATTCCTACATTGCATACAGCTGATGGACATATGGCACATTGATAAATGTATTGTTTACTTGCTGCATGCCATATATTCAATAAGTCGCACAGCAAATTGGACCATTCAGACCCAATGGGTTTCGAATGATCAATCACTAAAAGTTCATCACCGTTAGTTAGGCCAAACAAAAAAATGTTGTGTTTCCGGTAACCCGACCGACCCTCTTGTATTGCCACGACTCAAATAATTTTTTTAAACTTATCTAAAAATAAATTTTTAATAAAAAAATTTTGTAATAATTTTTCAATTTTTAAAAATATTTGTTAGTAACTTTTTATTGAGATAACAGAAAAGATGTCAACAAAATGAAATTAATAGAATCGTTTTCTAGAGCAGTTTTAGGTGCAGACAGTCGGGAAATAGGCAGTTTATACTTGCTTAGAACACGTACTTTGTTGGAGCTTGTACCTTTTTGCAAAAGACTAGTGGGCTATACTTTTTCGGATAGTCACTGCATAAAAATATTTTACCAAAAATAAAAATATTTTTCGACCTACCTACCCAATTTTTTTAGCTCTGTTACCGGAAACACAACATTATTTTTTTGGGCCTTAGGTCCAATTTTACTCAGCGTATTGTCCTGGCACTGATGCAGCTGTCAAGTCATGCTCAGCAAAAACGTCAACTGTGTCAACCATTGGATTATTTAGGACAGCATCGCTCGACAACAGTCAGGAAAGTAGTTCAGAGCAATTGAGTGCAAATGCAAACTTTGCATAAGCAAACACGCACGCAATGCCAAAAAAGTGGAAGGCCAAAAACATGGCAGAAGGCCAAAAGAGCACTTGTATTCGAAGGCCAAAAACACAATGGAATGCCAAAAAAACACAATGTAACGCCAAAATACACAATGGAAGGCCAAAAACACAATGGAATGCCAAAAACCCCACATTGTAATGCCAAAATACACAAAGTAACGCCAAAATACACAATGGAATGCCAAAAAAACACAATGGAATGCCAAAAAACCACAATGTAATGCCGAAATACACAATGGAAGGTCAAAAACACAGTACAATGCCAGAAACACAAGTGAAGGCCAAAAAACACAAGTGAAGGCTATAAAATGACACAGAAAGGCCAAAAACACAACGGAAGGCCAAAAAAAATGGGAGGCAAAAACACAGTGGACAAAGAAAGCCAAACAAAATAACAGTAAATCAATACAAGAACACCCTTTTAAGGCTTCCTTATATGCAGGTGATAAATGCACCTGACCAATTAGTATGATGCTGGTTGCTATAGGTACAAGCAGCACACCAGACTCTGTATTTATGCCACTAAAAAACTGTAAAAAATAAAACTGAGCTAGCGATCGACACTATATGACAAAAGTCATACAAAAAAGCCCATCTATGTGCTCTGCTATCAGTGGGGATTTGCAGGCGCCTTGATCCCAAACTAATGACTAGTTTTCCTTATTAGTCTCTCGTTCTTTGAAAAAAGGAACGTGGTCGAGAGGTTTGGGTCAAAGTTTGATGACCCGTATCTCGAGAAGTAGTTGACCCCAAAAAAATTGCTTGCAGGTTTCTACATGGCTCACATAGCCCAACAAGTGTGCCAAATTTCAAGTAAATCGGAGTTGGTTAAATTTTTTTTTGTATGTGCACTTGTTATAGCGCCCCTTCAAGCTCTCTCTACTCAGAGGCGCTCCCGAATGCAGAGCGGACACTGCATCGGAGTTTCACGCCGAAGCGCTGAGCAATTGTGAGTGAAGGACTTGCCCAAGGTCCTTACGCGGCGAGGTGAATTCGAGCCTCGAACCTTCCGGCTCCAACGCAACGACGCCACCACTACACCACCGCGCCCCACAGTACGTAAATCCCCTAGAAGTCTGCTCCATGCCGTCACTGCTCAACTCACCCGCATCTATCGCACTGAATCATGTATCCATCATCATGTTGAAACTCGCAGATGCAGCGTGTGATGCTGTCGTCTGTCGTGATGACCGTGGTGTTGCATGAGACGTCGTCAACAATGCACATTGTCTTCGGCATCGGCGCCATCGACAGTGGCAGCGTGGGTGACAGAGGCGGCGTGGACGGAGGTAACTGAACATAATTATGGTCCTGGATCAGAAGAACAATAAAACAAAAGCATTAAAGACAATAGAAAGGAGTTCATTAACCCTTTAATGACGGAGGATATAGGATTTCCCATACCATTTACTACCATCTCGGCATTAAAGGGTTAAGGGCAAGTCCATTAAAATCTAGTTTTTCTCAAAGTTTTTGGATGCTGCGGAGGTATATTTGTTTGTCCCGCCTAACAATAGACCGACTTTTCAACATCACAGGCTCACAGTTTCCTAATTATACTGCGTGTACTGCACATCTCGGATATGAAATGAGTCTGAAATCTAGGTCAGATAAAAAAAATTATTCATAGTACAACACAATGAGGTCAGGCAGTTTTTAGCATGGCTCCTAAAAACAGCCTTATAAAAACGTTTCCGCTTAACAGATCATCAGACTGATAAGGGTTATCAAAGCAACCACATGGTGCATTGAAATACACAAATGATCTATGCATCAAGTTTTTCCCTAAAGGAAAATCAATCAATGTACAAATGCATGCATATATTCATACAGATATATAATTCAATAAAATCAATAAATTTTTATTTGGTAACTTCATAACAAAGCTATATAATACAATTTATACAAACAAGCTTAGAGAAATTGAAAAGAGCTGTTACACAAGGGAACCTAAATGGGTCACGGACCCCGCAATCCAGGGCCCTTATGTAGAGTAGGGAGCAAGACAACGGTGTACTAAATCAATAGACAACCGACAGAGTCAATGCAAGTATGCAAAAAAGCAACTCAGCCAGCACCTTAACTAAGGGCCTGGTGGAACAACTGAGCAGAAACTGTACCTAATTATTACTCAGAAAGTGTTTTCCAGTAAATAAAGGCGGAGTTTGTAACAAAATAATCAAGCTTTTGGTAGGCGTTGACATAACATAGGAAGAGAGTTCCCTCGTACATTATAATAGATTAGATAAGTGTTGGTGTGTGTGTGCAGGGAGGGTCATAAACAGACAATTTTCTTGTTAGATAGGAGTGGCAATCATAGATAAGGCTAAGAAATCATTAAACGCAGGTGGCAAAATGCTGTGGTCATAACAGTATACAAAGCTCATCTATATGCAAGCACCTAATTGTATCAATTTCTAATAGTCGAAATTCTTGGAAACATGAGTGGTATGTGCTGGTAACTTAGTAAGGGATATTAGCCATACATCCGATTGCACATATTTGAAGGGTGACTGGTCCCTGAAGATAAGATTTATAGGTAGGTCCAGATTAAATAATTTAAATCATATATACATATAATATTATATACATTATACAGTATATATAATTTATATATGCATATATTATCTTCAAAGGTTATCACACATAATTTTAAGACAAGATTCAAAGATATGACATAATTATATAAATACGTTCATTCCGTTAACTTTGTCGTACCATTACACATACCAACATCAAACCGCTCTTTGATCCTACATTTAAACTCAAAAAAAATAAGATGCAATCTAGGTTCAGGTTCTATTTTATGCAACTTCACCTTACACAACTGTTGGAACATAATGGACAGCCTGCATGAAGGAATAATTAGATTACAAAATAATTCATTAAAGACAAAATTATTAACATCAATTCAAAGCATAAACACACAGTACACAGCTCACCCAGTTCAAACGCACAATAAAAAATCCCTAAACGTAAAAATAGCTCAGCTCGACAATGTCCGGAGACGGCACACACCATAACACTTCTGGACAAATTGTCTGGTCAATGATTAGAAAATGCTGTGTTTTTTTAATCAAAGGCCACACTGAATGTATACCACATCTGCCATTCTTAAATAATTACCATACACACTATCCACACACATTTCACCATTTCACACCCACATGCACACACACCCACATGTGCCCCCTCACACACACACACACACACACACACATGCATACACAGTTTTACACACACATGCATAGTTGCATACACACACGCATGCATACATACTCATCTGCTGTTACTTATACTAGGAGTCACATCACACAACATTTCCGCCAAGTGCAGCAAACCTGATATGGTAGGCCGACATATCTGGGAGCGGAGGAGACGGAGCATGGGGGGTTCGGATGTTGAAGACGGATGTTGGGACAGATGACATTCTTTGCAAACGCAGCCTCATCAACTTGGTGAACGATGCTAAACGAGAAAAAAACATACAGTACTGCATTCAACACAACGCCAGCTCATGAACAACTAACACTGGTGCATTTATTAAATTGAAGATCGCATACATATAAACAAGATTTTATCATGTACAGAATGAAATAAAGTTGATTTTAAATGCTTAGATAGATGCACAATTGCACACGCACGCACATACCCAAACACTAGAAATGGGCATCAATTATTACATGTCATGTCAAAACGCTGTCATCAATTATTAAGCTTCAGCCTAAATTAAATGGATTATTAACACTTTTAATCATTTCAATCAATCACAGAAACATGATCAATAAATTAAGTTGAGTTGATAAAAAAAATTTTAACATCTGAGCACTGCAAAACAGCTCAGCATAATATTAGATAAAATGTAAAATTTAAAAAGCCTCTATCAACATTACAACTTTGGGAATAATGCCTGCAAACTTATTTATTCAAATTTTAAAAACAATGTTAAACTTCAACAATGTCCTGCAGTTAGGAGGTTCTCTACTTCACTCAGGTCTACATGATGTTTAGCCAGTTGAGCACAGATAGCAGTGTATTGTCATTCTACAATGCAAGAGCCGCCCTGCACGTCTGCTCCATATGTACAGCCAGCCAGCCGCAGACAACAAATGTACGCAAGGCATTGTTGTAGCAGGTGTTCCATATACCTACTGACCTAACACGATAAAGGTTACAGCAACCTAAAGAACTTTTCAAGTAGAAAGTTCTGCAGCCCACGTGGTATGTAAAGCATAAAGAGCTCTCGATCAACTCCCATCACCCCTTTTGGCCAGCAATGGTTGAGTCCAGTAGTCCTGGACATGGGGCCAGCGTGTAATAGACGTGTCGTTTAAATATTATGAGTATGAAGTCATTCTGCTTAGTGACAGCGACGCATGTACACAAACAACTGGCCCAGGGTCGGTGTACGAAGTCGTAATGTACAAAGTTCTGCATGATCTGTGACCACAGATCAAGCGCCTTGCTGAGAGGCTCACACATTATTCATTCATTCATTCTGGATATTTATATCCTGGCTCTTTAGGAGACCTACTCGTAGGTGCTCTAAGCCCAGCCACAGCCACAAGAGAAATTTAGGACTTGGCCAATTGGGAGAAAGCAGACAAATCATTCCGAGGCAGAAAGTACACTTGAGTAATAGCTCAAAATGTTAATTTATTCATTGAACACATCCTCTGATCTGCACTGTAATATTTCATCATAACACCCATGGATCTTAACAGCATAAAGATCTTAAAGCAAGATTTTAATTAATCACATAAACATAGTCCATCCCTTATAAAAATATATTCCTTGCAGTTCATATTATGGTAATTCTAGAATTAACACTATGTTAATTTTATTATAAAAAATTTATAAACTCCTAGAATCAAGCACACAGAATCTGAAGCTGTTACCATTTGAAACAAAATATTTAGTAACCAAAATCCAACCTACTCCCAAATGAACCACAAAAAAAATTAACAAACATATAATGCAGTGAAGTCAATTTAACAGTTTGTACTCTCATTTAATCATTTTTCAAAGCAATAAAGATTTATGCAAAGTCAGGATTTAGCAACAGCTGCCACACGCACACACACACTCACGCATGCAATTAATTGCAGAAACAACTTTACTGTCAAATTCTTGACACTAAAGTTCCTGAATGTCTCATTTCAAACAAAAATGGGATGGACAGCTCATCTAAAATGCAAATTTAATACAAAGAGACGCTCAGGTTTCGTGTGCTACCCGAGTCTGCAGTTCATTTACAAAGACACAAAAACATCTGGTCTACTCTCTGTCATTCATGATTCAAGCACCAAATTTGATTAGCAGTGGTCTGTCTACCATACGCTGCCACATAAATTGCCGTAATTATAATTATTGTTATTATTATTATTATTATAAGAAGGTATTGGGTCGAATCGTTAGATTTTATAAGTAATAGCGATCATAAAACGATCAACAATGATCAATGTAGATCAATAATACACAGGTAAAATCTACTTCCCTTCATAATAATAGTAATAATAATAATAGTAATAATAATAATCGTAATAATAATAATCGTAATAATAATAATCGTCATATATTTTTCGAACTGACACAACACAGCATGATTACAATCAGTAATGAACGGATGATCAAAAGTCATTACAGGAGTCGAATTTAACTGTCAGCAGCCATGCAAGGTAACAATCACATCCTAGTACTCAGTTTACCATTTGAAGCTAACTACCGAATGGAAGGTTGAGAAGACCATTTTTGTAATCCAATGTAACATAATCAGTCACCACAAGGGGTTTGAAATTGAAAAAACTAAACATGTGAGCATCCAATACACAAGTGGGGCACGGTGGTGTAGTGGTGGCGTCGTTGCCTTGAAGCCAGAACGTTCGAATCCACCTCGCCGCCTAAGGACCCTGGGCAAGTCCTTCACTCACAATTGCTCAGCGCTTCGGCATGAAACTTCAATGCAGTGTCCGCTCTGCATTCGGGAGCGCCTCTGAGTAGAGAGAGCTTGAAGTGGCGCTATAACAAGTGCACATACAAACAAACAAACAACAAGACAGGTAGAACTCACCGAGATTGGACCGGCATATATACAGAAGACACCGCGTTGAAGGGCGAGGGGACCCGCGTCCCGGGGGGCAGGTGAGGGAAGCCCATCACCTGGACGTGGCCAGCGGGGATGAGCGTATAGTCCGGGCCACCGTCGGAGCCACACAGCTGGCCATTCGGCTTGATTGGCGCTAATTCCACAGGTGCTGCTAAGCTCATTACGACAAGAAACTTATTATGAGAAAAGTCCAATTCCGGCCGGTATCACCGATATCACCATTAGCAATAGCAAATAGCATGACTTTTTCAGTTTCATTTCAGTTTTTTGCCTGAAAACAGAAAACGAAATACACGTTTAATAGCTACTCTCACGTCAAACGCAGTAAATTCAACGAATTGCCAAACAGCGAGACTAAAGGTACAGCTACGGTTTTAGATTATAAGCCGAAAACGAAACTGGTTTTGTAGTGTATATATATATTTGAATTACGCCCAAGGTCCTCAATAAATCACAATTTAAGAATTCAACGTTTCTGCAGCATTACTCAAATTTAGGTGCAGGACTCTCAAGTATTTGACACGGCAGCACAAGGTATGTTATTCAGAAATACCACCAAAGTACAAAGTCAATTCCTCGCAAGATCAGAGCAGAATGGTTACATCCATGGATGATTTGCAAGGCATATAAGTTCTATTGTTTTTGCCGATAATTGTCCTTTAGACTTCCTTTTTCTATAGGTTCTTAACATACTCGTGAATAAATTGTACTGAGGAGTGCATTATAAATCTGTAAATATAACACAACAGAATTTCTATCAAATCTACATGTAATTCTCCTGACACATTTGCACAGAAATTATCACTTTTATTCAGTTTTCATCCTATGTATGAAAATTATGGTTTTTATCTATTAACGGGGATGATGAATGTCACTGTGCCAAACTGTAAATTGAGAGTTTTGGGGTTCAAATTCCCATCAAGGCAGAAATATAGACAAAATTATTCTGCCAACCTGCACCATTCAGATAACTCTGCTATACATAACACACTCATACAATCAGTGCACTATTTATGGGACGAATGGACGGCAAGGGAGAAAACTGGCAAAGTAGGCAACAGGATTTTAAAAAATTCCCAAAGACCATGCAAAATATATGCACAGAAATTCCAATCTCCCAGTGTGTGGGGTAATGTGACATTTGCTAAACTCTTGTCACGTAAGGCCTAAAAAAAAATGCTGTGTTTCCGGTAACAGAGCTAAAAAAATTGGGTAGGTAGGTCGGAAAATATTTTTATTTTGTAAAATATTTTTATGCAGTGACTATCCGAAAAAGTATACCCCACTAGTCTTTTTTGCACGCTGAAACAAAGTACGTGTTCTAAGCAAGTATAAACTGCCTATTTCCCGACTGTCTGCACCTAAAACTGCTCTAGAAGCAGTCCTATTAATTTCATTTTGTTGACGTCTCTTATGTTATGTGAATACAAATGTTAAAAAAAGATTTTTGGAGAAAAAAAATTTAATTTTTTGGGGGGAAAAAATTTTTTTTGGAAAAAAATTTTTTTTTTAATAAAAATTTTTAAAAAAAATATTTGGGTCGCGGCCGTAAAAATGGGTCGGTCGCGTTACCGGAAACACAACACTTTTTTTACGCCTAACGCAAATGGTGCAATTTAGTCGTTTAATTTAAAACTGACAGACCCAACAGGTTAATACAGGAGTCGAATTTAACTGGCAGCCATGCAAGGCGTTCATCATGTCCTACTGCTCTACTACCAACATCATCAGTGGTCTGGAATGGCCTTCATTTTGAGCTACCCCTACACCCTGGGACTCTACCAGGATCATTCCTTAATAAACTTAAAACTGTTCTTCTGGGGCGCGCTGTAGTCGGGAGCGCCTCTGGGTAGTTTTTACTTGAAGGAGCGCTATATAAATGTCCGAATGAATTAATGAATCATCTATCGAGTGAAAGATTAAGTGGACCTTGATTGGGCAACGGGAAGTGATCCCGCGTCCGCACGCTCTTCATGCAAGACTGTTACCATTATCCAGAACCTCCGTCCTAATTTGTAAAACACCTGGTAACCAATAAATCAATGTAAGCTTTAATTTAGCGTCTCTACTCAGAGGCGCTCCCGACCCAGCCGCGGTACGTGGACAAGAGCGAGCTCACAATGAGCGCGCAAGGTGCGCGTTGTCACACGATTTGTAGCGTACTACCAGCGTCATTCCATGAGCATTTTAAAAATCCTTGCTATGGAAAAAGATGGCTATTCCAAATTTGAACAAATCATTCGGAGAAGGAAACTGTAAACAATTCGAGTAGTAAACAAATAAAGTATTACCTGCGCGGCCTTCTTTATTACTGTTCCATGACGCAACGCACGAAGGCCATAAGGTTGACGATATATTGCCAACGTATAAATAATAATAATACGATAACTGCAACAACAATATTCGAAAACTACACCCCTAACTACAGTCGAGAAATTCTGCTAGCTGTGCACACTCTGTATACAACGCGAATCACGTTTGTGTAAACATGAGCCGATCTCCAATTCAACGTTATATGCGATCACCTTAAAAAGGCAATAGCAGCCTCTGGAATCGGACCATATAACGCCGGAATTTAAAGACGATACGACAACGCAAAATCGTCGAACAGAAAACAATTTTAACTAATTTCGTCGGTAACAGAACGTTTTCAAGATGGCGACCAAAACAGAAACAAAGCGGGGTTCACACAAGGAAAAACACGGGCTTCCTGTTTTGGCTAAGTTTTTATATTCGTACGATAAATTTGAAACTTTTGCCTTGAAATTTTTTTTTTTTACTTAAATGCTTTTTATTCAGCAAGAATATAATTAGAAACAATTTTAATAAGATTTTTGTACTGAACCGCATCTGCCTTTAAAGGCAGAGAAATAAACAACAATAAATAATACGGTTTAGTTGTGTAGCGCTATATTTACTTGAGCGCTTGAGCGGCCTTTCACATAGTAATTATAATAGTATGATCTTGTCGCAGAGGCAGATCTATGTAACAGTAGCCTAACTGCCCGGAGTAGAACGCCGCATTTCTAAAAAATCGTTTATATTGTGACTTGCAACCCTTAGGCCTATTCTGCAAATATTTTATATAGGCTACCTTTTATAAAAAGAGCTAGTCAATAATATTATAGGTCTAGATGGAAAATCCGCCTTTCCAAATTATCCGTTGAATAAATTAAATAATTCAGGTATGAGCACAGTAACAGTTGGTCTAGATAACAAATGATGTGGTATAAACATGCGTACCGGTAGCCTACGAGCATTTTTAATGGGGCAACCGGTGGCCGGAGGCGCCACAGTCGCTACAGTAGGGGCCTAATACCACAGAATAGATAAAGATATGTGGTAGCCTGGTAGGCCTAATAGCCTACTAGCAATGAAATTAATGTAAAAGTGATTAATTGCTTTAAAATTAGGCTACATTATTACATTAGGCCTACAGTTGCTTTTTATTACATTAGTAGCCTAAATAATATTAAACAGCTGTGTAGGCCTACGCAATATTGTTCAGAAGTAGGCCTAAATGTAATTGGATGCTTTTGGACTTGGTCGATCGTTACAATTAGGCCTAGCTAGTTAGGCTATTGTGTATTCGACCATTTAAACTTAATTTAAACTCAAACTTACCACAGAGCAGGTTTATCGGGTATCCGGTCAAAACCGCGCACACAAAACCGCGCACACAAAACCGCGCACACAAAACCGCGATTCACAAAACCGCGCACCATCAGAACCGCGCACGATCATTACCGCGCACGATCAATAACCGCATTCAAGTATTTCAACATTCATCCAGCTTCTATTTCATATCTAAAAATACCTTCATCCAGCTTCCATTTTTCATGCGTTATTTTCGTCAATCCAGATTCTATATTAGATATAAATATATAAAAATACCTTCATCCAGCTTCCATTTCTTAAGCATTTTTCATCAATCTAGCTTCTTATCTTATCTTATCTTATCTGACAATTTATAAAGCGCTTCTTGCAGCAAAAGTCTTTCAGAAGCGCAACTATTTCATATCTAAAAATAGCTTCATCCAGCTCCCGTTTCTCATGCGTTATTTTCGTTAATCCAGCTTCTATTTCGTATATAAAAATACATCCATCCAGCTTCCATTTCTCATGCGTTATTTTCGTTAATCCAGCTTCTATTTTACCTGTAAAAGAACCCTCATCCAGCCTCAATTTCTCTTGCGTTTTTCATCAACCCAGCCTCTATTTCACCTCTAAATAATTTAATCCAGCTTCCATTTTTCAAGCGCTGGACCAGTTGTATGTAGACCAGTTGTCTGTAGACAAGTGGTCGTTTGACGAGTTGTTTAAAGACCAGTGTTGTCGTGACACCGCTTAAACAGATGCTCAAACAAGAGTGGTTAGTATCGTCGACCGTTCAAAGGATTGTTACAATTTCGAATTTGAAAAGATGCGCAAACAAGCGCGGTTATAATAGTGCGCGGTAATGATCGTGCGCGGTTCTGAGGGTGCGCGGTTTTGTGAATCGCGGTTTTGTGTGCGCGGTTTTTTGTGCGCGGTTTTGTGTGCGCGGTTTTGATAGTAAACCGGTTTATCGGCTTGCCGGAACTTCACCAGAGCTCTTGGGTTCCATCAAGGCTCGCAAACTCTCCTATTTCGGTCATATCATCAGGATTCCCCAGGATTGCGTGGAAAAAGCCATTATGCTGGGTCACGTGGAAGGTTGTCGACGCAAGGGTAGACCGCGTATTAGCTGGATTGACAACATTCTTGCTTGGTCCCGTCTTTCCGGATCCAATTTTCTCGCCGCTGCACGCGATAGGAGGCAGTGGAGAGCTGTAGTCCATGCATGCGACCAACCGTCGCGCAGCGACGTCGGTGATTGACATGACATGACATGACATGACATGACATGACATGTATTCGACCTAACTTCCCTAAGCCTATAGGCCTACACGGAGGCATACAAAGATTAAATTTTCATAACACCCTTTTTAACGTTAGCACGTTTCGTATATAGTAACTAATAAAATAACGAAAACGCAACTATGTTTCTACTAACTGGTTCCGGGCTTGAGAGTTCAGGATGGACTGTGTTCACTGCAATACGGCACGTAATTATTCTCATTTTTATGTTTTATCGCTTGTTCTGTCAATGGCTTACTTGTTCATTAATTGCAACCACTGCCAGATAACAGTGGTCCCCGTTGCAATGAAGGACAAGACTTCCTGTAAAAAAGTGGAAGGTCTACCAGTGTCGTATCCCGTGTAAAAGGGCACTTTATTATCCTAGTGGTTAATCGGTTGGGTTTAACTTACTCAAGAAATTCTTCCAAATTCAACAAACTCCCAGTTCTTATGAAATATATATAATATAAAGTTATTCAATATCATTCATATGCACAAACAAATAACAATCCTATTTACCTAGTGTGGCGAGTTACTTAGGAAATATTATATTTGCGCTTATCTGTCGAGTTGTTTGAACTCGAATGTCTTCGGCTCTCTCCGTCGTCCAATCGTCGCAGTCAAGAATGTTGATCAGACGGTTGAAATGCAGTCATGGAAGCAACCACACCAATCGCCTTACTCGTATCTTGCCGTGAATCAGTTGCACACAAGATGAATCATCGCATTCACCTCACAGCTCTTCTCCAGTTGACCAAACGTCCCTCGTACTTCACACGCCGGATCAGCTGTTCGCTAGCCGATTCAAAATTACACGACTCTTCAGACTGTTGCCTAAGAGTTCGTCTTCTTCGCAAGTGTCTCACACTTCACACGATGATTATTATGCACTAACGCAAATTTCTCATTTAAATTGCGTTGCACTTAATGCACAATACTTTGAACTATCGGTTGATCGTCCGAACAGTTCAATTACCTTCGTCTCTACTCTGAAAATCACAACTTTGGATTGATCACCGCAGCGAAACAACCACCATTTCCAGATATACCTGTAGAGAGTCAAAAACTCAACGTCCACTTCGCTGACGTCATTTTTAACTCGTCACGTCATTCGCTTCCAGTTTGCACCAATCACGAATAGGCTTAGCATCCTTTGTTGTCATGGTAACCTTGACCACTCGTTATTACGCTTAGCTGCAGTCATTGGTTTTATGTATTAATATTTTATATGTTGCCACACATATTACCTAAACTCGCCAATTAAATTGCCTAGCTTAACTTCTACCTATAATTAATAATTATACATGCATAGCAAGTGTTTAATTTGATAATCATTTAATATAACCACGACAAATACCCTTTCTTCAAAAGTCTGTACACAGGCTTTATCAACTTATCTAATTATCAAATTACAATAACTGCTTATGCCTATGCTTATACTACTTTACACAACATCACAACCTAACACAACTACTTCTTATCTACCTATAGTATCACCATTGATTTACTTAAATCTTAGGTCAATCCTCTACTTAAATAATCGGACATTACGTTATTACATCCCTTAATGTAACGTATTGTAAAACAATAATTTTGAAGGGCGAGGCTCCACCTCATGACTCTTGCATTCTTCATCCTCCCTTCTTTCATATACTGTAGTCCACAGTGGTCCGTCTCGATCACAAACTCTCTTCCACACAAATATCGATCAAATCTACTGATTCCCCACATTATGGCTAAACATTCTCTTTCCTCAACTGAATATCGCATCTCTCTTTCCAACAATTTTCTACTCGCATATGCAATCGGGTGGTTTATTCCTTCATACTGCTGAATAAGAACACAACCTATCCCTTTTCCTGATGCATCTGTCTGTATTATAAATTCTTTCTCCAAGTCTGGTAACCTAAGGATTGGTGTCTTAGCTAGTGCTTCTTTCAACTGCTTAAAACTTTCACCTAACTCTTGGTTCCATTCAACATTGTTAGGAGCTAACTTTTTAGTCAAGTCACTCAACGGTGCCATCAATTCTGCACAATGTGGAATAAACTTTCGATAGTAATTTATCGCTCCTAAAAAGCTTCTCACTTGCTTCTTCGTCTTAGGCTGTGGCATTTCCACAATCTTGTCAATAGATTCTCCCTTAGGGCTTATATCGTCGTTGTTCAATGTATGGCCTAGGAAATCTATCTTGCCATATCCTAGTGAACATTTCTTCGGTTTCAATGTCAAATGAGCTTTTCTCACTCTTGTGAAAAACTCTCTTAACGTCTTCATGTGTTCATCCCATCCTTTTGTATGAGCAAGAATATCGTCGACATAACTTTCTAGATTTTCAGTTCCATGTAATATTTTCCGTATCAAGCGATTATAACTGGACGCGCTATTGACTAGTCCAAATGGTAACACATTGAACTTATATAATCCGCTTGCACAGATGAATGTGGTTAAGTCTTTTGATTCTTCGCTCATTGGTATCTGCCAATACCCTTTACAGAAATCGAACTTACTATAGATTTTACTTCCACTGAGTTTATTAAAAATATCCTCATTAGACATCATCGGTTCTGGATCGAATACTGTCACTTTGTTGAGTTGTTTATAATTACAGCAAAGTCTGTTACTTCCATCTGACTTTTTAACAACTACAAGCGGCGCTGCATACGCTGCTTCCGATCTTTCTATAATTCCATTCTCCAGCATTGTCTCTAATTCCTTGTTTATCTCCGCTTGAAGATGATATGGCGTTGGATAAGCTCGTAACCGAATTGGCTCATCACTCATCAGATGAATCTCATGCTTTACCATATCTGTCCTTCCTGGCTTATCACTGAATATGTCCTCATGTTCTCTCAGTAGTTCCCTTAATTCTCTTTTCTGTTTTTCCGTCAATTTAGGATTGATATCCACATCTTTGTAAGTCTCCGTTTGTTTACTTACATATAAGCTCAATATCTCTTCTTCTTCATCTTCACCATCTTTACCATCATGTACTATCGCCGATATGTATGCTGACGTTTCTACATCATTACCTTCTCCATTTCTCTCGTAGTACTTCTTTAGTATATTGATGTGATATGTTTTGAGTTTTCCACCATCAATTTCCACCTTGTAATCATAATCTCCTATTTTGCCTCTGACCACAAATGGTCCTTGCCATTTTACAAGCATCTTATTGTTACAACTGGGTAACAGTAATAAAACTTTATCTCCTATCTTCAACTCTCTGTAACGTGCTTTCTTATCATAATACTTCTTGTTCTTTTCATTTGCTTTATGTATGGCCTTCTGTGCCATATCACATGTTTCTTCTATTCTTTCTCTCAAATCGGTCATGTATGTATAAACATCTTTTACCTCATCTTCCACTTTCTCATTTGTCCAGAGTTCCTTTAATATCTGTATTGGTCCTCTGCATGACCTTCCAAAAATTAATTCAAAGGGTGTGAACCCATGACTTTCGTGTACAGTGTCTCGTAACGCGAATAATAGTGGTGCCAAGAACCTGTCCCATTCCTTGACCTGTTCTCCTATTAGCTTCCTCAATGTTGCTTTTATTGTTCCGTTAAGTCTCTCCACACACCCATTTCCCATAACATGGTAAGGGCTAGTGAAAGTGTGCTTGATTAACAACATCTTGTTAACTTCAGCCATCAATTCTGAAGTGAATTGGCTCCCTCTGTCAGTATGGATTTTCTGAGGAACACCCATGCGACAATAAAAATTGAACAAGGCTTCTGCCACCTCCTCTGTAGTTATTCCTTTCAGTGGAATCGCTTCTGGGTATCTGGTACTCAAATCCACTATCGTTAATATATAGCGATAACCTCTTGATGACATAGGTTCTATCACTCCGATAATGTCTACACAGACATGTTTGAATGGTACATCCAGTACCGGAAGATGTCCCATCGGTGCTCTGTGGCTCACCTTTTTGTCTACCGACTTTTGGCATACATCACAACTCAGGACATACCTTTTAATTTCTTGTCCTATCGATGGCCAATAAAATTCATTCACAATTTTATCATGGGTTTTCTTCATACCCAAATGTGCTGACAATAGCGAGTTATGGGCCACGGCTAATACTTTACCTCTAAGTTCCTTCGGGACCATTAACTGCCACTTCGCATCATCTTCCGTTGTCTCCATGAATCTCCTATACAAAAATCCGTTCTTCTTCACATAAAGAACTTTCTCTGTTACACTGTCATCACCACTCCAATCAATTGCTTTATCCCAAAACTTCTTCAAAGTCTCATCTTTGTTTTGTAACTCTTTAATTTCTTTTGTTGATACATTTAAATCCGGCATCTCAGTAACTTTCAACTGTTTGTATTTTGTTACTTTCTTTGATTCCGCTCTGGTTTCAACTGCTGCTGTCGTTTGGCACACATCATCATTCTCTATGACGTCATCCGTTACATCATCATTTAATTCACTTGTGACTTCACTCGCAAAATGAACTTTCTTTTTGTCACTTTGTCCTTGTGACTCAACACTTAAAGATTTCTGAATCTTTTTCAATCTATCCTCTCTATTCTCGTTATCATCTGTATCACTCCGATCACAGTTTATCATGTTATCTGTAGTTTCTTTCACTACCAGATATTTTAGTCCCTTCATCCTACCGATAATTACTGGTTTCACCGGTTCTTCCATTACCATTGCTTCAACGTTTCCTGTAAAATACTCACTTTCAATATTAACCTTTGCTGTCGGAAAATTTCTCAATGTCCCATCGATTAATATGCATTGGGCTTCTCTTCCTGTGAAATCAACATCATTTACCAGTGATCTCTTGACAATACATGTGCTTGACCCAGAGTCATATAGACAACTGGCATTCACACCATTCACCTTTAGCTGACCTTCGTTCTTATTCTCTAGGTCATTGTCATCATCTCTCCTTTCAGTAATCATTGTACTTGCTGCCAATTGTATCGGTAATTCCTTTTCACGTTCTTCCTCTTTTCCAACTTCATTTAGTTCCAACATTTCATTTGCTTGCGCTATCTTGTACGCCCTATTCTCATATACTTGTATAGCCGCCGCAGTATGTTTAACAACTCCTTTTTGTTTGTGTGAACAATGATATGACTTGTGTCCGGTTCGGCCACATGAGAAACAAGTTATCTTATGTTCAGCCGCCTGCTCTCTTTCTCTGCTAACTCCTCTATTCATACTTCCATTATGATTCGTCTCCCTGTTCTGTTTCATGTCTCCTCGTCCTCTATTTATGTTTCCATTAAACTTCTCTCTTGATTTATCGTCGAACGGTTTCACATTCGGCCTTTCGTTACTGAATTTCACTGGAGGCCTTAGACTACTTTCTGTGTATTTATATCCGTGCGCCTCGATATAAGACTCGGCACAGTTCAAGGTGTCCTCTAGACTCATCTTGCCTCTTTCTTTGAGGAACATCTTAAGTTCATTGCTACACGTAAGGTAGAACTGATCTCTTAATAATAAGTTCTCCATTCCTTCGTAGGTTTTCTCGAATCCAGCTTGAAGTAGCCACTGCTGCATATATCTCCTCAACCTATGCACAAAATCTGTAGGTGTTTCACCTGACTCCATTTTACTCATCTTAAACTTGTTACGATATCCACCCTCTGTTAATTGAAACCTTTTTAACAGATGTCTTTTCAAACACTCGTAATCTTGTGTCTCCTCAGATGACATTCTTTGATACACCTCTAACGCTTTTCCTTCAAGATGCTTGGCTAGCATCAGAGACCAATTTTCTGTTGCTATCTCGTATGCCGTGCATGTCCTTTCAAACCTTAATAAATATGCATCCAAGCAATCTTTATTCTCATTGAATACAGGGAACTTGATATCCTTCATTCCTCTGTTATGGTTATTGTTTCCTTGGTATGAACCATCGCCAACCATTGTGAATGTGGCCTCACCACGATTCTGATTATTCCGAGAATCAATTTCTCTCATCCTCAATTCACATTCAAGCTTTTTGACTTCAAGGTCCATATTTCTCCTAGCTTGACATTCGGCCGCTTCACGAACTAATCGCGCCTCATTCGCCTCTCTTTCAAGTCTGGCCTCATTTGCCTCTCTTTCAAGTCTGGCCTCATTCGCCTCTCGTTCTCGTTGAATCCTGGCATCATTCGCCTCTCTTTCAAGTCTGGCCTCATTCGCACGACTTTCCCGTTCCAGTCTGGCGTCATTCGCCTCTCTTTCAAGTCTTGCATTATTCGCCTGATTTTCTCGTTCAAGCCTTGCATCAGCTATTTTTGCTAACTCTAATTCTTGTGCTCTGGCTAGTCTATCTTTTTCAGCCGCTGCCTCATCTTTAAGCTTTCGATCTTCTCGTTCACGCAGTCTGTCGTCTCTTGCTTCCTGCTGTCTATCACGCACAAACGTCTTCAACTCATCACCTTCCATTCCCATCTCTTTAGCGAGTTTAACCCACTGTTCATGTTCTCCAAATGACGACATGGTCTACTTACTTGTTTACTCAGTTAACAAGTATTTCCCAATAGCTTTCGCTATACAAGAATTAAATTCTTCAAAAGATAATCTTAAATAAGATTAATAAAATGTTCCCTCTTGAGATGCGTACTCTATGGTTACGCGAGATTAATCTTTACTAAACAATTCGCATCGAGTAAACGCTTATTAATAAAGTCGTTCTTTCGCAATCGCAAAAGCGATAACTTTTAAACTATACATTTTCAATACTTGAGATTATTGTTCGTTGATATTTCGAGTGTTAGTTAAAAATCCAGTTTTAATATTCCGGAACGTAGGACCCCATAGTTGTCGTATCCCGTGTAAAAGGGCACTTTATTATCCTAGTGGTTAATCGGTTGGGTTTAACTTACTCAAGAAATTCTTCCAAATTCAACAAACTCCCAGTTCTTATGAAATATATATAATATAAAGTTATTCAATATCATTCATATGCACAAACAAATAACAATCCTATTTACCTAGTGTGGCGAGTTACTTAGGAAATATTATATTTGCGCTTATCTGTCGAGTTGTTTGAACTCGAATGTCTTCGGCTCTCTCCGTCGTCCAATCGTCGCAGTCAAGAATGTTGATCAGACGGTTGAAATGCAGTCATGGAAGCAACCACACCAATCGCCTTACTCGTATCTTGCCGTGAATCAGTTGCACACAAGATGAATCATCGCATTCACCTCACAGCTCTTCTCCAGTTGACCAAACGTCCCTCGTACTTCACACGCCGGATCAGCTGTTCGCTAGCCGATTCAAAATTACACGACTCTTCAGACTGTTGCCTAAGAGTTCGTCTTCTTCGCAAGTGTCTCACACTTCACACGATGATTATTATGCACTAACGCAAATTTCTCATTTAAATTGCGTTGCACTTAATGCACAATACTTTGAACTATCGGTTGATCGTCCGAACAGTTCAATTACCTTCGTCTCTACTCTGAAAATCACAACTTTGGATTGATCACCGCAGCGAAACAACCACCATTTCCAGATATACCTGTAGAGAGTCAAAAACTCAACGTCCACTTCGCTGACGTCATTTTTAACTCGTCACGTCATTCGCTTCCAGTTTGCACCAATCACGAATAGGCTTAGCATCCTTTGTTGTCATGGTAACCTTGACCACTCGTTATTACGCTTAGCTGCAGTCATTGGTTTTATGTATTAATATTTTATATGTTGCCACACATATTACCTAAACTCGCCAATTAAATTGCCTAGCTTAACTTCTACCTATAATTAATAATTATACATGCATAGCAAGTGTTTAATTTGATAATCATTTAATATAACCACGACAACCAGCAATACCTGATGTATGCGAGTGGCCTATTATTATAGATCTATACGGTCAGTGATTCTGAGCGCGAAGGGTTAGAGTTTTGCAATTTAGTCATTATAGATTAGCTAGGAGACTGTGGGCCACTAAGCTTATACATATAGGCCTAGAGGCTATGGCAAAACCAAATGTTTTTGTTGCATTTCTAGGCCTGTATTTGGCCACTAGGCTACACGTTAGAAGTTTGCATCCATTAGTACCATTAGCCTACTCTCGTTAGGTCTGCATTACATGTAGAAGAGTTCTACCGAATAGACGCTGTTGAAGAAATGCTATTTAAATTTCTGAAACAAGATGTATAATTTTTTGTTTTGATAACAGACTGATGATGACGATGATGATGATGATGATGACGACGACGACGATGATGATGATGATGATGACGATGATGACGATGATGATGATGATGATGTTGATCATGATAATAATAATATTATTATAGTTGAATAATAATTTAACGGTGTGGCTTTTATAGGGGTAGGTCTACTTTTTAAAACTGGGAACTTGACGAATAGGGTCCATTTCAGACAAATCAGGTTTATGAGAAAAAGAATAACAGTAGGCCTAATTATAGGCCTGCTAATAATAAAATAATAACAATGGTAGGCCTAATAGCAATATCAATAACATTCAACTTTATCTTCCTCGGAAGAATCACCAGGCCTAAGTCTTATACAGAGTTCATTTATTGCCTTCACATTTTTTGATTTGGATGTGTTTTATCCACCAGGTAAGCTACATACGGATGCAGTAGGCTAATTGCCTCCTCTTGTCCCATTGTTTTTCTAAATTATCTGCCTATACTCACCAATGACCTGCAGGATTTTGTCAATGATCATTCACCGTCAAATGATATGAAACTTGTGTTTGAGTGTCTGACTTTAAAGACAGCTTTTCATTTTTCACATAATTTTTTATCTAAACTCTCGTGAAGAACAACAAGCCAGTTTCTATAAGTGAATATATTCGAGTAGCCTACCGACGTCATCATTCATAACAGGGTCATCCTCAGAATCTCTGTTCGTGATAGCCTCTCAAACTGGGACGAGGTCTGGTTTCACGGTAAACATTGGCGACTGACATGGAATATTTAGTATTACAGGGCTACGTTTTGGCAGATTGAATTGGTAAAATGAGATCTGATGGTCGCCTTGCATGGCTGCCGACAGCTAAATTCGACTCCTCTAATAACTTCTAATAATCCGTTCATACTATGAATTGAATTGTAATCATACTGCGTTGTGTTAAATTGAAATTAAACAAAGATTACTATTGTTATTATAATTGTCTTCTATTACCATTGTTATTATGATTGTCTTCCAGTCCCATTGTTATTATGATTGTCTTACATTCCCATTGTTATTATGATTGTCTTACATTACCATTGTTATTATGATTGTTTTCCATTCCTTTGTTCTTTCTCTAATAAGTTGCACATGACATAGTGTTTAAGCGTTTGTCTTCAGACGTCTTCGAGTGAGTCCGATGAGTCATCAGTGGCAACGGTTCCACCTTTCCCACTAAACTCTTCATCATCGTCATCGTCGTCGTCGTCATCATAGTTGCCGTCAATGACAATGCCTTCTTCCATGGCACTATGGATGCTCAATCGCGCGGCTGCCTCTTCCTTTGGCTCGGCCAGTGTGCTGATGACAGTCTTGTTGAGGCTGCTGCTGCTGCTACTGCTGACAGTGCTGATGCTGGACCGCATCTTGGCAGCGGCGACAACAGGAACGGCAAGCACCTGCTGCTGCTGCTGCTGCTGCTCGGTCTGCGAGCTGGTGCCAGCGACGGACTTGAGATAACTGCTCGACCGACGAAGGTAGCTCTTGGCTGCTGATGCTGAGTCCTCATCATCCTCGCTGAGCTCTTCTATTTCCTCTCCCTCCTCATCCTCTCCATCTTTTGTTGCAGTTCTCTGTCGTCGCATCTTCCGCCGTTCTTCCTCTTCTTCCTCCTCTTCTTCGTCGTCGTCGTCATCGTCTTCTTCCTCTTCGTCTTCTCTTGACTGCTGCTCCCAGGAACGCTGGCTGCCATCCACCGCTGCTTCGAAGTCGGCGCTCACCTTGACTGACGACCTAGGAAAGTGAGTGAGTAAACTGTAATAATGCAAAATAATTGCAGATTCGGTGTACAACAGCAGTGCATATAAAGAAAGAAGAGAGAGAGAGAGAGAGAGAGAGAGAGAGAGAGAGAGAAGGAGGAGAATGATAATGAGAAATTGAGAATGATAAGAATGTGAATGAGAAGAGGAGAATGAGAATGATTATGAGGATTAGAATAAGAGCGGAGAAGAAGAATAAGAATAACAATAATGAGAATAAGAGAGGAGGAGCAGAAAGACGAGGAGGCAGGGTGAAAATTGCCGGAGGGGTTGGGGGTGGGGGGTTCAACCCCCCAGTCATTTTTAGAGCCCCATGTTAAAGTATGTTTTTCATACCACAATTTCAAGTTTATCATAGGCCAACCACCCCAGTTATTTTTCCACAATTCTCATACTGCGAGGAGGAGTAGGATGAGGAGGAGGAGAAGGGAACAGGCAGAGGAAATTGGGAAGAGAAATAGGAACAGGAGTAGAAATAGGATTAAGAGTAGGAGGAATATGAGAAGGAGGAGGAGAGGAGGAGCAGGAGGAATAGTATGGACTGTCAGAAATGTTGCATGCTATATAGTATTTAGCTGGCTGCCTGCGAACTGAGTATGTGGAGGTAATCCTGTAGTAGCGGGACTTTTCCTATTTTGTAAATCAATCAATCGAAAAATCAATCGAAATGTCTAGCATTGTGTTTGGCACCCAAACCTATTGTTCTTCTGTCGCGTTGTCTCCTGCAGCATCTCCGTCTTCCTCGTCTTCGTTGGTTCCTCGGGATCCGGTACGGAGATGGAGGAGGCAATGGATGGATTGTGGGACCCGTTCTTCCTTCGTCTTTCGAAGCGGAGCAGGCACTTACGAACCCGTCGGAAGGAAGACCCAGACGAGAAGAGAAGCTCGTGAAGCAGTCCGCCTGCCACCCCGCCGAGAATTGGACCGAACCAGTAGATCTGGAAGAAATGGTTGGGTTGGTGCAAGAGGGTAGCCTAAATGATAATTGCAATTGCAAATAATAAAAATGATAGTAGCAGAGTCTGCAGGGCTGTTTTAAACGAATTTTTAGAACTATGCAACCTCTTCTTTCCTTTCCGATCTTCCATGGTAAATTACTTTCAATCGGTGGGAAAGACCTTTTTGCTAGTTTTAACTGTGCAGAAGTGCTTCTACAACTGCTAAAATCCATTTAGAACTGCACATTTTGTGTACAACTGCACGTTAAAAAAAAGCCCCGAGCAGAGGCGAGTGCAAGCGGAGAAGAGGTAAGATTAGGAAGGAGATTGGACGATAAGAAAAATAGTCTTCTACAGTTCATGAATGTACGACCTATGTACATGTAGGTCTCTCAACCCCTCCCTCATCTGCTGAGCCTGGAGGGAGAAGCAGAGGAAATGGGAGTAGTAATCGAACGGAGGGACGGTGTGGGAACGGAGGGAGAAGAGTAATCAGACGCCTCTGTTTGTTTAGTAAATAGCAATTTCCCAAGTTGGACTCGAGTGCGTCCTAGATTTGTCCAATCAGCTATTAATCCTGAACTAGGCCACGCCCACCGCTCTGTTAGTCACCGCCCAATTCTCACTTCTATCTCATAAGTACTCAATGGTCTGCGTTGAACTCCTGCTTCGCTTTTGTTTTCATTGTTACGGAAATTAATGACAATCGGGCTACAGACTAGTGAGACTACAAAACAGACCGGAAGGATCGGTGGATGAATCAAGGGTGGGCGCGGTGGAATGCTATTAACAGGTCCTTTTTATAGCGTGTATAACGGGTGGTTCGATGGATACATGGATGGATCGATACATGGATGGGTGGGTGGAGGAGGTGTGGACGGTTTGATTGATGGACGCATGGACAAAGGAATGGACGACTACACAGCCGACTGAGTTGATGCGTGGACGAAGGCATGGCTAAAAAACTGGCTAGCTGAAAGATGGGTGAATAACTCCGCCACTGGTTGCACTCTGCTAGTGCCAGTACCAAGCCTGGATAAAGGAGGAGGGTGACACTCAAGGCCGTAACTAAGGGTTGTGTATTGCATGAGTATTTGAACTTGAACACTCCTCCAATGAAAAATTGTAAAAATCAAATCAAAGTTATTTACTAGCTTCGATTAAGAACTACATTAGGCCTATGTAATGTACTGGCCTCCAGAACCCGCTATGAGAGCTCACCAAACACATTAGTCAATTGATTCAGTTGCTTGTGGGCTTGCTCACGGTTGAACGAACACCCCCGAAATAAAATCCTGGCTATGGCCTTGGGCTGGAAACACTAATCGTCTTTGTTATGACGCATTGTCGTTAAATATCAGCAGGCAGGATATGTGGATTCAGGGTGGAAGTTGGCAGGGGTGTAGCCAGGAAAAAATGGGGGTCCATTTTGGGTTGTACGAAAAAACACAAGTTTTAAAAGCTAGAAATTTTTTATGAGGGTGTGCGTCCATGGAAGTGGGTGGCTTTTTTTCTCTCTGTCTCTGTGTCTTTGTCTATATCTTTGTATGTATGTATGTCACTGTCTCTCTGTCTGTCTCTGTCTCTGTGTGTCTGACTGTTTCTGTGTCTGCCTGTCTCTGTCTGTCTTGTCTGTCTCGGATATTTAATTTACACAAGAATTGACATGATAAGTAATTTCATCTGGTCAATAAAAATCTTTAATACAAAATTTCCCATGTACCTTAAAAACCACCCTATATACAATACATATACAATAATACATATTTTATTTATATGCAAAGCTCGTCTTTTGTTGTCTATTCTTGTGTTAGCGTGAACGACTGATTCGATCGCACTAACGATAAGACACTCGCGCAAATCGCCGATCTGATATAAGCTTACTGTAGCCTAGCCTACATGTAATGTAGCGTTGAGGACTGGTACAGACAAACAGGTAATTTTGGGCTACAATAAATTATTGTCTGCGACTGCAAGCAATTAATTCCATATAGCCTGCCCTGTCCAATCTGATCCTAATATTTTAAGCCTAAACGAAATCTGAATTCGCGTACCCAACCCCGCCTCCCTCCGATATGGATAATTTCTGAATTTACAGTACGTAGCCTATTTCTTTGAATTGTAAGACAACGTCACGACGCTCTTTCGTAAACCCCAAAATTAATGGAAACATATTCTGCCTCTGTAGTCTATAATAATTAGGCCTATAGTCTCTAGCTGTTACAACTGGATTTTTTAATTAGGCTACCCTGTGTGCAACTCCTCTAACTCGACATGCGCTTATCAATAAACTGGTGCGCACACACACGCACACGCACTTGCAAATGTGTGTGTTAATTGCTGTTTATATAATTAATCTATAGGGCCTATATAATAATTATTCATGGATAAGAGTTTAAATACCCAGTGATTTTTCCATGAGTTGAGAACGACTGCTGGTCCGAAGCTACGAGCCGTGTTCATACTTCCTCCTGTGTACGGAATCTGAAATAATTAGGACCCATTGCATCAGTTCCACTCATCGTAGGCTATATCCACTTTAAAGTGCAGAACTAACGAATTCACTAACTATCGTCATTGTTGTTATTGCTATTTGCAAAATTCGAGATTTCAATAGCGCACAAACAGAGCTGTTTTATGGAATTTTTAGAACTGCACAACCCCTTCTTTCCTTTCCCATCCTCTATGGTAGATTACTTCCAATCGGAAGACCTTTTGTGCTAGTTTTAACTGTAGCCTACAGAAGTGTTTCCAGTGTTGTGCAGTAACGAAGTAAAAGTAACGCGTTACTGTACTTAAGTAAAAGTTTGAGTACTTTCACATGTAACGAAGTATCGAGAAAATAAAATACTTTTACTTTCAACGAAGTAAAATTTTACCCATATTTCAGTACTTTTACTTCGTTACAATTTATGCGACACTCGTTACAATGTTCGTTACTTCAACGCGCTAATTAACATTTCGTTTCGCTAAGCTAAGACAGCTTATTCAAGTTTGCATGCCTAAAAATAGATTTTCGATGGTGGTGCACGCTGGATGCACTGCCATTTCTGCAGCAGAAATGCTCTTCGGCTGTGCATTGTGCTAAAATGAATCGGAAGCGTGCGTACTAGACTCAATGATAACCATTTCGAGAATTTAGTATTTTTGAAGGTTAATAATCAATTGAGTTATAGAAAGGCTCGGTACTTTTACTTTTTACTTTAAAAGTATTATTGGAAGGGGATACTTTTTACTTTTACTTAAGTAAAATTTGTGATGAGTACTTTTACTTTTACTTAAGTAATTAAAATTCACTTTACTTTTACTTTTACTTAAGTACATTTGCCCGATACTTTCAACAACACTGAGTGATTCTACAACTGCACAAATCCATTTAGAACTGCACATTTTGTGTACAACTGTACGTTAAAAAAACCTGCGCCCAAAAGTGACATTGCGAGAACCAATAATAAAACGTAATAAAACGTAATCGATGGGCGGTATGGGGGCCCTGGGGGGGGTGTGAAAATCGGTTCCAGGTCAAGATCAAAAGAAGTCAGGCATACAGACAGTCGGACGGTTACAAGATGTATGGTATTTTGAGATGAAATGACGTTGGAAGAAAGGGAGTTCAGCTTAGGATTTTGTGAAAGAGCAGCGTTTCGATTTTCAGTGAAAACTCCGTGGAGAGACAGTAAGAGGTGCAGTGTTGGCGAGTTTGTTATGTGTATCAGCAGACCAATCAGAGAAAGAAATCGGCAGTAAACGCAGTTCAGACATATTAAAAACAATCGATATAGGTAATAAACATCTCACAAAATGCTACTGTTACTGCTATACTGTTGCTGCTGCTACCACCACCACCACCGCTACCACCACCACCGCCGCCGCCGCCACTACCACCACCACCACCACCACCACCACCACCACCACCACCACCACCACCACCACCACCACCACTACTGCTATCACTACTGCTGTTGCTGCCATTTACTACAAACTACTACGGCTGCTATTACAACAAGAACAAACTAGGTTACTGCTACCGCTATTACGACTGCTACTACTATAAAACAGCAGCAGCAACAACAGCAACAACAACAATAACAACAACCACAGCAATAATAACAACACCAGCAACTACTACTATTACTTTTAGTAATTGAGATTGCAATTGGACTATACAGTATACTTACCGAGAAGAGTGAGACGGACATGAGCGTCAGTCCGATCACAAAAGGCGCCATAGAAGTTCTATCTCTGTTGCGATCATCGTAGCTGGCGAAGACGACGAAGACGAGAATGGACGTAGCAAAGAACTCGACTAGGAAGCCCTGCCCCTCCGACACACTCCTACTCAACCGCGTCGCCCCCAGCTCCGTCTTGTAGTCGTCCGACGTGACCCAGTAAAGGGCCAGGGCCCCAACGACGGCCCCGAGGAGCTGCGTGGCCATGTAGAGCACGCTCCTGATGACGCTGATCCGCCGAGTGACGGCCATGGCGACGGTGACGGCCGTGTTGAGGTGCCCGTCGTTGTCCGAGTGGAGGCAGTAGAGCCCGGCGGCGTAGGTGACGCCGAACGCCAGGGCGACGCGGACGGTGACGGGGCGCTCGACGTGGTCCGTCTCGACGCTGGCGCCGCAGCCGATGAGGACAAGGAAGAGACTGCCGATGAACTCACCGACGACCGACCGCCAGAAACGGATCCGACGGACATCCTCCCTCAGCCTGGTCATCTCTTCCTTCCACCTCGCACCGCCGAAAGGGTTCCACCACGGCCTCCTCCGGTCGCTGTCCCCACCGTCTCCACCTGAGGAGCAGCACCTTTCGTTGATGGCGTCGCGGAGACGGGCCAGCGGACCTGGCAGGGACCCTCCTCCTCCACCGGGCCCTCCGCTGCTGCCTCCTCCACCGCCTCGGTAGCGCCTCACCTTCCTCATGCAACCGGACGCTTTGGCGGACAATCGTTGACCGAGACCGGCTAGTCTCTGTCGCACGGCAATTCTCTCGCCACCGCCCACGGGCTTCTCATCCTCCTCCTGCTCCTCCTGCTGCTGCTGCTGCTGGTGACGGTGATGGTCATGGGAAGGATGGGGCTGGTGCTGGTGCGGGTGCTTGGGATGCGGTGGCACTGGCTGCGACTCGACCAGGGGACGCGGCTGCTGCTGCAGTTGCAGCGTGACGTGACCGGTCAAAGATGACTTACTGTCCGATCCAGTCGTCGTCTCCGCTTCCTCCTCCTCCTCTGCTTCCTCCTCTGTCTCCTCCGTCTCCGTCTCGATCACCTGATCGTCTGACCCGTCGAATCGATTGGCTGTTGACATTTTGTCCTTCCTCTCACTCACTCCTCCTCCCTCGTCTCAATTATTATTCTCCTCCTCCTCTTCCTTTGTTTCACTTCCGGTTGCCTCGATGACCTCTTCTTCTTGTTCCTCTTCTTCTTGTTCCTGTTCTTCCTGTTCTTGTTCTTCTTGTTCTTCTAGTTCTTGTTCTTCTTGTTCTTCTTGTTCTTGTTCTTCTTGTTCTTGTTCTTGTTGTTCTTCTTCTTGTTCTTGTTGTTCTTCTTCTTCTTTCTTTACTCGGTTTCTTTTTCCACTTGGCGTCTGCTCTTTTTTTTCATCCGAGTAGCGTCCTCCTCTTGGCTTAGGCCTAATTCTTTCCTTCAGAAGTCACAGAAGAAGAAAATATTCCACATTTTAGTTGTCATTATAGGCTTACAATTATAGCTCCCTTCTGTTTTATTCAATCTTATGTTTTCGCTATATAATTACAGCGTGACTATACCCAACAAATTCGTCTTCCTTTCCTCTCTTCTTTTTTCCCCCCTTTTATTCTTCCTTCTCCTTTTCTCCACCAACCCACTTTTTAATTACAATTAGCGCCGGTGAATAATTAAGCTGGTATCTCGAAGGTGGCTTTTGTGGGCGCTAAGTAATTCTCGAAGATTTATATTTAGCCTACAGTTCATTTCTTCTTTCTCCTCCTCCAGTATCTTCTCTCCTCTTCCTTCTCTTTCGATCTTCTTACTCCATGGTATACCCATCCGCTTCACTCCTTCCCTTCTTTGCTTTTCCTCCTCTCTTCTTCCTATACCAGTGCAGGGCTGTTTTTAAATTAAGGAATTTTCAGAACTGCACAACTCCATCTTTCCCAACATCCAGGGTAAATTACTTCCAATCGGAAGATAGTGACCTTTTTGCTAGTTTTAACCGTACAGAAGTGCTTTTACAACTGCACAAATGCATTTAGAACTGCACATTTCTTGTGCAACAGTACTGCACGTTTGAAAAGGCCTGCCCTGTGCAGGACCGCAGTCTAGAAAGGCTGTGTTACAATGCAGAGAATTTCTACGGCCTAACTAATTTTAGGTCCTTATTGCTGGTCGGTTTACACCACAGTTCACACTAGCTATACAGAATCATGTTGTAAGAAAGTGCGACGTATTCAGTACCAGCGTATAATACCCTTCAACCACAATTCATTTCTTCAACTTCCACCATCTCCTCCCTCCCTCTTCCTTTCTTCCGATCTCCCTACTCCATGGTATACCCTTACCCTTCCTCTTTCCCCTGTATTACTCATTCCCTTCTTTCTTCCTGATCTTCCTCCCCCTTCTTCTTACCACTTCGGATGGTGATCGATAATATTACAGAACGCTTGACAATCATCAATCGATGACGGCGCGTGATGTCCTCTCGTCACACACAGCATACAAGATCGGTAAAGTCCGGAATAGTTCGCGAGTCTCCGACGTTCACCACGTCACTGGCCAGACGTTGTTCGGTTTGATGAAAGGTACGAGACTCCAGTTCCGGGTTCCAGTGTTCCGTCAGGAAACGGAACAACGACTGATGACCAACTGACGGTTCCACTTCATCGACCAATTCGATCGGCAGCTGTTTATAGACATGACCGAATGGAAAATCGAACTACATGAGTTAGAGATAGAAATAGACAGAGACACACAGAGGGACAGAGAGAGACAGAGACACAGAGACACACAGAGGGACAGAGAGAGACGGAGAGAGACGGAGGAGAGTGGATCGACGGGGACAAAGCAAAGGAGAGGCAAAAAGTGGGAGGAGGATGGTTTTGCATAAATTCTGCTGGAGGCTAATAAGCTTTAAATATTGAATCAATGTCAATATTTGACGGTGAAGATGTCCGCGTGCTTATTACTGGATTATAGACAATGCTGTTTATTGCATTTAGCCTATTGCATGCAGCTCTACACGTACACACACACATTCACTCACGTACGCACACATGCATACGCACAGACACATACAGTCATACGTGCACATACAAGCACACATATACACACCCTGACGCACAAGCACACTTGCGTTTAAGAAATTGAGATTACATGCGTCTCATTGACATTTGGCATTATAAGTTGACAATAACTTACACCTCTGACCAGTTATTCCAAAGTACCCATATAAATTTAAATTTCTAATTGCAATTATTATGATAACAATTATAATTATATCATGTAATGCTGAATCGTAAATGTATATATATATAATTAAATATATAGTGTATGTGTATATACATAGGGGGCCTACATGTATTTACAGAGAGAGACATACGAGCAAAGACAGACAGACATAGACTGAGACAAAGACAGAGAGACAAAAACCGAGACCGAGACACAGGCACAGACAGACAAGCAGAGACGCAAAGAGAAAAAGAGGAGAGGGGATTACATGTAGCCTATAACAATATATGTATGCAGGTATACCATACCTGAGGTATGTGTGTGAGTGTGTGTGTGTGCGCGCGTGCGCGTATGTCCTCTAATTTTGGATTTGATTATCCATACCGCCAATAATGGGCTGTGATTTAGTGAAATATTTGTCGAATAACGGCTACCAATTTAAATATCCGTGGATATCAGACATGGGTGAATAATTTTTTTTATAGAAAATGTCGTTTGACTATTATTATAATTATCTACGCACCACTCTTATAATTATATATATATATAATCTATATCATAGACTATTAAGGTATATATAGGCCTACATATAAATTATATATATATCTAAAAACGCGAAAAATGGTCTATATAATAATTATATATGTAAATATCTATCTACACTGTGTCCGGAAAAAAGGGACCCATTTTCTAAATACCAAAATAAATAGTAAATAATAATCGATTTTCACAATTCAAAGACCGTTTTTATCCTAACATATTTGTCTAACAATTGTAAAAATATAAAAGTTCCAGTCCAAATAATGACGTCATTATGACGTCATTTGCACAAAAACTCAAATTTAAGAGATAAATGCGCAAAATCATCACAAATTTCAATATTTTTATGCTGTAATTTATCAATAATAAATGTAAGTTTAATTTACTTTTATATCGGAATTAATTTGTGGTCAAAGTGTACACCTTTGGCCTCAACGTAAGCTTCAAAACCGTCGCGCTAATAGCCAACAGCAGCATCGATAACCAGCGCATCAAAATCCTCCCCAGCAGGCATTAACAATTCGCTCACGGAGTTCTTCAATGTCTCTTATTCTTGTCCTGTAGCCTACACCTTCTCCATCAGTCTCCAAATCTTATTATCAGCGGGTTTTAAGCGGGCGGCCGTTTAGCGGCTAAAGAATTAAAAGGAATGAAATCCGAGTCTCATTAGTCAACAGTTCAACATTTTGACGAACTCGGTGAGCTGAAGCACCATTTTGTTGAAATGTGCAGGCTATTGTTCCGAATATTTCAGAATATCAGACACGACTTTTTTTATAGAGCGGACAATCCCTTTAATAAGCTGCATTTATTTTCATTCCTTACATGGATTTCTGTTTGACCAAGAGCCAATATCAACCGAAACCATGCATGAATAGCCGGATAAATGCATTTTTATGCAAATGACGTCATTATGACGTCATTGTTTTGACTGAAACTTTTATATTTTCACCAATATTAGACAAATATGTCAGGATTAAAATGGTGTTTGAACTGTAAAAATCGATGAATATTTACTATTTATTTTCATATTTACAAAATGGGTCCCTTTTTTCCGGACACAGTGTATATATTTGTGGCGTGGATTTATATTTATATTCTCAGATGCAAGAATGCCGTAATGGCCCATGGATGGGCGCCCTGTAACAAGGGTCATGAACTGTATCCTGTCTATGTATCTGGCCAGGCGCTGGTGAATAGTAACTGCGCTGTCTCCCACTGGGGCTATTGATTTGGTGTAGATACATCATACAAATAATATAGCGCCAGTTCCCTGTGGACAGCGATTGCCATCAAAGGCGCAGTCGGAGAAATGGGAGGGAAGTAATTTCAACGCAAAACACGATGAGTAAGTAAGCAAGTGGTTGAGGGAACGACGCCGCGCGAGGCAGTTAGTTTGTCGTGCATAAATTTCCTCTTTATGGGAACTGGGAAAATGAAGTAATTCTTTGCAGGAAACTTATTAGCTGAGAAATGGAGCTGCTTCGGAAAACGCAATAGAAGAATCTTGCTAAATGATGCAATTTTTTAGGTTCGGGGATGAATATACAGAAAATATTGCATGGGAAAATTCAAAATAATTTAGTCTAGACTCGATATAGGCCCCTATATAGCAGACAGGCTCAGTGTCTTTTGAAAGCTTATAAACTTAATTGAATTAAGGGAGCCTTCAAGGTCTGAAGCCCTGAACTTACCCTACCGATTTATTGAAAAATATGAACAAATCCATGGTGGGTTTAGGAAAACGTTTACATTTAGGCCTACATTTAACAGCCAAAATATTAATGTAGTCTGTTTCTTAAGAGGCTGATCATAGTTTGAAATTATTCTATGGCCACAATCATAAATTCCTGATTCCTGTTCTTCCCCTCACCTACCGTAACCTACGTCGCAATGTCAACTCTAAACAGGATCCACCTTGGCCTGCCTGCCTGCCTGCCTGCCTGCATGTCTGTATGTCTGCTTGCCTATCTGTTAATCTGTTATAGCCTGACTTTCCGGTTCTTGACAACTTGTCTATTATAATATCTTTTCTTTATTGAAACGACTGCAAGACGCACTGCGCTTTACATTTACAAGTTATGCAGTAATCTTAATTAAACTTAACTACCAACTGAGCAGACAGCTTTGCAATTACAATGGCGCTAATAGCAGCCTACAAATCAAATCCGCCCAACGGGGGCTCGAACCTGCTACCTCTCGCACTCTTGGCCAGCGTGTTAACCATTACTCTACCGGGCCCCCTTTGCTTTGATTGAGCTCCTGTGAAAAAATTCTCCGCGACCTTCCTTATGCTGGTGCTACATAAAACTCAAGTTTACGACAACGATTACGTTTACGATTGCGATTACGATACGCATGAGTCGAGACCCAAAGGGAAAGTAAATGGGATTTAAAACTTGTGGGCTAAATAATTGAAGCCCGATGAATTCGTGTTGTAAAGTGACTGGCCATATATTCATCATCATCATCAAGGGCGAGCCCCACTCCGGAGCGTAGCCGTCTCCACAATTCTCCGCCAACCACTACGGTCATTGTGGAAAACACTTCGGCGATTCCATATATTCCGGCTGGCTATATATAGCCTAAGACCTCAAGGAAAGAATCATTTTTAATAAATTAAATTAACGAAAACTCTTCATTGACTGCATGCTGTCAAGATTCTATAACTATGGTGTAGAGCAATGTAGTTTGAAACTTTATAGGGCCTATTTGCCGTTTGCAGCATTGACCATTCACTAGCGCTTCCATGTTGCGTGTATAAGAGAGAAGATATAGGCTATGTTTTGAGGAGAGACATAGTTGTAGGAACAGATCTAGAACGAATGAAAACACGTAAAACGGAGGGAGGTCATTCCAGAGGCGAGGCCCAACGGTGTCTTCTCTAGTCTTGTCTTTAGCCGTCTTCGATTCGAAGGTTGGTCGCACTCAGAACCGTCAGATCTGTCTCCAAATGTATCTTTCCTCTGTCGTCCTCAGTAGTTCAATCGTACTCAAGCCTGTCCAAGACGTAATGTTTTCAATCCAGGTTGTTAAACGTGGTCTTCCAAATGCTCTCGAGTCTCGACCCAACCGTTGTACCTTGCGTCATCTCTTTTTCCAAACAGCTTCCACTTTTCCTCATAATGTGACCAAAGTTTTTCATCTTCCGTTGTCACAATTTAAACTGTTTTAATGTTGCTAAATGGTGGCAACAGTTACTGACAACTAGTGGTCTGTTTTTGGTCAAAGTGTTCAATGATCATGAGATACATACATCATTCCGTTTCGGAGAGCATTAATGGATAATGGCAAGCATAATACAGATAGCAAAATGAGACACAGCTTAGTCAGTAGGTGGCATACCGAGATGGCTCTGAGTTTCTACACATAGTCACTGCACTATAATTTAGTCTCGCCATGTTCGCTCTACAGGGGATTAATAGCTACCGTTATCAACCCGAATGGCTAAAACTGCCTGCCGCAGTTTCGATCGTTACATTAAAACAGGTTAACTTGCAAATGTGAAAATGGGTTTAAAATCTGATGGGAACCTGTGTCTCTCGGACTCTGTCCTAATAAGTGATTGGAGATGGAGGGGATAATTTGGACATGGTTCTTCTCGTCTATCTCATTCTCTGACTAAAACACACAGATTGATTAACGCTGCTCAAAATCACGCCCGGAATAACACATTTGGTGGCCCTGAACACATGGGCGGAGTTTATCAGGAGGTTGGGGGGCTAAGCCCCTCCAAGAAGGCCCAGATTCAACTTTTTTACCATAAAAATGGCATCATGTTTTCGGGGATAGCCCTCCCAACAAGGCCCAGACTCGGGGTTAGCTCCCCCAAGAACGGAAACCAAACTCCGCCCATGCCTGTACAGTAGGCCCTAAAACTGTGGGACCCCAAGTCCCCAATCCACAGAATCACAACAGAAGGACACGTAGCGCGTATAATTGAGTATAGGCCTACATATGTAATTATTAGCTTCACGCGCCTGACAATCCATTGTGACGACATCTCTTTGCTGTAATAATACTATTATTACGGCACTAATTTTGTCTGCAAGAAAAAAATGTAATTATTATTAGACACGCAGATGCTAGGATAGAAGCGGCAGCTAGGTTACCAGCGTGTTCTATGGACTTCGCATTGTGACGTACTCTCTTTGTTATGCAATTTTGTTGCGTCACTAACGTCAAGTTGCTGCTATACACGACAATTATGACGACAATTTTTTCAATGATCGACACTATTGTTACGTCATTAGCAATGTGCTGTGTGATGTTGTTAGTATACTTACCGTCACTGTGACGAACTCTTTTGTTCTAGATACAAATAGTATTGTTACGTCATTTCGTTGTTCATAAACATGATTCTGACTGGCTATTGAGATAGCTTTGTGCATTGGAATTTTTATTAATTTTGAGGACATGTCTTTGCTGTATAAAAATAATGTGAAGCAGATAAAATAAAACTTGCGGGCCGTAACTTGCCACAATTCTGTACAGTGTACACATTAAAAGTGTCATTTTATAATGCGTCATATAGCACTTGAATTTTGGGTCAGCAGAGGTATTAATTGTTTAGAAAAAGCAAGAAAAACTGGCAAGGCCGTAGCTTGGGGTGTTTTGGTGTCAGGTGGCAATTAAACGAAAATTATTACTGGATAATTTACTGAAAAGGTTGCTCTAAGAACAGAACCCAACTCTCTGTATAGATCCACTGATTGTATAATGTATGACTTCCGTTATAGTTGATGAGTAGCAATTATATTCTGTGAACTCTGGTTCTTAATCCTCTCTGCCATGGATCATTGAGCAGCCTAAATATATACCAACATTAGGTCATTGTATTGCTGGATTCTTACAGATGCTGTCATTATGCCTAAGCTGAACACTTTAGACTTTTAGAGTACTATTCAAAAACATTTTTTAACCTAGCAAACCTAGATCAATGTTTGTTTTTGGTTTAACCTAACAAACATATATAGATTAATTAATATTAATTCAAGCAATATATTTATTTATGTTGCTTATATAAACTGAACTTATAATTAGATAAAACCTTTGTAAAATTAGTGGTATGTAACATGCTGCGTTCTGCCAGCCTGAAGTTTTGATTAAACGAAAATTGATTGATTGATTGATTGATTGATTGATTGATTGATTGTTGTCAGTCGCTGCTCTCGATTGTCGCGTGAAATCTTCCAAATTGCATTCATTCATCATAAGGAACTGTAAAGTAGGAAACGTCAGTGTTTCAACGTCCAACAACGTCTATAAGCGTCATCTTTTTTGCCGTATATTGCTATAATTATTATCATCATGCGTGGTACTATGAAAGGCGCAATATAAATGGGATGTCTGTACAGGCAAATAGGAGAAACTGCCAGACACTGTCAGATTGATAATGTGGATTCACAGGATTGGGAGGAAGCAAGAGTCACTCTCAGGTAATCATTGATAGAGAAAAATTAATGATAGCAGTCCCTGAAGAATCCTGACGTCCAGAAACAGCCGTATCCGTGGGAGCCAGGGTTGCCAGGTCGCCGCGAGTTGGGCTCCAGGTGGGGGCGCGGTGGTGTATGGGTATGTTCGTTGCTTTGGAGCCGGAAGGCCGAGGGCTGGACTCGACCTCAAGCCGCCGCGTATGGATCCTGATCAAGTCCTTCACTCGCAATAATTACATGTAATTGCTCAGCGCTTCGGCGTGAAACTTCGATTCAATTTAAAACAACACGCTACTTGGGCCTACAGTATACTCAGGACATAAAAAGTCGTGACTGAAACGCATGCGCATTATATTGTAGCAAAATGAAAGAATATTCATTGAATATACGACATCAAAAGCAAATGACAACAACACCAATTTATTTCTATACACCGACTAAACTATGGGGAAGCCTTAAATACCGAATACAATAATTAATTATTAAAGAAATATCCGACGAGCGCATTTCCGCCATTGCTAAAGATACAGCGAAGCGTATAATTCCACGTTTAGGTCTTCGTATGAGTCAGTTCTCACGTTTAGGTTTATTTCAGTAAGAGTCAGTGAGTCACCTTCAATTAATTTATTTGTTATTTCCAGGATTTATACCTAGAAGGTTTCGCAATCTGTATCGAAGAACGAAAGCCTCTTCTTGGTGTCTATGCTGTCAATGCTCGGGGCTGGTCGATCATAGGTATTTCGCAGCGAAGATACTATGTCGGGATTATCCAATACCAGCTCCGTAGTAGGCATCGATGAAATCAATTCGGCAACATCCAGAGGTCTTTCCTTGTGTGGTAGCTGTTGTACCAAGCTATCTTCTGGTAAGTCCACCGAGCTGCCTTCATCCGGGATATTCCGGATTGCGTATCGATTTACTATAATTGCCGACGTGGTGCTGTGTTGCTGAGAGGTATTCAAAGTGGAATTATTTACTTCCGTTGGTTCCAAAGAACTTTGTCCTTCAGATAAAGTTTCAGGCAATGTACTGCCCGATGATTCAAGAGACGTTTCAGGATGAAAGTCCTTCAACGATGAATTCTGTTCTGCCATTTCGAGAGAATTCTCTCGATCGGAGCCGTGTCTCAGCAGGGATTCTCCTGCCATTTCAGGAGAATTCTCTCGTTCAAAGCTCTGCATGGATAAAGATTTTGCTGCCATTTCAGAAGAATTCCCTCTTTTAGAGCTCTGTCGAGACAGAGATTTTTCTCCCATTTCCAGAGAATTCCCTCTTTTAGAACTCTGTCTGGGCATAGATTTTTCTCCCATTTCTGCCACAGAATTTTCTGTTTTTGAACTCTGTCGCGACACAGATTTTTCTCCCATTTCAAGAGAACCCTCTCGTTTAGAGCTTTGTCTTGACAGAGCTTTTTCTTCTATTTCAAGAGAACCCTCCCTTTTAGAGCTTTGTCTTGACAGAGCTTTTTCTTCTATTTCAAGAGAACCATCCCGTTTAGAGCTTTGTCTTGACAGAGCTTTGTCTGCCATTTCAAGAGAACCCTCTCGTTTAGAGCTTTGTCTTGACAGAGCTTTTTCTCCCATTTCAAGAGAACCCTCTAGTTTAGAGCTTTGTCTTGACAGAGCTTTGTCTCCCATTTCAAGAGAACCCTCCTTTTTAGAGCTTTGTCTTGACAGAGCTTTTTCTCCCATTTCAAGAGAACCCTCTCGTTTAGAGCTTTGTCTTGACAGAGCTTTTACTTCTATTTCAAGAGAACCATCCCTTTTAGAGCTTTGTCTTGACAGAGCTTTTTCTTCTATTTCAAGAGAACCATCCCTTTTAGAGCTTTGTCTTAACAGAGCTTTTTCTCCCATTTCAAGAGAACCCTCTTGCTTAGAGCTTTGTCTTGACAGAGCTTTGTCTGCCATTTCAAGAGAACCCTCTCGTTTAGAGCTTTGTCTTGACAGAGCTTTGTCTCCCATTTCAAGAGAACCCTCCTTTTTAGAGCTTTGTTTTGACAGAGCTTTTTCTCCCATTTCAAGAGAACCCTCCTTTTTAGAGCTTTGTCTTGACAGAGCTTTTTCTGCCATTTCAAGAGAACCCTCTCGTTTAGAGCTTTGTCTTGACAGAGTTTTTTCTTCTATTTCAAGAGAACCATCCCTTTTAGAACTTTGTCTTGACAGCGCTTTTTCTGCCATTTCAAGAGAACCCTCTTGCTTAGAGCTTTGTCTTGACAGAGCTTTTTCTTCTATTTCAAGAGAACCCTCCCTTTTAGAGCTTTGTCTTGACAGAGCTTTTTCTTCTATTTCAAGAGAACCATCCCGTTTAGAGCTTTGTCTTGACAGAGCTTTGTCTGCCATTTCAAGAGAACCCTCTCGTTTAGAGCTTTGTCGCGACACAGATTTTTCTCCCATTTCAAGAGAACCCTCTCGTTTAGAGCTTTGTCTTGACAGAGCTTTTTCTTCTATTTCAAGAGAACCCTCCCTTTTAGAGCTTTGTCTTGACAGAGCTTTTTCTTCTATTTCAAGAGAACCATCCCGTTTAGAGCTTTGTCTTGACAGAGCTTTGTCTGCCATTTCAAGAGAACCCTCTCGTTTAGAGCTTTGTCTTGACAGAGCTTTTTCTCCCATTTCAAGAGAACCCTCTAGTTTAGAGCTTTGTCTTGACAGAGCTTTGTCTCCCATTTCAAGAGAACCCTCCTTTTTAGAGCTTTGTCTTGACAGAGCTTTTTCTCCCATTTCAAGAGAACCCTCTCGTTTAGAGCTTTGTCTTGACAGAGCTTTTACTTCTATTTCAAGAGAACCATCCCTTTTAGAGCTTTGTCTTGACAGAGCTTTTTCTTCTATTTCAAGAGAACCATCCCTTTTAGAGCTTTGTCTTAACAGAGCTTTTTCTCCCATTTCAAGAGAACCCTCTTGCTTAGAGCTTTGTCTTGACAGAGCTTTGTCTGCCATTTCAAGAGAACCCTCTCGTTTAGAGCTTTGTCTTGACAGAGCTTTGTCTCCCATTTCAAGAGAACCCTCCTTTTTAGAGCTTTGTTTTGACAGAGCTTTTTCTCCCATTTCAAGAGAACCCTCTCGTTTTGAGCTTTGTCTTGACAGAGATTTTTCTGCCATTTCAAGAGAACCCTCTCGTTTTGAGCTTTGCCTTGACAGAGCTTTTTCTGCCATTTCAAGAGAACCCTCTCGTTTAGAGCTTTGTCTCGACAGAGATTTTTCTACCATTTCTGGGGATTTTGCTCGTTTGGAGCTCTGTCTGGAAAGAGATCTGTCCTTCGTTTCGAAAGAATTCTCTCGGTTATAGCTTTGTCTCGAAATAGACTTTTCTTTCATTTCAAGAGAATTGTCTCTTTCAAAGCTGCGTCTCAGCAGAGACAATTCTGCCATATCGAGAGAACTTTCTCGTTCAAAGCTCCTTCGCCACAGATAATTCTCTGCCAATTCGGGATAAATATCTCTTTCCGAGCCCTGTCTCGAAGATAATTGTTCCGCTATCTCGAGCGAATCTCGATCAGAACTGTATCTTGAAAGAGATTTTTCTGATTTTTCGAGAGAATTTTCTCGTCCAAAGGATTGTCCTGACAGAGATTTCTCCGCCATTTCAAAAGAATTCTCGCGATCTGACCTCTGCCTCGACAGACACTTCTCTGCAATATCGCGAGAATTCTCTTCAGAATTCATTCTCGACAGAGATTTATCTGTCATTTCGAGAGAATTTTCTGGTTCAAAGCTGTGTCTCGACAGAGATGTTTCTGTCATTTTGAGAGAATTTTCTCGTCCAGAGGATTGTCTTGACAGAAATTGCTTTCCCATTTCAAGAGAATTCTCGCGATCTGAGCTCTGCCTCGACATATATTTCTCTGCCATTTCGCGAGAATTCTCTTGTTCAGAATGCATTCTCGACAGTGATTTCTCTGCCATTGCGCGAGGATTCTCTTGTTCAGAATTCATTCTCGACAGAGATTTCTCTGTCATTTCGAGATAATTTTCTGGTTCAAAGCTGTGTCTCGACAAAGATTTTTCTGATTTTTCGAGAGAATTTTTTCGTCCAGAGGATTGTCTTGACAGAGATTGCTTTCCCATTTCAAGAGAATTTTCGCGATCTGAGCTCTGCCTCGACAGATATTTCTCTGCCATTTCGCGAGAATTCTCTTGTTCAGAATGCATTCTCGACAGTGATTTCTCTGCCATTGCGCGAGGATTCTCTTGTTCAGAGTGCATTCTCGACAGAGATTTCTCTGCCATTGCGCGAGGATTTTCTTGTTCAGAATTCATTCTCGACAGAGATTTCTCTGCCATTTCGAGAGAATTTTCTGGTTCAAAGCTGTGTCTCGACAGAGATGTGTGAGTGATTTCGAGAGAATTTTCTCTTTCAGAGCTCTGTCTCGACGAAAGTTTGCGTGCAATTTCTGAGTCTTCTCGTTCTGCTTCGGTGTCACGAGAATCATTTCGATCAGGGTATTGTTTGATTAGAGAATAATTTTTTGGTATTTCCAGGGAATTCTCTCGTTCAGTGCTCTGTCTCGACGGCAGTTTTTCTGCCATTGCAAGAGAATTTGTTCGCTCAGAACTGTATCTCGACAAAGATTTTGTTACAGTTTCATCAGAATTTTCTCCTTTTGAGTCATTTGGGCACAGAGATTTTTCTGCTATTTCAAAAAAATTTCTTCGTTCAAAGTCCTGCTTCAACAAAGATTTTTCTGGAATTTCAAGAGAATTCTCTTGTTCAGAATTCTGCTTCGAAAGCAGTATTTCTGCCAGTTCTAGAGAATTCTCTTGTTCAGAACAGTGTCTCAACAGAGATTTCTCAGACATCTCAAGAGATTTCTCTCGTTGAGAGTCTCGTTTTGAAAGTGATTTTTCTGGTTTTTCGAGCGAATTTTCTCGCTTAGAGCTGCGTCTCGACAGAGACTTGTCAGCAATTTCAAGAGAATTCTCTCTTTCAGAATCGCGTTTTGACAGAGATTTTTCGGTTAATTCGGAGGAATTTTCTCTTTGAGAGTTGGGTTTCACCAGAGATTTTTCAACCATTTCGATAGGATTTCCTCGTTCAGAGGCCTGTTTTGACAAGGGCTTTCCCGCCAATTCGATAGAATTTTCTCTTTCAGATCGGGATCTTGTCAGAGATTTTTCAGCCATTTCAAGAGAATTTCCTCTTTCAGAGGCCTGTCTTGACAAGGGTTTTTCCGCCATTTCGATAGAATTTTCTCTTTCAGATCGGGGTCTCGACAGAGATTTTTCACCCATTTCGATAGAATTTCCTCTTTCAGAAGCTTCTCTTGACAAAGGCTTTTCCGCCATTTCGAGAGAATGTCCTCTTTCAGATTTGTGTCTTGACAGTGATTTTTCAGACATTTCAAGAGAATTTCCTCGTTCGGAGGCCTGTTTTGACAAGGGTTTTTCTGCCATTTTGTGAGAATGTTCCTTTTCAGAGGCCTGTCTTGACAAAGGCTTTTCTGCCATTTCAAGAGAATTCTCTCTATCAGATTTGTGTCTTGACAAAGGCTTTTCTGCCATTTCGAGAGAATTACCTCGTTCAGAGTTCTGTCTTGACAAAGGTTTTCCTGCCATTTCGAGCGAATTTTCTCTTTCAGATCTGGATCTCGATAGAGATGTTTCAGCCATTTCAAGAGAATTCCCTCTTTCAGAGGTCTGTCTTGACAAGGGCTTTTCCGCCTTTTCTAGAGATTTCTTTCTCGTCATTTCGAGAGAATGTTCTCTTTCAGATCTGGGTCTCGATAGAGATTTTTCAACCATTTCGATAGAATTTCCTCTTTCAGAGGCCTGTCTTGACAAAGGTTTTTCCGCCATTTCGAGCGAATTTTCTCTTTCAGATTTGTGCCTTGACAGTGATTTTTCTGCCATTTCAAGAGAATTACCTCGTTCAGAGGTCTGTCTTGACAAAGGTTTTTCCGCCATTTCGAGAGAATGTTCTCTTTCAGATTTGAGTCTTGACAGAGATTTTTCAGCCATTTCAAGAGAATTTCCTCTTTCAGAGGCCTGTCTTGACAGAGGTTTTTCCGCCTTTTCTAGAGAATTCTTTCCCGCCATTTGGAGAGAATTTTCTCTTTCAGATCTGGATCTCGATAGAGATTTTTCAACCATTTCGATAGAATTCTTTTGATCAGAGATCTGTCTTGGCAAAGATTTCACCTCCATTTCAAGAGAATTCCCGCGTTCAGAGGTCTGTTTCGACAGAGATTTTTCTGCCATTTCCAGAGAATTTTCTCGTCCAGTGCTATATCTTGACAATGAAGTTTCTCGCTGAGAGGCTGGTCTAGGCAAGGGCTTTACGCCCATGTCGAGAGAATTTCTTCCCGCATAACTATGCCTAAACGGAGTCATTTCTACTGCTTCAATGTCAGTTTCTCGTAACGACGTTTCCTCCGCTACAGCATTCCCTGACAGAGGATTTTTCTCATCTTCCATGAAACTTCTCCGTTTGGCCAACTTGAATTTGGTAGCCGTGTCCGTCAGCTCCAGAAAAGTTTCTTGTAGAAAATTCTTTCTTGCTAGTGCTTTATTTGGCTGATGATCTGATGTACAGTCTTTCTGCTGAGAGACTTGTTGGGACGAGTTGTCTTTCTCTGTAGACTCCTTGTGGCTTATTGCAAGGCCCGTTCCTCTCTTTTGGTCATAGGTATTTACCGAACTTTTCGTTTTGTCGGAATTATCTGCTGGAAGTTGCTTGTCCGGAGATACAGGATCTTCTTTCAGGGATTTTATTTCCTTTGTGCCTTGTTTTTCATCAGCTTTTTTCAGCGTTTCTTTTGCAGGAGTTGCTTCCTTTGTTGTTGGATCCTTTGTCGTTGGATCCTTTGTTGTTGGATCCTTTGTTGTTGGATCCTTTATTGCTGGATCCTTTGTTGTTGGATCCTTTGTTGTTGGATCCTTTCTTGTTGGATCCTTTGGGGTTGGATCATTTGTTGTCGTAAGTGTTGTGTCGTGAACTACAACGGTAACTTCCTGTTGATTATTGTCCTCAGACTTCGACTCGACAGGACTTTCAAGCAGAGGTATCGTCCGGCGAGATTTTGGATCAGTCACTTCAGCCGGAACTTCCCAGAAGAACTTCTTTCTCAGCTGATGCGCAGAACTCTTTGAAGGAGCTGGCTCCATTGAACTATTCTTCGAAGGAGCTGGCTCCTTTGAACTATTCTTCGAAGGAGTTGGCTCCTTTGAACTATTCTTCGAAGGAGCTGGCTCTTTAGAATTATTCTTCGCAGGGTTGGAATCCGCGTTCTCCTTCGAAACTCTTATCTCCGAGGTGACTAAACCACGCGTTGAGGCTGGTTTAAATACCTGTACTGTCGCAGTACTTTCTTTCTTGACCGTGGGTGTATCAATCACTTTAATAGAGACCTTCTGTGAATTTGTGTTGCATATGACAGCCGTGTCTTTGATTTCCAGGCGTGCTTCTCGCACGGATGTCTTCCTTGGTGGAGCCTTTGGGTCGTCACTTGGCTCCAGGTAGTGCTTATCCTCAACAATGCTTCTTGCCACATTAAAATTCGTCAGATCCAGAGAACTTTTCCTCTGAAATGTATTTCGATTTAGGTACGGAAGCATCTCCAGTGAACCTCCGCATTGCCACTGAGCCCTATCGTCCTGCATTTCCCAATGAACTGGAGTACCCCGAGCAGTCATTCGATCGCGGTGGCCTCTCTTCAGGGACACGTTTCCACCCGACAAGGTCTTCCTCAGAGAAGAGAACCCCTCCAACGGTATCACCGCTCCCGATCTCCGCAGATAGTTCTCCAGGTCCGTGTTCCTTTTTGCCGGAGCCGTGGCGGACGTTTCCTCGAACCGTCTCCCCTTGAGAGAGTCGTTATCTCCACGGTCACCCATCTCGTTTACCATCTCCACTGAGTCCTCCACCTCTCTCTGGCAGAGGACTCGAGTCCTGCTTCCGCTCTTCACAACGATGGAACTTTTCTCGTTGATATCCGACGATGACCTTGATGTCTTCCGTTTCGTCTTCGTGTGGTAGATGGGAGAACCCGTCTGGGAGTCTTTCTCGTGAAAGACGAAGAGACAGGTTCGGAGTCGGTTGAAGGAGGCTCTGTGGGAGAAGAGCAGATCGTAGGTCGTTCCTCCGACGATTCCACCAAGCAGTGGACCAAACCAGAAGATCTACAACAACAGACAATGTATGTATGTATATGATCATTTATATAGCGCATTAACAAGAATTTCACGAAGGCGCTTAACGTAGGTATACCCAACAGATCCAAACAGATGCGATTTATGATGCTTGACTATTAATCTCGTTACATTTGAAATGAACTGAAAGAAAGACAGCACGAAGACATGACAAATGCAGCACTAAGACTGCTTATGAACCAGGGACGGATCCAGGGGCAATCCGCCATCTCTTCATTGAGAGATTTGCATAGGATGTGCCCCCATCAGCTCTCTATAGAAGCTTTCAATCAATGCAGTGGGAAATTGTGAGAGAGAAAAGCAGCATATGACTAAAAAAGTCAAAATTTCCGGCATCCTGGCATGACGGCTTAAAGGAAAAACATAAAAAGGATGCTGTAGACAACGAAAACATACATAATCTAATGGCCTTAGCCTACTACTTGAAAATCTATAAATTTGACTCAGAGGTTAGGTTTCCTGAATTATAGACAAGGAATTGATGTCTATTTTTTTTACTTTTTCGGCGAAGAATTAAGAACATGGGTTTTATAGAGATTCTTAAAATAATGTGACTTTCCAAGTTTCACTTCCAGTATAATTGGTAGCCTAGCTATCAGTAGCGCTTTATGATATTCGTTATAAACCAAAAACCTGTCGTCTTAAAATATAATGTGCTAATTCTCAAAGGTGTCTCTGGGTAGCACAGACGACGTAGCCTATACTTGATAAAAATTTACCGGGATACTCTCCTTGCTGTACGTGTATATGGTATAATTGGTTTGAAATAATAATATTTAATCAGAATTCAATAAACCCTCTTGAAAAATACATGTAAATCTCCACGTTAATTTCTTTTATCGAGCAGAGAACATGCAATTAGTTTGACGTGTTGATTTCTCATTCTTTATCACTTGGACGATTTCGAAACCCCAATAAGAAAACTGCGACAAGATGCAGATAAGATATCCTCTATGAAATGCGGTCATAATTTAGGCTACATCTTTATCAGATCTGTAAGAATCTATCAAACGGAGAACGGACCCGATAACACAAGACGTGTAATGACACACCAAACAATGCCCACAATAAAATTCGTCTCCTGGGATTAGCTGCATCCAAGCACACCAGCGATGACCGCGAGGTCGACATTTTGTTAGTGTGGCCGTCCAAATACCGATCTAAACGGATGATTGAGTGGTCTGATATTCAGTTCTAATTTCGCTCGGCTCGACTCGGCTCTGTTCGGCTCTGTTCGGCTCGTCTCGTTCCCTAGGCGATAGGGTGGCAATCGCGTGAGATAGCAAGACCGTGCCGGAGTTTTGTGGATCCAGCGCGGATTGCTGTTTAACCAACGCACAGGGAGACCTTGGCCACATAATATATTGGCGAGATTATGAACCATGCGCAGGCTGCGGTATAACTGGAGCTGTGCAGCTGTACGGTTGGGTGGGTTTTAATATTCGCAGTGGGAATTTGTTGCCGACTCATTTGCTGCGGTCAATATAGTTGGGTGTTTCTTCCAACCGACTCAACACTACCGTTGAGTTGATAGGCCTATCGATGTTGGTTTACATGTAGGCTATAGCCAACTGACATGCACCCAATTTTCATATCATACGTTTCATTTAAGGCTCTGCAACCTGATGGAACCTAATTCCTGCTCCCATGAGTGCCCGCAAATATTTTTGCATGGGAAAGGCAAAACACTATGGTTACGGTTAAAGGTTTGCAAGAGCTCGAAAAATGAAAAGCATGAAATTAGAAACACGTGTATTTTTCACTGTCTAGATGACTTGTATCTTTCTGAATTTCACTTTGTGTAGCCTATCGTTATTGTTATTATTAGTGATTCAGTGCGAATAAATTTGCTACAACCAAAATGCAGTAAGACTTAGTTTAATAATTAATTGGCGCCAGTTTTTCAGAGAGAAAATAAGTGCACCCTTTTACCCATATGTGAGGGCACCCATGCATGTCTGCTCTGAACTTTGACTTTGGCTGTAATGTTATCATGACTTTGTTAGGTATAGCTTATAGGCTGAAAGTGGCCTAGGCTGATCATTTTTCCATTACTTTTGAAATTTTCTATGTCAAATGGAAAGGGCTGTGATGTTATACTCCAGAAATGAACGCTTCGGTCCGAATTTAGTGGAACGGAACAAATTTTCAAACTTAACAATTAATAAACAATTTCGCACTAAATCAAACTATGCTAATTCGGGTTCAGTCAATGACAATGATGAACGAGAGCTATAACTGAACTCGAATTAGCACAATCTTGACTAGGGAGAAACCGTTTCTTCTTTGGCGGGGGGTCAGTCACTCGGATTTTTCTTCCACTTGTCTCTGTAACTCTGTTTACAGTGAATTCTTTCTAGTTCTACAGTTTGAGCAGCGTCAGGTCTTCAGCAAATGGAGATTTTATATATCTCGGATAAAGTAATAATGATTATTATTATTATTATTATTATTATTATTATTATTATTATTATTATTATTATTATATAGGCCTAATGATGAAAAATTCTAATTAAGATTACACTAATTCAGGTCTCGTCATAAGCCTAATTCAGACTACATTAATTCAGGCCTAATTCATAATATAGGCCTAACTAAAACTATGCTAATCGATGTCTAATTAATAGCCTAATTTAATCCCAATTCAGATTATACTAATTCAGGTCTAATAAGTAATTAAAAATTAAAATATAATAATCCCTCATTTATCTTATTGTGCAGATCTGATCAGTTACATATAATTCCCAATTAAGGTTAAGCACCAATTCAGTTCTGTGATTAATTATAAGCTTATAAAATATATAAATTTTAAAGGCGTACATCGGACAATATTAATTCAGGTGGTCTATGGTTACTATTATAGGCCTAACTATAGCGAAGGCTATGGACTAACCCAGTGTGACGTCCAGACATTGTTGATGACGGCTGGACCAAAACTTCTCGCAGTGTTGACACTACCACCAGTATATGGCACCTACAGAAACCAAGTTTTGTTCTTAGTTCACATTATTTACATGCATATTATAAATTATAAAACATACAATATATACACAAATGTACGCATACATATATAAAAAAGCCATCTGGAATGACCCCCATTAACCTCGCGAATGATGCCAAGCCTAAAGACCCTGCTTTTTCATAAGTAGCTCAAATCCTACTTTTTAGCTGTCGCTCAGCTGGGTGCGCCTCTGAGTAGGTCTCTTGAATAGACGCTAGAGGCCTATAAATTCTTTAAATGAATGTATGAATACGATACATGATATAGGACTATAATAGTATATAATAGACAACCGTCAACACAATCATCCATCCTCTCAACCGTCTTCACATCCATCCTCTCAACCGTCAACACATCCATCCTCTCAACCGACTTCACATCCATCCTCTCAACCGACTTCACATCCATCCTCTCAACCGACTTCACATCCATCCTCTCAACCGACTTCACATCCATCCTCTCAACCGTCTTCACATCCATCCTCTCAACCGACTTCACATCCATCCTCTCAACCGACTTCACATCCATCCTCTCAACCGACTTCACATCCATCCTCTCAACCGACTTCACATCCATCCTCTCAACCGACTTCACATCCATCCTCTCAACCGACTTCACATCCATCTGGTCTTCGATTCGCTTCCTGGAATGCTCGCTCTCTCACTGAAAAGTTCGCCTATGTCGCTCAATCTATTCTAGAGGACCAGCTTGATGTCTTCGCTATCACCGAGAGCTGGCACCTTGCCTCAGATGACGTACCGATCCTACGTGCGACTCCATCTGGCTACTCCTCGCGAGACTGCCCTCGTCCGCCTCAACCTGATGGCCACCAAACACGCGGGGGTGGTATCGTAGTTTTCTTTCGCTCTTCGTTACGTGTGTCGCAAGTTACCTTGGACTGCTCGTTTACCACATTGGAAGCTCTTTGCTTGAGCATTGCCACTCCTCGTGGTCCTGTCACTCTCCTCACCGTCTACAGACCCGGCTCCTCTTCTCCCCCTGGACAATTTTTCGAAGAACTTTCCTCAATTCTGGAGATCCTCATAACGCGAAACAGCCAGCTCATCATCCTTGGTGACTTCAACGTGCATCTAGAAGAACCTACTCTCCCCTCTTCAGTTCGCTTCCTTGGCCTCCTCTCTCAGTTCGGTCTTCGCCAACACATCAATCAACCTACCCACATTTCTGGTGGTTACCTTGATCTTGTCATAACCAGTGATGATGAACAAGTTGACGATCTCACGGTGATGCCTCCAACACTCTCGGATCATTCCTTCATCCAGTTCATCCTTCCTTCCATCCATCTTCAACCGATTCATTCCATTCGCATGCAGAGAGGATGGAAGTCATTCGACTCTCAAGCCTTCAGCAACGCTCTTCGTGATACTCTTCTTTCTACACCGTCTCCTGCTCTTGATACGTTCACTGTCGCTCAACTGTTTGATCTCTACACCTCCACAGTGACAAATCTTCTCGACAATATGCTACCTCGTCGTAAGGTATGGACACGTGTTCGTCCATTGGCAGTTTGGCTTGATGCCGACTGCCACAGGCTTCGTCGTCAAACACGATGCCTAGAGCGACGCTATCGTCGGACCAAGGAGTCTAGTGATCGACTGGCTTGGATTGCTCAGCTACGCGCCCTACATCGTCTCTACCACCACAAAGAGGCAGCTCACTGGGAAAAGCTGGTCTCGCGCAACGCCAAGAATCCCAGACGTCTGTGGTCGTCGATCTCGGGGCTTCTTGGCAAGACATCTCGCTCCTCTGAAATACCTGCATTCACTGCTAGTGAATTTCTGGAGGCACTGTCAACAAAGATTGACCGCCTTCGTGTGTCAACGGCTGACGCACCCCCTCCAAAGTTTACCACAACTTCAACTGTTTTTGATGAATTTAAACCTATCACTGAGTTTGACCTTCGGCTAGCTTTTACAACTGCAAATTTAAACTCATGTGAACTTGACCCCCTACCCCCATTTGTAATCAATGACATTTTGGATGACTTTAGCCCCTTTTTAGTCTACCTGTTTAATAGGTCCCTCTCTGAAGGTTGCATCCCTCCCTCACAGAAACGGGCCCTTGTCTTTCCTTCCCTCAAAAAGCCTAACCTTGACACCAACCTTTGCCAAAATTATCGGCCTATCTCAAATCTATCCTTTCTTTCTAAGACACTGGAACGTCTTGTCTCTCTACAGTTTCTACCTTACCTTGAGCAATCTGGTCTCCTTCCTGCAAATCAATCTGGTTTTAGGGCTCATCATTCCACCGAGACAGCTCTCCTTTCTCTATTATCTGAAATCTATTCTGCTATTGATAAGTCTGAGGTCACTCTTTTGGCCCTCTATGACGTCTCTTCAGCTTTTGACATGGTCGATCACGATATCCTACTCAAGCGTCTTGAAACCTCCTATGGTGTTAAGGATGTTCCCCTATCTTGGTTCCAGTCGTACCTTTCTGAAAGAACTCAAATGATTATATCTGGTGACTCTCGAACCCAATGGGTTCATGTTAATCTGGGTGTTCCTCAAGGTTCTGTTCTTGGACCTCTTCTATTTATTCTTTACACGGCTGACATCTCTTCTCTTTTTCGGATTTGTAGTGCTGCTGGCCATCTATTTGCTGATGATGTTCAGGCTTTTGTCCATGGTCCCTCATCTTCCCAGCTGCTGTTAGTCGCGCTTATTGAATCCCTTACTAATCATCTCCACTCATGGATGTCTTCTAATCGCCTTTCACTCAATACTTCAAAGACTCAATTCATCTGGCTAGGTACTCCCCAGCAGCTCCAGAAGCTTAATTTCATTCTGCTCTCTGAAAAATTCCCGCTGTTTTCCTTCTCTTCAAGTGTGCGGGATCTGGGTGTTGTACTTGATAGCTCACTTACCTTTACTGAGCATATTTCCAATGTTACACGCTCGTCTTATTTTCATTTAAGACGTCTCAGAGTCATTCGTCGCTCTGTCTCCTCCTCCATATTCACTACCTTAATTCATGCTTTTATATGTTCACGAATTGACTATTGCAATGCTCTCCTCGTTGGTCTTCCTAAAGTTCGTCTTTCACCGATTCAGTCGGTTCTCAACTTAGCTGCTAGATTGATTGCCCGCCTTCCCAAGTACTCTCACATTTCTGCCTTTATGTTTCATGAACTTCACTGGCTTCCTCTCTGTGCTCGCACACAATTTAAGATCCTCACTCTGATCATTAAGGCTCAACGGGGTCTTGCCCCAAAATATCTGACTAATATTTTACTTTGTCCTCACTCGGCTTCCTCCCACCGTCCACTTCGCTCATCCACCAGATTTGACCTCTTGGTTCCTCGGTCTAGAACTGCTATGGCTCAGTCTCGATCATTTGTCTCAATTGGTCCTTCTCTTTGGAATGCCCTTTCTCCTTCTGTTCGCTCTACACTTCTCTCTGGTAGTCTCTCCTCTGCTTTGTCTCTTCTCAAAACTTGTTTCTTCTCGAGGGGCCTTGCGCACTGGGAGCGCCTCTGAACGGTTCACCCTACTAGAGGCGCTTTATAAATGTTTAAATACAATACAATACAATAAAAATAAATAATCTCCAATATACTAAGGCATGTATTACATGTATGTGTAGGCTATCTGTTGCTTGAGTCCCACATGCTTGCAGGAGACCGCCCTAGCAGCGGCCTCAGTCTACATCGTGTGAAATTTTCTTGACAATTATTTTTCTGCTATCGTTAACAGGAGATAGGGCCTATAATCTTGACTAGAAAGGGTGCTAAGAATGAGTAAACGAGTTAACAGCTGGACGAAAACACACGAAGTTGAGAGAAAGTGCTAACATATGAGAAGTGCGCTGGAATGTGGGATAAAGTGCTTAGAGATGAGAAAGTGAAGAGAGAGAAAGTGCTGGGAGATGAGAAAGTGACTAAGGGTGAGGGAAGTGTCATCCATGGAAATAGATGACAGAAAGTGCTTGAGAGAGAGAGAGAGAGACAGACAGACAGACAGACAGACAAACAGACAGACAGAAACAGAGACAGACAGGCAGACACACAGAGACAGAACAGAGACAGATACAGAGACAGAGACAGAGAAAAAGAGAGAGAGCGAGAGAATTCATAATAAGTAAGTGCTTAATTTGGGACAGAAAGAGTTACAATTATAGTTGAAAGTTCGTGAAAGTGAGAGGCAACACCAGATGAAGAGTTCTTAGTTCTTACCGTCAGCAGATAGACACCTGTACACGTGAGACCAATAACGAACGGTGCCGACTGCGTTTCATCCTTATGTCTCACATCATACGTTGCGAAGACGACAAACACGAAGAAGAAGGAGGCAAGGAACTCAACACCGAACCCCTGACCCTCGTTCACCTTCTCCCCAAGTACCGTACACCCCTTGCGACCCCCATTCTCGTCCCTACCCACCACGTAAACAACCGCAGCCCCTACTACGGCACCCACCATCTGAGCGAACATGTAGAGCAGGGCCCTGACGACGCTTGTCCGCCGCGTGGCCAGTAGCGCCACGGTGACAGCAGGGTTGATGTGCCCTTCATCGTCACCAGAGCTTCTCATGCAGAACAACACGGCCGTGTAGGCGAGTCCGAAGGCGAGGGCAACTCGGACGCTGTACGGATGTTCCGTGAAGTCCGTTTCAACACACGCTCCGCACCCGATGAGAATAAGGACCATGGAACCCAGGCCCTCGGCTGCCACCGCTCGCCAGAACGTGAAACTGCGTATATCGTCCTTGAGTCTCGTCATGCTGCCGCAGATCTTGTCCGGAAAGAGGTTGCCGAGTCGAGTAAGAACCTTCTGGAAACCGGCTGCGTTTACGTTCTTGGCGGAGAAAGGGCTCATTTAAGGATTTCCACTATAAATCTCGATTGGCATGGGTTCATGTCAACCTGTATCGACCAGCGGTCCCATATTGCGTGCGTTGGCTAAGTTAATCTGCTCTGAAGCGGAGAACTCCTTTGACATCTTTTCCGTATAATTGTCCAGGTATAACCTTTTTGTTTATTTCTTCGAATTCCATGTTTCACTCACGCTCGCTGCCCTGTTCTATTCACTCTGGAACTCTGCAACCTTCAGCATATTTCTGATTCAATTCTATTCACTTTGAAACTCTGCGACTTTCGCCTGCCTCTGATTCAAATAGATGCAGAATACACCGTCAAAACCAGCCAAACGATAGAATTGCAGAAATAAATTCGAACAACGAGCAATGACATTCGTGCAGCAGTAAATGTTGCAGCGATAAGTTGTCAACGTTCAAAACTTCAAAATCCATTTGCGCAAAATTCCAGGAAGAATGATTCGGCTGCCATTTTATAGTTATAGTTCAGGAGGAAATATCCCCGCTATCATCTCTGATGGTTTCTCGGTCAGCGATCGACTCAGTGCAGTCTAATAGCTATTGAATATTCGACTCTACGCTTATTCTCACACTGTTGCATGTCGGCTCCCCTCTGCTCACTGCTCACTGTGCTCAGTCAATGAAAGTGAAGAGAGCAGGACGCTGCACGCAATTCACTTCAACGATTCTCGATACGAGGATCCTACATCTACAGACAGACGTCATTGATATGGTCCTCATAATATTATATGCTATGCCAGGAGTGGACGATATATAATCGGGAATTATATGCCATGGTAATCATTTACACCAACATGTGGCGTAGGCCTATTAATAGTCATACCATACCATGCATTGCAGGGTTAAAGACCAAACGTACGTTCGTGGAGTATGAGGAATTGGCGGGGGAACGGGCGAAGCCAAAATTTCACAGGCAACGCCGATTACCCCAGCTTGTCATTATTAAAATTTTTCCGAGGTACACACATTCCTAAAGAGTCTAAAAAATTTAATTATGCTAGAAGCTGTTGCATGCTGCCTGTCTGGAAATTCAGGCCTCGTCCACGGCAGCATTAGTGAAAGCTCCACTAAATGCAATGGCATTGCAGCGCTGAATGCAGATAGAGAGGCGATGAACCATAAAGGTTACCTCCCGCGCGGTTCTATTATTATCACTTTTTTAAAATTACCCGAGGTATCTATAATCCCTTAAGTGTCAGATATTATTAATGAGCAATTTTAACTCTCGCGTGACCGTCCATTGCATCCATGTCAAGATCCGGAAGAACAAAAGTGCTGTGGAAGGTAACAGTATCGAAACGCTGAATTATGACATCACCTGGTCACCTGGTGCCGACAGCTACTGGAGCTCTGGCGAAAGCCCTGGTGCATCTTCTCCAGTTGATCCTCTCCCTAGTCGCCTCTCTTAGTTCCTCCAGTCTCATGCCAGACTTTTCCTGTACTTCATCCAACCATTTCTTCCTTGGTCTTCCGCATCTTCTCCGTCCCTCACCGCATGCCGTCATCAGCTCCTTTTCCAAACCGTTAGATCTCATCACATGGCCGAAGTAGCTCAATTTCCTCCAAGTTGCTGTTTGCTGCAGTGTCTCCTCCCTCTCTATTCCGAGCTCCTCTCGCACCGATTCGTTAGTTCTCTTCTCCGTCCATGAAATCCTTAGCATCTTTCTCCAAATCCACATCTCACACGCGTTGATTTTCTTTTCCATATCCCGTGTCTTTGTCCATGTCTCGCATCCATATAGGACGACTGGGAAGATCAGTGCTCTTACCAGTCTTTTCTTTGTTTCCCTGCTCACGTATTATGACATACAAGCGCTAAATTAACTAACTGGACTCTCTTGGTTCGCCCAATATTTGTCCTAAGAGACGACCCAGATCGGCGAGAAATACCTATTATCGTTATTATTATTGTTTTTGCTATGGCTATCGCTAGGCTATCGTCATCGTTATCATTACATAATGTTTCTGTTAATGGCATGCTAATGTTGATTTCTATGATTGTTTGTCTATTGTTTGTCTATTGATTGTTCGTCTATTTTTTGTTTGTGTTCATTCTCTGAATTTTTTCTGTAGTGTTTGCTACATTTGTTTTGTTAAAAAATTCTTAGTTAAGTAACATCTGTGCATTCCAATTCTCCCTTCAGCTTTTAACTTTTACACTTCGCTTTGTTAATTAGGCCCCTTCTTAGCGGGACTTGTCCCTTTTGGTGTGCCTATTTGTTCCCTCACTCTTATTCTACTTTTCACTTTTTCACTTGAGGATTTGCTTATTGCTGTTTGTTTGTTAAGCATAGGCCTACATGTACAATTGAATTGTTGGGATCAATAAAAATATGTCTATGTCTATGTCTATGTTAGTGTTATTGTTATTGTAATCATCGTCATCGTCATTATCATTATTTTAATTTTAAATTATTTTTAGGCCTACTACTATTACTGTTACGAATACCATCTTTTATTTCCGTTTCAAACTGTGCAAACACCAACTGGCAGTGGCTGATAAACACTGATCGAACCGCTGTCAAACCACTAGCATAATGTGCTGCTTAATGACCAATTAGGTCGTTTCATCAGCAGTTCAACAATTTTGTCCATTATCATTATCATCAAAATTGTTGCTGTTAGGCCTACATGTAGTTATTAAAAGATTTATGCAGATTTCGCAAGTGTTTAAAAACACAGTTTATTCAAAACGCAACTTGATTTCAAATTGTATTTTATTTCCAATTAAATTGAGAATCTTAAGAACAGAATTCAGAGGGATAACTTGTTCGACATCTGCAAACTCGTATGTCTTTTTCTGTCATGTTTTTCATGTCTCGTGACAATGTCTCGCATCGTCACGTCTTGTCTTGTCATGTCTTCACAATGTCTTGTCATGTCTCGTCATGCTTTGTTATATCTTGTCATGTCTTGTAAATTTGTCATGTCTTGCTATGTCTTGTCATGACGTCCTAAGTCTTGTCATGTCTTGTCATCTCTTATTGGTTCTTGTCTTGTCATGCTTTGTTATATCGTGTCATGTCTTGTCATGCCTTACTGCTTCTTGTCGATACCGTGTCGTCAAGACTTGCCGTCATGACTTGACGTCAAGTCTTGTCGCAGCTTATCGTTCTGCATGGTCGTCATGTCATGGCTCGTCATGCTTCTTTGATGTCATGTCATGCTGTCATGTGTTGCCTTGTCACGTTTTGTCTTTTGTTTGGCTTGTCATGGTTGCTTACAGTTCTGCAGGAAGTGGTAGTTTTCTTAGACGACTTTCCTTCAGTTTTCGTTTCTTTGTTTCAAGTGCTGTACTATTTGATTTCCATTCTTTCTTGCCAAATGAACTATTCAGTGCATATAATAATTATTATTTATGCATTTCTTAACAGTCGATCAATACATGCCGCAACGTTGATGCCTTCAACCTCGTGAACATCCACTCTACCAAGAATCAAAAGGTTTACACCTCCATACGCTTGTCAAAATAACAAGTAAATTGTGTTTGCTACTTCACTAAGTTCTTTACCTCGGAATATGAGGCCGGTTGCCCAGTTCTCTCTCTTGCCGTCTGATCCTCCCATGGACAGTGTACGGTCGGTGTACTCATTGTAGCTGACTTAGATAGCCATCAGGTGCAGATGGAGCATGCAGAAATCTCGGAACAAAGTTCATGCAGCGGACAATGAACCATCGATCTCCAGATTGATAGATAGATAGATAGATAGATTGATTGATTGTTTGATTGATTGATTGATTGATGTATACTCTCCCTCTCTATTTCCTCTGTGATGCATTTTCATCAATTGCAGCCTTAATGTTCTCTTGCCTGTAAACGTTCTCTCTTCTTTTCGCTCCTTCTCTCATTTGCAGTGTAGCCTATACTCCGGCCGACGGTGATTACTCATCAAACCTCAGACAACAGTACTCCTCTGTCATTTCTCTCAATAGTACACGACACGGTAAGCGTAGACTAAATCTTTGCCCGCCTCTTTGGCTCATAATAACGCCATGGTTATTACACAAGGAAAAGTCCTTGTCACCTCGACAGGTGGCCGCGTGTGGTATGAAGTGCTGGCGAATCAGCGGCTTCGTAACGTTTGGCCATGCAGTCTTCCCTCTGTAGTGATCTGCCTATAACGGCAAGTATGCTAATTGGTACATTCGCTAGGTGTCGCTCGTAGAAGACATATTTCGAAACACCTAGGTATGTGCACTTGATATAGCGCCTCTTCAAGATTTCCACTCAGAAACGCTCATGACTACAGCACGGACACTTAAACGGAGTTTCACGCCGAGGCATTTGCGAGTGAAGGACTTGCCGGAGGTCCTTACGAGGTGGCATAAGGTGGATTAGAACTTGCAACCTTCCGGCTAGTATACAAGGCAACGAACATACTCGCTACACCACCGCGCCCCACCTATCTGCTCCTGTCGGATTTGAACCGTCAGCCTTAGAGCTGACCGGCAATCATGGAGGCCAGTAGGTTATCTTTTAGGCTACCATGCAGCTTGGTAAAGAAGCCCATATGAACTCAATTTACCCAAACGATTTCCTTGCTGTTCGAAAAGTCAGACAACGGATCTAAATCGAGACGAGTACATCTTGTCTGAAGATACTTAAGACGGGACTTTGCGGTGTTGAATTGGAGAACGACGCTGACCTATGATCTCCAAGGCAACTTCCCGTACCGAGCGCCCGACCAGCGCGGGTGCACTCCGCGTCGTTGCCCCACAGCAGCACTTTCAACTTCGGGTTGGTGTGGAGCGCCTGGAAAAGCCTCGAGAAAACCTCGTCCAGAGAAGGCGTTGCCACGGAGGAGGGAAGCTCTCCGTTTTCGGAGGGAGGAGTGACGGTGGGAGCGGCTCCCCCGATGTTGTTATAGCAGAGTTTGACTGTCGTTAGAGTCGAATTGAACCTCAGCATGTCCAGCAGACGAAGGAAACCGAGATTCCCGACATTGCACATGTTCACAGACAACGTCTCCACGGCGTGGTTATACCGCAGTGCGTCAGCCAATGCCTCCAGTCCAACATCGCTGATCGGGTTGAGGCTAAGCTGGAGGATGCGAAGGGAGGTGTTGGCCCTCAGCGCCCGTGCCAGGGCCGTGCACCCGCCGGACGCAATCCGACAATTCTCGAGATTCAGTTCGCGCAACGTCCGATTAGAGATGAGAGCCTCTGATAGGTGACGCATGCTGTCGCTTCCTATTCCGTTACTGCTGATGTCGAGAAAGCTGAGGCGGCAGTTTCGCGCCAGCGCCTGAAAGAGCGCGCTCGCTCCATGACACGTGATCCCGTTGTCGCGCATGCGCACCTTGCGCAGCGGATTCGGACGTGCGAGTGCTTCGGCGACCGCCGCACATCCAGCGTCGCGGATGTCGTTAAACCCGATATCGAGGTCGGAGAGGGAGCGGTTGCGGGTGAGGCCGGTCATCAGCCGCGAGCAGCCGACGTCTGTAAGCCCGGTGCTGGCCACGTTCAGTGTGCGGATGCTATGGTTGTGCCTCAGGGCGTGGCCGAGGTGGGCAGCCGCGTCGTTCCCGAAGGAGCTGAGCCGGAGTTCGAGACGGACGAGGCTGGAGCTGTTGGCGACGGCCTGGAGGAGTAGGTTGAGGTCTTCGTCGCTGATGTGCGTCTTGACTAGAGAGAGTTCTCGAAGGCACGATGACTGGTCGACGGCTCGGCGGAGTAGACCGGCCTTCTGACGACTGTTTCGCCGGCGGCATAGGCAGTGGTTGATGAGGCTGAGTGTTAGCATCGGAACCGTCGGTTGGCCCAACTCGTCGCCGATCACCGATGGGAGGAAGGAGCCACCGGCCAGGGAGAGGCTCGAGCAGTCGATGGGGAGGGCGTTGGGGAGACCACGGACATCGTCGGTGGGGTTCGAAATGGTTGGGGTCGTCGGGTTTTGAAAGGTGAGCGGGTCCCTGTGGCAGAAGACAAGATCGAGGTCGAAGTCGCTTGAGTCTGGGACTCGGCAGGTTTCGCAAGTTCCACATGGTTCGTCGTCGTCGTCTTCATCATCGTCGTCGTCGTCGTCATCGTCTTCGATGTCTGGTGATATGAGAGCGATTAGTGTGTCCAGGGTCTGAAGGAGATCGAAGAGGTGCTGGAGATGGACCTTCGACCCGATGACGCCGAGAAACAGCTCGTAGTTGTCCTCGTCCTGTCCGGCGATCACCTCCCAGATGAGGTCCTGAGCTGTGGCCGGGTTGCAGCACTCCACCCACGCAGCCTCCGTCAGTTCTAGGTCAGGTCGTGACCTCTGGACGTATTCGGCGATCGAGGCACTGTCGATCTCGGCCGCCATCAGCTCTACGGTCCTCTGAAGGACTGACCTCACCTTCTGCGCCTGCGTCTCCAGAAGGTCGTCGCCTCGACTTACCCCACCCTCCTCCACCCTAGCCAGCATATCACTCCCTCCTCCTCCTACCCCGCCACTGAACTTCCCCGGCTCGGCCTGTAGTGAGACCGCAGCCTTCAAGTCCACACCAGTTGTGACTCCGCCCCCTTTTGGCGTCACTGGTGACGTCATCGTGACGTCGTCGAGCGATGACGATTTCTCCAAAATGGCGGGGACTGTTCGAGCGGCCATCTTTGTCTTTGTCGTCTGCTTATTTGGCGCGCTGAGGTTTTCGTCAGTCGTGAAGCTTTCGGGGGTTTCTTGCAGCGCTGTTGAGGGCGGCCCTGGTCGTTGAGTGAGGGCTGGCCCGGGCCCCGCCCCCGCCCCCGGCCCCGCACCCGGCCCCGGCCCCGCCCCGTAGCTGGCGGTTGAGTGGTCGTCGGCGGAGGAGGAGGAGGCCTTGCTGAAGACACCTGATTCCTCGATAGAGCTCTGTTGGCTCCGTGGTCTGACGTCATTCGGAGGCGCAGCGGTACCATTTGGTGATTGCTTTGCGATGACATCGACGTTGTTGAGCATGTAGCAGGCGGATTTTGCGGATGGACTTCGCGATAGGATCGTCTTGTTAACCCATTTCCTCCCTAAAACATACAATCGCAAACGCTGTCTATTTCTAATTTTAATTATAATTTAAGCAGCTTAATTTAGATTACCGGTATTATTAGTCTTGCTGTACAGGGTGGCTCAAAAAAAATACCCCACCAGCAAAAATGCAATATCTCCGCAACCAATCGAGCTTATTCTATGAAAATAACAGGATTTGTAGAGGAGAGAATTTGCAACAATCCCTGAAAATCTCAATAATGAATCTGCATTACTTCAGAAGTTACAGCTGTGCAAAAACAGTTTTTCATTTTTTCAAATTTTCGCAGAATCACTTTCCAATACCTGTGATTTCTTTAAGATTTGTTTTGCAAATTTCAACACATAAAGTGATGATGATGTCTTGTGACCTCACTAAGAGCTGTAAATAAGCTGTTTATGAAGCAATCTGGTAGTATTAGGTGATATTTTATATATTAAGGTCTCAATTTGTGATTCCGTACTGAACGTCATGGGCAAAGTTTCTGCAGATGATAAAGTGGGAACTCGGGCGTTGGGTGATCAGAGGCTGGGGTATTGCAAGGTCATAGCAAAATACCCAGTGAAAAGTGGAGCCTGAGCACATTGAAGGCTATCTGTAGACGTGATTATGTAGCAAAAGTCAGATGTCGAAAGAGAGACAGAAAGACAGTGGTCGTTTGGTCTGACGGAAAAAAGCGCGATGTTCACGAAATTCGCTTGGTAGTCGCAAAGGTAAAGTTTTCAAAGCACATCATGGTTTCGGCGTCAAATCTGCTGGCGTGTGTTACGGCTGCAAGGAAAGACTGCACTTTATCCCATTCAGTTGGCTAAATGTCAAACTTACCGTTGAACTCTGTTACCCAGACTCATTGAACACTGAAGGCATGTTCTAACATTTGGTTTATTTTCCAGCAGGACGGCCCACCTGCTTGCTCGCACGGCAGGGTTGATTATGATGATGCTATCTTATTGCCATCAACTGCGGTAAATATATTGGCACAGGTGAATGACTATCAAATTCGCCAGACCTTAACCCTTTTGTTTATTACGACTTGGAAGCTATGCTGGAACGATGCAAGACATTTCATCCCAAGTTGGAGAACATTGGCTAACTGAAGGAAGTCTTGCTGGTAATGTGGGATCAGTTGCCGGAGGAGTCGATCAACAAACCCATACCGAGTTTCACAAAAAGAATTCGAGCTCGTATTAAAGCAGGGAATGTGCCCTACCATCATACTTTACGATAAACTGTAAAACGGATTTCTGAGGTGGTAGTGAAAGGTGATATTATTTGACATGGAAATCAACAAATGTCGTTAATTTTTCCGCGGAAATTCGAAAAAACGGAATTGAAAGTTTAAACAACTGTAACTTTTGCAAACATGAAAATTTTAAAGTGAAACTTTCAGGGATTGTTGGAAATTCATTCCCCTACAAATTGGGAAATTTTCGTAGAAAAATATCAATGGGTTGCGAAGATATTGCATTTTATCCGGTGGGGTATTTTTTTTGAGCCACCCTGTAGATAGTTGTTGATGTGAATTTTATAATTAGGTGATGCTTGCTCACCAGAGTGCTGTTTGGCAGCTGGTTATATTAAGAGAATAGGCTGTACTTGCTTACTTACCTACATGTACTTACTTACTTACAGTACTTAAATGCATAGTACACCCTAATAGTGTGGTGTTAGTGTAACGTAGCGTAGCGTAGTAAAGTGTAGTTTAGCATAGTGCAGCGTAACGTGGCGTGACCTGACATGACATGACCTGACAAGGCATACCATGATAATAATTGTTATAACACAGCATAGCAAAGTATGTCATAGAATATAGCATAATGTAGTAAAGTATGGAAGAGGTGAGCTTGCCATAACATGACATGGCACAGCATCGAATTGCAAAACAGTATACACAGTATAGAAGCAGCATACCATGGTATGCATATTGTATAGTGCTTTGAAATTTTGTGACGAGAGTGCGAGCGCGTATTTAATTCTGTATCGGTTTGCACTGCAACGCACAGCAGGTCATTGCAGCCCTACAGAGAATTGAATTCTTTTTCACGTGCGTATACGAAAAAGCTGAAAGCTAAATTATGGATCTGCCTGAGGGTAATATAATAAATAATATCTAGCAAAGACCGGGTTCACGAAGTTCTCGTCACGTATGCAGCCTGCAATTTTTATGTTATAGGCATTAGGCAATCAGTTAAAGCAGGCCCGACGAGAGGGGCAGGGTGCAAATGCCCTGGGGCACAGCGATTTTTAGGGGTAAGGGCTGGAAGTGGGAAGTTTATGATTCACGCATTTAAATATGATAATTATTATTGACACTTAACTGCAAGCTGTCTAAACTTCAAATTAGCAACTTAATAAATAAAAATATTAGCTGTATATTTACTATTTAGGACTAACTACTATAATATCCTGCACGCTGAACTCAACCTCTTGTTATTTAAATCGGTTTGCAAAAATTCTCATTAAAACTTCAAGACAGTTTAATGACCCATGACTGCTCTGACTAGAGACCTGGAATTTTTCTCATTGGCCTTGAGCTAAAGTTAAGCAGTGAAAGACGTGAAAGGTTTCGAGATCTTAAAAAATCGCCGTAAGTCCAAAAGCGTACCCTATGAGGCTGAGCAGACACGCATTTGGTATACGGAAAATTGACAGACTGATTATTCAATTTGTGCATGTATGATGTAAGGCTTGTATAAGCCTATTGGCGAAATGCTCGGATAGATATTGTGGGGTAGATGTTTGGTGGTGTGTGGGTATCAGTAGAGGTCTAATCAGCAATAGCCTATACAGTGAACAAGAGAGTTTTCTACATGTACATGTACATGTACATTGTACAATTTTTTTCTACATGTACATGTACATGTACATTGTACAATTTTTGTACACGTATATTCGCGTGTTCGTCTATGATCTGAAAACCAAATTATGCTTGATTTATTTGGAAGCTATAATGATGAATGATTATTTTGAACGAAGTTGATCAAGGAACTGTGAAACGCTTGCGCCATTACCATGACAATTTTAATCAGTTATATCGACTACCAGACACTTTGATGTGCCATGTGCAATTGTGCATGGGTGTGGGTCTCTATAAAGGCTGTCGAAATATGCAATATGCACCAGTACCTGGACACGGAGGTACACATGCCCTCACAAAATGTGTCACATGCAGCACATGAAAAACCACCCACACATACTCACACACCCACACACCCACCCACACGCACACACACACAAACACACACGCACACACGCGCACACACACGCACACCCACACGCCCCTCCCCCCCACACACACGTGTAACCAATTATAAACTTGAAAACGATGCACGAAGTCCCACTTATCAAAACTACAAACTCTATTAAACGGATCTCTTGGAGATTATCATCGGCATGCAAGCATGACAACGTAACACAATACCGCAGCTGTATACGAGAAAACTAATCCCACCTTTGTTATTATACAACTTCAAATGTCTAGGCGCTACTCAAAAGCTAGGCACAGGTTTATTCACGAACGCTGTTTCAGGTCAGAAAGGTTGTTCAAAGGTTTAAAATGAAGATGTATGAGCATAGGCGTACGGAAGATTTCAGCAGGGGGGGGGCAAAGATCGAACTTGTGCCCGAAAAATATATCCGGCAAAACGTTTACGACCCTTTTTTAGTCGCCGGGGCTGTGTTTGCCCAAAAAACCAGACTTGCCCGAAAGTTGGGGGGCATTTGCCCTCTGGACCCCGCCTCGTACGCCTATGTAGTATGTATATGAGTCTGCCTGTAGAAAGAGGAAGCATATACATGTAGCAGCTGTGTTGGAAGCAACAGAATGTAAATGTAAATGATCATTTTACGCAGTCAAAGCGAGGGTCCAACGTGGACGTGATGTGCATGGGAAAGTATGCGTTCGATAGGAGACTGTGTGGGAAGAGAGAGGATGGTTGCTAGGCAACATAAAGATATTTTGGAATGATTAATCATCAGTATAGAAAACAGTTTGAACGAGCGAGAAAATGACCGTTGAACAGTTGCAAGAGATATTGGAACAGCTGGGAAGCTAACCGTTTTGGTATTCATGAATCAACTGTGACATTAGACCAGAGAAGGAAAATCACTTATCTTAAATGGACTTAGCCTATTAACAGTTTCCATACACAGATATCAAAAGAAAAGCCATGGTAAATTTTTTTAGGACGTTTGACCCAAGGTTTCTGCTAAAATATTATTGTAGATGAAAGCATCAGAACTTATTTTGTGGCGGAAATCGCATTTAAGAATTAAGAATTGAATCTGTCTGTACCTGGTCCAAAACCACATTCACTGATCTTAATGCATCAGGTGGCGTAATATATTTGAAAACGGTTACGAGCAGAAGGCGCAATTGCATTAAATAGATATAAACTTGAAGATCAATAGAATTTATAATCATGGTTTTAGGTAGAAATCCATTTTCCGGCTGATCTAGAGCAGCGGCAAGTGGTCCCTTTTCTCGAGCGAGGTCACAAAAACAGACAGCGTATTGGAGCAGATGTGACGGTATTAAAAATTACACTTTGCGTACAGATAGGTGGCCATTTCTCCGGATTCTGGGTTGCCCTACATATCAAATGCATGGCCGGGAAGGTTCCCTTTCAGAAACTACACCACTGTTCGCACTTTGGAAGTGCCAGTCCCAAGCCTGGAAAAAGATGGAGGGCGACACGAACCATCTTTGATATGATACAGTGTCGTTAAATAGCACCAATCAAGGTTCCCTTTCTCATGATAGAGATCGAACCTACTACGGATGTGCTGAAGCCTGAAGGAAGTCCAGAACACCAAAAGTACGTCTAGAAAATGTAGCAAACGGGGAGCGCGGTGGTGTAGTGGGTATGTTCGTGCCTTACAGCCGGAGTTGGGTTGCAGGTTCGAATCCACATCAAGCCGCCTCGTATGGACCTTGGGCAAGTCCTTCACTCGCAATTGATCAGCGCTTCGGCGTGAAACTCCGATTCAGTGTCCGCACTGTAGTTGAAAGCGCTTCTGAGTAGGAATCTTGAAGGGGCGCTATAACAAGTGCACATACAAACATACAAACCATAACTGGATAAAGCCTGCTGCTGTTCAATTTTACGATGTGCACATAAACTTCCGAAACGCAATTTTGCAATACTATCAAAGTCAAACAGCAAGTCTGAATCGATATAATACGTCACAGCCGACTGACTCTCTCTCGTATTCGTCCACCGTGACACGCCCAGCACATTAATGACGGTCACGCATCATCAGCCTGTCTGACTGAATCGGGCAAATAAGCCAAGCGGATCGTCTGGAGTCTGAACATTCAGATCGCCATGTTTTCACATCGATAATTTCCAAAATCGAGTAGGCCTTCAGATAGATGTCGGGCTGACCTCAGACACAAGGGAACCGAAAATAACTGCGTTGAAACTATTCCGCACGGCCAACGCATGATGCATTGAACATAAACGTTTAAATGCAATAGATACAGGACTTTTTTAACGTGCAGTTGTACACAAAATGTGCAGTTCTAAATGAACTTGTGCAGTTGTAGAAGCACTTCTGTAGAGTTAAAATTAGCAAAAAGGTCATTGTCCTCCGATTGGAAGTAATTACTATGGAGGACAAGAAAGGAAAGAAGGGGTTGTGCAGTTCTAAAAATTCCTTAAAACAACCCTGTTATATTATACTAAATAAAGGCCTTCAATAAGTTATTTAAAGACCAATAATTGACCATGCGGGCAAATAGCAAACAGTATGTTTTTGTTTTAAACCTGCTCAGCGATAAATCGTTAAAATTCACAGCAGCATGCAGATTGCAGATGTGCCTCGGGCAGACAGGAGCAACAAAGGCTCTCAGTCAATTGCACAATACAATGGAGACAGGTTGTGCTTGGCAAGCGTTAATGTTTTCGAAGCCCTGGGCGTGGTACTTTATGGGACCTTAAAGGATTGTGGAAGGACATGGGAATTTGTGATATATTTGGAAAGAGGAGGAGGAGGAGGAATAATAGAAAGAGGAGGAGAGGAGGAGGAAAGGATAATGGGAGGAGAGGAGGAGGAGGTAGGAGAGGAGGAGGAGGAGAGGATAAGGAGGAGAAAGAGGAAGAGAAAGAGGAGGAGATAGGAGAGGAGAAAGAGGAGGAGGTAGGAGAAGAGGAGGAGGAGGAGAGGATAAGGAGGAGAAAGAGGAGAAGAGGTAGGAGAGGAGGAGGAGGAGAGGATAAGGAGGAGAAAGAGGAGGAGATAGGAGAGGAGAAGGAGGAGTATCAGGAATAAGAGGAGAGGAGGAGAGGATAAGGAGGATGAGAAAGAGGAGAAGAGGTAGGAGAGGAGGAGGAGGAGGAAAAGAGAAGAATGAAGACGGAGAACGAGGAATACTGGAGGAGTAGAAAAAAGAGAAGAAGAGGAGTGAGAGGAGGAGGGGAATGGAGGAGAAATAGGAGGAGGAGGAATAGGAGTAGGAGGAAGAATAGGAGGAGGAGGAATATGAGAAGGAGAAAGAATAGAAGGAGGAATAGGAGGAGGAGGAAAAGGAGGAGGAGGAATAGGAGGAGGAATAAGATGCGGAGAAATAGGAGGAGGAGGAATAGGAGGAGGAGGAATAGGAGGAGGAGAAATAGGAGGAGGAGGAGGAATAGGAGGAGAGCAGTCCATTAAGCGAGCCTTGATGCAGACATGGGTATGGAATGTTAGCGACTTCATTATCTTAGCCTCGGCATATTTGTGGCCTGCAGCCAGCTCACTCACCATCTCATCTTCCCTCGGACTGTGCGCGATGAGTAATGGGGTTATCTAGACGCCCGGGGTCAGTCTATCCCCCATAAATATACATGTATACACATATACAGACACACGTATATGCATGCATAATTACATGTGCAATACATGGAATGTCATTCATATATGCATACTTACATACATATGCACATGTATGCATATATTCCTACATTCATCCATGCATACATGCAAGCATATATATATTTATTTATATTATAATTTTTTAAAGCTAAAAATTATCTTAAAAATAAAAAATGTAAACAAATTATTATTATAAGATTATTATTGTGTTTTATAATTTAAAAAATAAATTTGTAACCATAATTTATGTGAATCTGAGGCGCTCATTAGCAATCAGCATGCAGAGAAAGTTGGACATCCGAGTGCTTAAAAGCCAAGGAGAAATAATGAATTTTGAGTCAATTTTTTAGGAATAGTACAAGTTGTAGTTTAACGTTACTGTGTGGTAACAAAGACCATTAGCGACGCCCTCCTCCTTTGTCCAGGCTTGGGACTGGCACTGGCAGAGTGCGACCAATGGCGGAGTTATTTTTGAAGGAAAAACCAGAATGTGAATTATGAGAAGCGAGAGCGGAAGTCTATTCCATTCACTGGGAGCAGAGGCATGGAATGAACGCAAGCTCATAAACTGTAAGTCTGCATCGTAATTATAAAAAAAATACTAGCTGTGGTACCCGGCCTTTCCCGGGAAATTGTGGGTTTTCGTTGCATTCTGTAGACAATGCGTCTACGTCACGCGTGTTTATAATAAGCTCATAATAATGTGTATATTTATATTATACATGACGTAGACAATTCTGCATATAGGCCAACGGCACAACTGTAGCATCTTGGGAATCACCCGTTGCTAATGATGTGCACAGCGGCACACAGCGTATTTATATCTATGAGTCACAATCGAATTACGTCATGGCAGCTATATGCGTCACAGGAAAGACCAGTAATGTACCGTAATTTATTATTCACAAGTATCCAATTATTATCAGAAATTCTATATTATCACGTAGAACTGACAATAACAATAATAGCTTAGCGTGATGACAATGATGCCTGTGTGTGTGTGTGTGTGTGTGTGTGTGTGTGTGTGTGTGTGTGTGTGTGTGTGTGTGTGTGTGTGTGTGTGTGCGTGCGTGCGTGTGCGCGCGCGCGCGGCAATGTGACTTGTGCTTGTGTGCGTTGCAATGTGACCTATAATTGTATAGCCTATCTGCGATGAAATTAATAATATTATCTCAACGAAGTTAAATCCTGTTGGTGTCAAATGACGATGCTGCTGTTGTTGTTGTTGTTGTTGTTGTTGATTCATTGCTATAACTGTTGTTTAATCCACAACAATTATTGCTCTCTGAACATTCTAAACGAGCTAGTCAGTATAATAACAACAACAACAATTGTTATTGTTGTTGTGATTGGTATTGTTACAAATGCAAGTCGTTCAGTTAGAGACTATATTATAAATGAGTAAGCAAGCGAAAGGATGTTGTTTTAATTGAAAATATTCGCTGTTAAATTGAAGCAAACTACTTAGCGAGTAAGTAGGTAAGTAAGTATGAATAAAAAACTGTTGATTTATTTTATTACTGCTTAGATTAAGCAAGTAAATAAGGAAGGACTAAACGAAGAGTATTACTATTTATTAAATGAGAATTTAAAAGGCGCCTCTTACAGACGAAAATTGATTGATTGATTGATTGACCTAGCTATTCAGAGGCGCTCTCGGCGTGGTACAGCCCCCGGATAAGAACAAAGCAAGTCTTCAAGAAGCGAAGGGATAAGGATTACACCCCGATTGTATAAAATTATATTTTACCTCTTGTGTCTTGTGCTCTTGCGCAGCTGCATAGCTGACCCATGAATCAGGAAACCACCCACAGTCGAAAGAAATTCTTCCTGAAGACAACAGAGAAAAAGACAATTAACTATACACATCAAACACCGCCCGACAATTAAATTATTATTACTTCCCGAATTATTAATGGCTTTGTCTGAAAGCTTTCGTGCTTTGAAAGCGACACAATAGGGCGCCCTGTGGTTGTTAAGACTACAGGTCAACGACACTGTGTGATAACAAAGACCATTAGCGTTGCCCTCCTCCTTTGTCTAGGCTTGGGACTGGCACTCGCAAAGCGTAAACAGTGGTGGAATTAAAGGGCGCCTTGTGCACGGATTCATAGGCACAGGTTATATTAAGCAGTTAAGCAAATGGCAGGTAGTAGGGCCTATGCAATGAAGTGCATGTGTATTATAATTATGGCTAATTTTAAAATTAAGTTTTTATTGGCGTTTATGAGACTTTACATAAAGTTTACGAGGTAAAGTCTCATTATGTCTGGGATCTTTAGCTTATTTCTAGGGTCTTTCCTTGTCTGTACTCGTTTTCTGAGAATTTCGCCCCGTCCCTCTGTTCGTTTGCGTGATTGAGTGGACTCTGAGTAGTCCATAGGCCTATACTCGATTGCAAAAGGCGCTTCATAAATGTCTGCGTTTATTACATCTCACCAATCAAACTTTGTCTCATAAATCTCTCAAGTCTCTTTTTCTCTTGCCGTGGATAGGCTGGGAGTGCTCCTGAATACGTTTCTTTAAGGGGCGCTATGTAAGTTCATAGAATGAATGAATGAATGAAGGAATGAAGGAATGAAGGAATGAATGAAGGAATGAAGGAATGAAGAATATACAAAAGCTTATATGCAAATGTAGGTCTAAGTACATGTATATGACAATGCTCAGAGTCAAACAAAAGCGATATCAGTGGAACCAACTTAGCACCAGCGCTATATAAAAACCAAGCCACAATTATGTCCATATAGGTTGTTTGGTTAGCTTCAGAACCGGACACGGCCAGATTGCTGAACCCTGGGAGTGGATAATTTTATACAACATGTGGAATCGCTAGAGTTAATATATAGGTCATGGGGGCGGGACCAAGACAGAACTAGGTCAGGTCAGGTCGAGAAGATGAGTTTTCTGTGCAGTGACAAAAGTTCGTTGTAGGATCATTTGGTTTTAAACACGGATCGTATAACTATAAACTTACAAGCAATATTGCTGAGCAGCTGGCATTAATTCAAGACATGTATGGTCATCTTGATGTACAGTATTATTTTACACCAGGGCTGCTGCAGCAGCAGCTGTGAACGGCTTCAGTTTTATCAGCTGATGTGCATCGTTAATATTAATGGAGGAACTGTAGAGGAAGGAGTAGCATCAGCATGCGTACATGTGCACCTAAATCACATGATGCAAAAGAGACATACAAAGACGGACAAACAGACAGACAGACAGACAGACAGACAGACAGACAGACGGACGGACGGACGGACGGACTGACAGACAGACAGACAGACAGATGAACGGACGGACGGACGGACAGACAGACGGACGAACGGACAGACAGACAGACAGACAGACGGACGGACGGACGGACGGACGGACGGACTGACAGACAGACAGACAGACAGACAGATGAACGGACGGACGGACGGACGGACAGACGGACGGACGGACGGACGGACAGACAGACGGACTGCGGGTGGTCGTTATCCCACTATATGCCCTAAGGATATAATTATGCCCCAATTGTGTGGTTCAGACAAAGTGACAGACAGACAGACAGATACAGATAAATACAGGAACAGAGGGCGTGAGAGTCTAGGGAGGGAAAGCGGAAAGACACCTCCATGTCGTTAAGCGGGACAGATTGAGTTATCCCACTATATGCCCTAAGGATATAATTATGCCCCAATTGTGTGGTTCAGATTATTATGCTTCTACCACCTACCTGCAGTGTACAATGTACTTCCAAAGCGCACAGCATACGATTAATTATTATGATAGATAGATAAACGTTTACGTGTACACATCCGTATACACGTCGTGTACTCTCATGCAATGCACGTATAATATGTATGAGCATATTATATAAACATAATTTATTTAATGTCTTCTGACTTAAGAGGGATATATATATATATATATAATAAGTATATATATATAATTATATATATCGTCTGACTATAAATATGCTGCGTACGTATACGGCTGGCACATGCATGCAGTGTTGGTATACGGCTTTATAATTACATGCCAGATGTTTCTCGTTACTGGTAGCACCACCCATAGACATCTAGATTACTTTAGCATCATCATGCTAAAGGATATAGGAGCCCTTGCACCACCCATGTATTTCACGTCACTTCAAGCTTTGGGAACTTTATATGATACAGTCTATATATATATATATATATATATATATATAAATCACAGAGTATCTACAATGATAATATATATATACATGTATATGCATGCTACAGATAATACTTGAGGATATCTAGTTTTTTTTGTACGCACGTGTGTGAGGCTGTGAGCGAGTACTGCCATGCAGTAAAATAATCCGGACTGCATGTAGCCTACAAGGAGGCTTATTTTTCGCTATGACTAATAGCCTACAATCAGTGTTTGGATCTATTCGCACATGCAAACTCCCACGCACCTACGTACGTCTGCCGACGCCTTTAATAATAATATGAACAAACATGGGTATACCATGCAGGCATGAGGCAGGTCCTTGTAATGGAAGCAAACATCTCTCACGCTGCCAAGAAGTGTAGGCTTACGAGTGTTTTTGACTTGCGCTATTTAAATGTCCATGCATGAACCAATTACATGCCATTGACGATCGAGTTAAAACAGGTCCATTGGCACAATTTAAGTAGGTTGAGAATTTACGTGAGGGTTGCGGTTGTGGGGGGGGGATTGGGGGGGGGGGGGGGGCGTTTGAATTCCTCCTCTGTGTAGTGTAGTCTTTCTTATAAAATTATGGTTCCAAAGTGACGTTTTATTTTCACACACCCAACTCTCGTGGATTATAATATATACGTAGTCTAATCCCCAGTTTAAAAAAAAAGAATTCTCATATATACTGGGCTTAAGCAATTTCTCTTTATGCACCAAGTACTTTGTACTATGATACATGTATAGTATATTCGGTCCAATATAACCATCAATTACTAAATTGGAAACTCAATGCGTTAAGCTGTGTCCCTAGTTTTTGGACGATAATTGGAGTTCGGGAAAATTTCACACGCATTCAATTAATAACATTTATGACGACAGATCGACGAATAATTATGTTTACAAAAAAAAAATTCATTTCGATATTCAAAACATAATCTTTAGTATTGTAAACAGAATTCGAAGTGGGGCGACATCTATGGCTGAGAGCAAGGATTCTATATTACAGAATAGGTTACTTGTGAACATTTTGTGGTCATGATTTCACTCTCAGCAATAGATGGCGCTCCACTTAAAATTCAGTTTCTAGCGCTAAGGATCATGTTTTGAATCCCCAAAGACATTTGTTTATTTTTGCAAACAATCATTCGTCAATCTGCTTTTCAAGATGTAAGTAATTGAATGCCTTTATTTTGTAAACAAGGTGTGAAATTTTCCGGAACTCCGATTATCGCTCAAAAACTTGTATCTCTTCCTGTCTGTCTCCGTCTATCTGTCTGTCTGTCATTCTGTCTGTCTGTCTATCTGTCTGTCTGCCTTGTACAAGGCGGTTAAAGAAGAAGAAATCAGTCCTGTGCATAATAGAGAATCCTAGGGCTGAGAGTGAAGTTAACGTACACAATATGACAATATTTCCACGAGTACTGCAACAGTCCAGTATAACACAGTCGGTGCATGGTATTATTATTGGAAGGCACATGCATAGAGAGCGGCACTGGCTTACCTCAAACAGACGCACCGTGGAACAAAACCGAGTAGTTGCTCGTTGTACATTAGAACCACAGGGTATACTCCTCCGACTCCCAACCAGCCAACTAACCAGTTCTATACATTATGTGTGTATACTGCCAACCGCGCTTCGTATATATGCAAATATAAACAAGCCAACTCACTGACTGACGGACGGATGGACGGCATACAACACCGGCCCACAAGGCAGAGCCCCAACAGACCAAGGCAGCGAATGTCCGCTCTCCCACACACAGGCTCTAATAACATAGACAGACAGACAGATAGACAGACATACATACAGAAACAGACAGGCAGGCAGAGATAGACAGACTGACACAGTTAGTCAGACAGACTGACAGACAGATAGAAAGACAGACAGATGAACAGAAAGACAGACAGACAGAGACGATCTCTCTGCACTACTGATCTGCAATTTGAGATAGGTCGAACAGGACTATAGTATTATATATATACATGTATACATATATTTCATATATATGCATATATACATACATAGCACATTAGCACATACATGATTGTACACACACATACAAAGTAGAACGCCAAAACTCTTCTGCACATACGGTGTTACTTGCAAATGCATCATACATTATATACAGTATTATAATCTTATATTATTTAATGTTATTATATATACATATATTATATATATATATATATATATATATATCATATATATCATATTGATATGGTCTGTATATCTCTGTACTGATAAGGTTGTTATGACGTGCCGATGTCTGTAATCAGACTATAATATGAACCCAAACACACTGCAGCACGCATGCGCAGTTTCACGCGGCAACTTAACGCACCGCTCCATGCAACAGAACGGCACAATAATTATGTACATAAATCATATATACATATGCACATGCGTTGATATCTGTGTGCATAAACTGTATATATATATACATACAGAAATTACTACACGCCCTCGTTGTCTATATGTACAAACGCATTTAATTTTATATATATATATACATGTATGTGTATAAATTACATATAATTATATATGTTTATATATACATATATATATATATTTGGCTGTTGCGTGTGTATGAGAGTTGTCTATATATATATATATATATGTGCCTACACATTCTTATATTATATGCATGTATTTATATATGTATTTATTTATATACAAATTCTGACATAGGCCCTACATATTAAATATGTATTATATGCATAATTATATGCGCACCAATAACCATGGCGCCCATATAACCTTATAATAATTATATATGTAAAATTTAAATGACGGTTTGTGATCTATAATTCATCTGTACATGGATGCATGTGTGCAATGTATGTATTTTAATATGCCTATATTAATATGGCAAAGCTTGTGACATGAATAGAACGAAATTGCTTTTTGATGAGACGTTCAAGCCACCTGCGCCGCCCCCCGCCGCCACCGCCGCTGATGCTGATGTTGGTGGCGCAGTGGGTGTAACCTGCCTCCGCAACCGGCTGCAGCAGCAGCTGCCTTAATTCTCTGCGTTGCCAATAGCTACACATCTTCATCCCCGCATTTCTTTACACCTTTCAAGATCAACGATGAGATGAAGATGGTGAAGATGATGGTGAAGATGATGAAGATGCTGAAGATGATGAAGACGATGAAGATGATGAAGATGATGAAGATGATGAAGATGATGAAGATGATGAAGATGATGAAGATGATAAAGATGATGAAGATGATGAAGATGATGAAGATGCTGAAGATGATGAAGATGATGAAGATGATGTTGTGTGCTATGTCTATAGGCTCTATGGGTGTGTCATTCATTCATTCATTCATTCATTCATTCATTCATTCATTCATTCATTCATTCATTCATTCATTCATTCATTCATTCATTCATTCATTCATTCATTCGGGCATTATAAATATAGCACCTCTTCAAGGAAACTACTCAGAGGTGCTTTCGACTCCGACTCAACAAAAACGAAAAAAAATCAAGTGTGTCAGCGAGTTATCTAAAGTGAACAAGCCCGTGCGTGAGTGCAACGTGTGCACATGAATTGCACGCGCGTCTATACACACGAAGCCTACATGGAATGCAGTATGAGGATTTGATATAAATAGCTCCTTGAAAAAGTTGTGTAACACAGGATATAGTGTTGTGATCCTGTGTTTAATGCACTGATGTTCATATATTATGTATAATGCATGAAAATCTGGCGGAGAGAAGTAACGCTGTCCGAATTCATCACAGCCAATTGCAATTAAGCGACGCTGACTGACCGTGTCAAGAACGGATTAATAATGTATTAGCAAAATTACTCAGTGTGGTCAACCTAATTTATTATTAATAATTTTATTATCCCTGTTAATATCGTCCAACTTTCTCTGCCTCAGCCGTTACAAAAACAAAGTTCATCATCTCACGCCTTAATTAATCCTCCTCTCCTCCTCCTCCTCCTCCTCCTCTTCCTCCTCCTCTTCCTCCTCCTCCTCCTCCTCCTCCTCCTCCTCCTCCTCCTCCTCCTCCTCCTCCTCCTCCTCCTCCTCCTCCTCCTCCTCCTCCTCCTCTTCCTCTTCATCATCATCATCGTCATCAACATCATCATCAGCATCAGCATCTTCAGCATCAGCATCTTCAGCATCAGCATATCTCTGTCTCTCTCTCTGTCTGTCTGTCTGTCTGTCTGTTCGTCTCATTCCTTCTTTCATTGTCTTTAAGTCTTGTTTAGATTTTCTCGACTGCCTGCAGGCTTCTCTCAGAATCTCGTTCGGTCTTTCTTTTCTGATCCATTTATAAAAGTCCTATTTTTAGATCAAATCACAAAGAAATGATAAAAGACAAAGATATAATTAGAGACAGACAGACAGACAGACAGACAGACAGACAGACAGACAGACAGACAGACAGACAGACAGACAGACAGACAGACAGACAGACAGACAGACAGACAGAGAGCGACAAGCAGAGACACAGACAGACAGACAGACAGACAGAGAGCGACAAGCAGAGACACAGACTGCGTTGGCGCGGCTGCCTTCCTATTAATTAAATGAATGACATTGCTCACATGTCATTTTAATTCACCGAGGACAGAAATAGACGATAAATACGACCGGATATTAAATCCAAAAGCGGATAGGCGGAACAAGATGAAAAAGGATGAGTAGGAGGAGAAGAAGGAGAAGAAGGAGAATGGGGAGAATGAGGAAGAGGAGTAGGAGAGGAAGAGAGGGAGAAGGAGGAGGAGAAGATGTGGGAGAAGGAGGAGAAGGAAGAAGAGAGAGAGAGAAGGAGGAGAAGGGGAAGGATAAGGAGTAAGAGAAGGAGGAAGAGTAGGAGAAGGAAGAGATGGAGGAGAAAAAGAAGAAGAAGAAGAAAGAAAAAAGGAGGAGGAGGAGAAGGAGGAGGAGGAGAAAAGGAGGAGAAGGAAAATGAGAATGAGGGGGTCGTGGACAAGGAAGAAAATTGCGCAATTTTGAGCCGAGCCATTCTTAGAAATGTCGGCTTGCATCGTCTGCACATGGCAGCTTATTAGAGAGCAGCATCAGATGTTGAATAGAAGACTAATGGAAGAATGGGAAAAATTAGATGGAAAAGATGTGGATTTAAAGATCGGATGAACGTTGGATAATGACAGAGCAGCAGTTGGAATATTGGAGAGAAGAAACCAAGGAAGAGGAAACGGAGAAAGAGGAAGGGGAAGCTAAGATGGACGAAACGGGGGAAATGGGAAGGGGAAGGGAGAGAGTTGATGCAGGAAGGAAATGGAAGCTAGCTGTTATAATGGAGATATTTGAAATGTGATGTGTTTAATACTGAGAATATCAGCATGCGAAGAGGAAAAGGATGAAGAAGCGGAAGAGGAGGAGAAAGAAGAGGAAGAGTAGCATGAGGAATATTAAGAGGAAGCTTTGTTCTTCACATCAATCGGCCTCGCAAAATACCCAGAAAACGCATAGAATTGGTCACGAAATTTCGGAAACAACCACATTTCTGGGGTTCGAAACACCCCAAAGACACCCATACTGTTCAACAAAGAAGACTTTGGTGTCACAATCACGAATTCTTAGAGTGCCCCTTTGAGTCTCTATCCACCCATCCACCCATCAATTCGAACCGTGTAATACAATACAACAGGATTTCAATGAAGTGCTCACGTAATGATGACAAAGATAGACCAAGGTGTTTGCACTTTGCACGCAACGTGGTCCCACCGGGCCACCATGGGAGTATAGCGTACAATGTGAGCGCGCTGTGAGTCTTCATTTGCATTGTATAGATCTACAGTAACTATTAATTGAAATTGATGAGAAAGGAATTTATGGCCATTAAACCAGTAATGAGATGCAGTCAATTCAGTTGTGTAGGCCTACATAATTATTATACAAATGTACACTACAGGCCTGAGGCAATGGATTTCGTTTGTGAAAGAATGGAATTGGAAATTATCAGAGATTTTTGCACTGACATCATCATCATCATTAGTTTTATTATTAGTATTATTATTTTTATATTATCATTATTATTGCTATTGTTTTTGTTGTTGTTATTGATGTTGTTGTTATCATCATCGTCATCGTCATCGTCATCATCATCATCATCATCGTCATCGTCATCATCGTCATCGTCATCGTCATCGTCATCGTCATCGTCATCGTCATCGTCGTCGTCGTCGTCGTCGTCGTCGTCGTCGTGGCCATCATCATCACCATCATCATGGTGCTGGATACAGATGGAGAAGGCGCTTGCGTGCAAAAGAAAATTCCCCTCAACACTCAAGGTCCTCTATTATATAAGTATCAGCCCTGGAACAATTAATTGGATCCATTGTTGGAGAGGAAGAAGAAGACTTGCGGATGTATCCCTGAGAAGGTTTCGGTTTTATGTAGTGCCGGCTTTTTTCGCTGACCCTGCAGATTTATTCTGCGTGAGTGCACAATAGAAGGACGCCAACTTATTATTATTATTATTATTTCTACTACACTGTGTCCCAATAAATCGAGACCCCTTTTATAATGTGAATAAAACAGGCATTTGCATCAGAGAATTCATATGTTAAGTACCGAAAAGTTGTGTTCGGTACTTAACATATGAATTCTCTGATGCAAGTGACGTCATTGTGACGTCAATATTCATGCCAGAAACTTCATATTTGAATCAGTGTAAGATGATTATATCAGGATAAAAACAGTTTTAAAATTTTGAAAATCGATTAAGATTTGCCTGTTTTATTCACATTATAAAAAGGGGTCTAGATTTATTGGGACACAGTGTACATGTATATACACATGAAACTTTCACTAAAATCAGCAGCAGCGGCATCATCTTCATCATCTTCTTTATATTTATCATCTTGTAGTCGTCGTCGTCGTCCCCCTCCTCCTCCTCATCATCATCAACCACTACCACCACTATCACCACCATAGCCATCATCATCATCATCATCATCATCATCATCATCATCATCATCATCATCATCATCATCATCATCACCATCATCATCATCATCATCATCATCATCATCATCATCATCATCATCATCATCATCATCATCATCATCATCATCATCATCATCATCATCATCATCATCATCATCATCATCATCATCATCATCATCATCATCATCATCATCTACTGCTACTGCTACTTCTATTACTGAGTGACTCGCACACGATGTATATTCGATGATTAAGTGGTTGACAAAAAGAGACAAAAGTGAGAGAGCGAGTGGGCGATAAACAGACTGATGATTCTCTTCAATGGCCTTGGAAGAAGAAGAAGAAGAAGAAGATGAAGAAGAAGAAGATGAAGAAGAAAAAGAAGAAGAGGAGGAAGAAGAAGAAGATGAAGATGTACGCTGCCTATCACGCTCGCCATGCAACCACCTGCTCCATTCTGTGACTGTCGGAACCAATTCAGGATATACGAAGCTTTGAGGAGGAAGTGACAGACGCCTTTGCTGCTGAGTATGGATTGATGGAGATGCCATGCCAAGGTCACCGCTCCTCCTTCTTCACGCCCTCGGTCTTTTGTCTTTTGTCGTCCATTGCATTTACTTTCCAGTCATGATTTCTCGCTGAATGCTGTTTGATCCTTCTCTTGTTCTTTTTTGAGGCAACGTCGTTGTTGCTGTCGTCGTTGTCGTCATCATAATCATCATTTTAGTCGTAGTCGTCATTGACATTGCCATCGTCGTCGTTGTCGTCATCGTCGTCGTCATCATTTTCATCATCATTATCATCATCATCGTCGTCATCGTTATCTTCGTCGTCATAATCATCATCATCATCATCATCGTCATCATTATCATCATCATCATCATCATCATCATTTCATCATCATCGTCATCAACATCTTCACTATCATCATCATCATCATCATCATCATCATCATCATCATCATCATCATCATCATCATCATCATCATCATCATCATCATCATCATCATCATCATCATCATCATCATCATCTTCATCAATATCATTATAATCATCATCATCATCATTGTCGTAGTCGTCGCCATCATCATCGTTATCATCATCATTATCATCATCGTCGTCGTCGTCGTTGTATTCGTTGTCATCATCAACATCATCATCATCATCACCACCACAACCATCGTCATCGTTATCGTCATCATCATTTTCACTATCATCACTATCATCATCTTTACTATCATCTTTTGAACCGATTTACGTACACGCCGAGTACAGCCGCCATCTTCCACGGCCACAGCATCATCATCATCATCATCATCAGCATCATCATCATCATCAGCAGCAGCAGCAGTAGCAGCAGCAGCGCAGGTGCATCGTGATCCGCATTCTCTTATAATATATTTATGTATCAGTAACAGGATCGTCACTTCGGTCGCAAAGCACAAATGGATCGATAACGGCATTGAGACGAAGCATTGAGTCCAACACCAACACCACCACCACCAGCGGCTTGCAAGACGGCCAGGACAGGCAGCCAGGCATAGCAGAAATAGTCCAATTGCACGTGGAGTAGCAAGAACTGGATTCCATCGAGAAATCATAGAGTTGCCAAAATTAGTAACTTCACTTATCCTGCTTGATTTCCCAGTTTAAATACGTATCAATAATTCAGGGCTGTTTTAAAGGAATTTTTAGAACTGCACAACCCTTTCTTTTTTCTCCATCCTCCATGGTAACTTACTTCCAATCGGAGGACAATGGCCTGTTTTGCTAGTTTTAACTGTAGCCTACAAAAGTGCTTCTATAACTGCACAAATCCATTTAAAACTGCACATTTTGTGTACAACTGCACGTTAAAAAAAGCCCTGCAATAATTGAGCAGAAATGTTGAGACGAATTGTTGGTAATGCTCCAAATTGTTGGGGATTGTTAGTAAAATATTAGTGGAGCCAGTCGCTTGGCAAAGAAATTATTGGATGCGTAGGTCTGAGTTGCGGAAAATCTAGAAGGGATTTGAGGTTTACTTGATACTTGCATGAGGATTTTTTTGTCCTTTAATTTGCGGCAAGTTTTAATTAAGCGAACGTTTTTAGTACAACATTTGAACAAATGTGATAAATTGTAGTGCAAATACCCGACAAGAAATTGAGGCTTTTCTAGCTTATCAATAATCGATCGATTTAAATTGCTTCAATAAAACACAAGATTGATTTTCTGACTCTCATGCAGTTCAAATGAATTTAGACTTGCGATCAAAACAGTCGGTATTTTGTTTTTTGTCGGGTTCAGTAACGGTTGACAATGACAATCAGAACATAACAAATGCGAAAAGTCGAGATGCTCTATCCGAATCTACTATACACTATTATAATAGAGCACGCCATGACAGGTATTCTACCGTGAATTGAACTACAGCATTCATTTCATTCAATCAATCATTCATTCATGCATTTAAAGAATGAATTTATTCCTTCAGGAAACCTGCTCAAGGGCGCTTCCAGTCCAACCACGGTGATGCAAATAGCTTTTAAGGAGCCTGTAAAACATTGATGAGTCAACCATGGGTGATAGGCATAATATTATCTTCAACGGGAGACTATTCCAGACAGAAAGGCCTCCAACTGAGAAAGCACGACGCTGCATGACAGGTTGAGGTACCAACGCGAGGGACCAACAACCCCCCACTGGAGGCAGAGCGAAGGGTTTTGCTAGCTAGGACAACAAATGCTGGACAGCAGAGCTCACATAGATAGGCCAGAGCAGAGCCAATCGATGGCAAATGCTCTAGAAAAAGTTTTTTGCCCTGGTCGTTGCTCTGCCACAAGAATATTTTCCCTGCCGAGAATATTATTTATTTCCAGCGCAAAACGCTCCCTACAGTGGTTACTTGTACGACTACATGTCTATGACCTTGTCACGAAAATGTATGACGACTACACGTATGTCAATGCTCTTGTCACAAAAATGTATGACGACTACACGTATGTCAATGCTCTTGTCACAAATGTATGACGACTACACGTATGTCAATGCTCTTGTCACGAATTGTCTGACGACTACACGTATGTCAATGCTCTTGTCACGAAATGTCTGACGACTACACGTATGTCAATGCTCCTGTCACAAATTGTCTGACGACTACACGTATGTCAATGCTCTTGTCAAAAATTGTTTGACGACTACACTTATGTCTATGCTCTTGTCACAAATGTCTGACGACCACACGTACACGTACGTCTATGCTCTTGTCACGAAAAGTCTGTACTCTTACCACACTCGGTGCGATTGTGTCTTTGCCCGGCAGGCCCCTTGGTGACGTCCGCATCGGCGTCATAGTTGGACGTGCGAAGGGAGGTTGGAGGGAGAGAGCGAGAGCCTCGGCCGTGGAGGATAAGCCCTGTCTCCTCATCAACATAATTGTCCGTGTGCACCAAACAGCGTCACAGACCAGCAGCAGCAGCACGGCTACAGCACGTTGACTCGACGACTAGTCTCTAAGAAGCGACATATTTCCGACCATATGGCAAATCTCGGAGTCGCAGGAAGTAAGCAAACACCTGTGTAACTGACGACTTCACGGAACCGCTCTTTCCATTTTCCATGCCGTGCAGGACTAGAGAAGATCAACAACAACAACGTTCCTAGGATCGAATCCTAGAAGAATCGCCGTCAGAGGATCTCATTGATCAAGAATCTGTTCGCTGAGCAAGAGGAAGAAAAATTGTAGAGACGGCGGCAGTAAAGGAAAGAAGAGGAGAAATAGTTTTGGAAGAAGATGACGAGATTGTCATCTCTGTTGACGTTGGTCGTCATCTTCGTCGCCAGATGGACGTCGGAGGTTGTCGTTGGCAACAATGACGTCATGACTAATCATTGGCATGTTCATCTGAAGGACGATCTGGGGGAAGATGGGGCGAAGCTGGTCGCCAAGAGAAACGGATTCTCGTACATCGCACCGGTAAGAACTATTAATAATATTATGTATAATAATGTACAGCTTCTTTTCTTGTCTCCTTGGATCTGTATTTCTAACCCTCACCATCTCCCTCATCATAATCATCATCATCATCATCGTCGTCGTCATCATCATAATCATCATCATCGTCGTCGTCGTCACCATAGTATCACCGTCACAATAACCACCACCGCTACAACCACCACAACCACCAACACCACCAACACCACCACCACCACCACCACCACCACCACCATCATCATCATCATCATCATCATCATCATCATCATCATCATAATAACTGCCATCACAACAACAACAACAACACCGCCATCACCATCGCCACCACCACCACCACCACCATCATCATCATCATAATCATCATCATCATCATCATCATCATCATCACCACCATCATCATCATTACTACTACCATGGTCTTTCTACCATGGTCTTTCCTGCATCACCATCACACCATACCCACCGCCACCGCCACAACCATAACACACATCACCACCACCACTTCCACTACCACCATCATCATCGTATACATACGTCAGTCGTTAGGGCGGCAGTGATAGGTTTGAATAAATCATCTCAATGCTGTTGGTCGTTTGACAATTCCGGTTCATTTCCTGGAATTTAGTCTCAAACTTTCTTCCTCTATCTTACTTAGTCTTGATATATTTAAATACAAATATATATTATTATGCATATATATTACATATATATATAAATATATATATATATATACATATAATATAAATATATGTATATATAGTATATATACATTTATGTTTATATATAAATTGCCTGTGCATAGCAATCGTCTTCGTCTTTTCTGCATCAATTTCCTCTCTTCTTGATCCATCGTTTATTCGTTCAGTTGGATTAATTCATCATTAGACGGTTGAATGGAAATAAACATCCTCCTCTTCATCCTCCTCTTTTTCCTCTTTCGCTTCCCCACTCTCATCTTCCTCCTTCATCCTCCCCTTCATCCATTTACTCTTCTCCATCCTCGTCTTTCATTTCGTCCTCTTCATCCTCTTCTCAATTCTCATCTACTTCTTTCGTTGTGGTGTTGCTTAAGTGCAAAGCTGTTACGTGTATACCGACCATACATGCATACATTGCATAGTGAATGCATGATTTACGACGCAAGAAAATTCCGGGTAGAGGCAAATATTTGGAGCTTTGTGGTAGGGCAACGACCAGGACAGAATAACTGACTGATTGATTGCTTTAATGATTTATTGATTGACTTGAATCGATTGATTGTTTGATTGATTGATTGACTGACTGATTTTTGATTTTATTATTCATTGATTGGATTTAATTGATTGATTGTTTTATTGATCGTTTTATATTTATCAATTTACTGATTGTTTGCTTGACTGACTGATTACTTGATTTGAAGATTGATTGATGGAATTTAATTGAATTGATTGATTGAATGACTGATTGAGTGACTGACTGACTGATTGAGTGATTGAGTGACTGACTGACTGAATGACTAATTGATTGATTGATTGATTGATTGATTAATTTAATTTAACTCGTCGTTTGTTGAACAGGTGATGGGGTCGAAGCGTGAATTCCATTTCATCCATAAATTGGTTCCTCACAGCAGAATGCGACGAAGTGTCGCGCAGACAAGACAACTTAAGATGGATCCCTTGGTAAGCACTAAGCAAAGCCAGTGATGAAGGTCACTTCACGGCTGCTGCTGCTGCTGGTGATGATGATGATGACGATGATGATGATGATGATGATGATGATGATGATGATGATGATGATGATGATGATGATGATGATGATGGTGATGATGATGATGATGATGATGATGATGGTGATGATGATGACGATGATGATGATGATGATGATGATGGTGATGATGATGACGATGATGATGATGATGATGGGGATGATGATAATGACGACGACGATGGTGGTGATGATGATGACGATGACGACGATGGTGATGATGACGATGATGATGATGATGATGATGATGATGATGATGATGACGACGATGATGATGATGCTGGTGGTGATGATGATGAGTTGATAGCATTTCACGCTTAAAGTGTGATGGAATGTTCTATACATGTGGTGTGAACTTTACTGCGGTGTTTAGTGTTTGCTGGTCCAAGAGAAATAATTGCAGATTTAAATATTTAATGTGTCCTCCCACGTCTTTTTGTTTTGGTGTTTGTGTCTGTCTGTCTTTCTAACTATGTATCAATTTGTCCGTCTGCCTGTATGTCTGTATGTGTGTCTGTCTGTCTGTCTGTCTACCTTTGTATCTGTCTGTACATCCACCCAACCATCCATCCATATATCCATCCATCCATCCATCCATCCATCTATCCATCTATTCATCTCCATCATTCTCTCTTCTGTCTGTCTATCTATCTATCCATCTACCTATCTATCTATCTATCCATCCATCCATCTATTCATCTCCATCTGTCTTCTGTCTATCTATCCATCCATCTAGATAATCAGTCGATCTATATCTATCCTCACACCTCTCTTTATTTCTATCTACCTGCAATCTTTCATTCACCTTTATTTTCATTTATTTTCATTTTCTATCTATTACTTTCCACTTTTTTCAACACTCTTTCATTCTTTAAATTTCCTGTCGTTCGCTCATATTTTCTTCAATATTCCATTTACCTTATAACCAAATCTTTCTCCTCCATTTCTGCTTTTACATCTCAACTTTTTCATCTTGCTATTCAAGTCTTTGTGCTCCTTTTGTTTCTCTATGTGTCACACCATTTGTTTGTTTGCTTCTGTCTCTTCTGTTCTATCCAATAGTGGCTCTACTACACTAAGTGCTTTTATGTTCCGCGCGCCGGTGTGATAGTCATAAAACATACAAAGGAAACAGTCGATCAATATTTAATATGTCCGCAGAACAAAGGCGCCACCTATTGCTCAGAAACTGTACCACCGGTCACGTGAGCTCAATGTGTACGCAGCGGCGCAAATACAATCTAGAATTTATATAGCGCCGTGGCTCGACCGAAACAGCAGAAAGCCATTAGACTGATTGCTGCAATAGACATCTACATGTATGTATGTATAGTTTTTGCTTCTATGGCCATTTGTGGAGCGTCTTAGTGTGAGCTTGCGAAAGCGCTAAGACGTATGGTCAAAACAGTGACTCCCAATGTTGTGTCTTCAAGCTTTTAGTGTTATTGTGTGGCATACATGGTGACCTATTGATGAGGGCGATGGCTTGAACATCAGACTGGACGCTCGCACACGTACACACACACATACACAAACACACACACGGTATGCACATACACACACGCACATTCACACGCACGCACATACACACATACACATATATACATACACACATACAAATTACACACACGCACAAACACTTATACAATATACACACATACACACATACATACAAACACATACACACATGCACACACACTCACGCACATAAATACACACATATACACATCTACACACATGCACACATGCACACATGCATACGCACACGCTGGCACACGTGCATACACAGTAGCCTATTACACACACTCTCTGTCTATCTATCTGTCTGTCTATTTAACTATCCATACGTTTTCCCAAATCCTTATTTACCATGTCCTGCCTCTGTAATAGCGAATAAATTTTCTTTGACATTAATCTCACCACGACTTGACCGTGTGCGCCATGATACCCAACGCATTAAACAATAATCATAAATAGCAACAACGCAACACAAGAAATTACCATATGAAAGCATAATAATATTATACACTACAGCGCAGCCTGCCATACAACCTGCATGAACTGGTTTTGCAACGAGATGACAAAATCAATACAGATTTCTGCATATCTTAAGAATACACTTAGGAGATTCTTTATAGGACAAACGGTCCGTATGCATTTGTTATTCAATAATAATAATTGAAGGCGATTGCGTGTTGCGGAACCATTGTGTTTAAACGGTTATAATAGATTTCTGATAGGATGAAAGATTCAGATTATTGATTTGCGTCAATTAAATCCGCCTCTCTCTTTCTTTTTCAAAAGGATTTTATTCTTTGGTTGAATTAACTTCTGCAGCCATTCTCTTGTAAAGAAGGAATTCATGTCGCGAAAGATTCATATCAGTTCATTGTTTGCGACCACCTGTTTGCTCTTCATGGTTGGAGATAGACACACAGATAGGTAGACAGACGAACAGACAGACAGACAGACAGACAGGCAGACAGATGGACAGACGGACCGATATACAGACAGATGGACAGATAGACAGACAGATAGATAGACAGACAGACAGACAAACAAACAGACATACCGATATTATATTATGGATATATACAGGCAGTCTGACAGTCTGACGGACAGATAAACAAACTCACATACGGGTAGACAGACAGACAGACAGACAGACGGACGGACGGACGGTAAGACCGATACACAGACAGACAGACAAAAGACACAGGTAAGCAGATGTGCAGAGATCAGGAGAAGCACACACACAGAGACATATATCCAAAGAGGCACATAGAGTGCAAAGGAGTATATATAGATTATGGGAATAAACAAGAGCCTCTCCTTCATCTGTGACGTCATTACCATGCAAAGTAACAGACGTCACCAGCTGCTGTCTCCTTCAAACTGACGGCCTTCCGTTCTTGGCGGAGGCAAACAACCGCAGCACTTACGTTCGTTGACGCGTAGTAATAACGGCGCCAAACATTGGAGACGTCCGGACTATAACGCTACAAGAGAGCAACGCTCGAGTGGGTGAGAAGAAAGGAAAGAGTGGGTGTAATGGGATAGGAGGGATGTAAGTAGGAGGAGAGGAAGGACATGGGTAGGAGTAGGGAGGAAGAAGGAAGAAAAGGGAGAAGTAGAATGGGATAGGAAAGATGTAAGTAGGAGGAAAGGAAGGACATGGGTAGGAGTAGGGATGAAGAAGGCAAAGAAGGAGTGAGAGGATTAGGAGAGGGAGGATGTGAGCAGGAGTAGGAAGGGAGAAGGCAAAGAAGGAAGGAAAGAAGGAAGTAATGAAGGAAGGAAGGAAAGAAGGAGTGGAATATGAGAGGAAGGATGTGCGTAGGAGGAGAGGAAGGACATGGGTAGGAGTAGGGATGAAGAAGGCAAAGAAGGAGTGAGAGGATTAGGAGAGGGAGGATGTGAGCAGGAGTAGGAAGGGAGAAGGCAAAGAAGGAAGGAAGTAATGAAGGAAGGAAGGAAAGAAGGAGTGGAATATGAGAGGAAGGATGTGCGTAGGAGGAGAGGAAGGACATGGGTAGGAGTAGGGAGGAAGAAGGCGAGGAAGGGAGGAGTAGAATGGGAGAGGAGAGATGTGAGTAGGAGTATATATGAAGGAAGAAGGTAAGGCAGGGAAGGGAGGAGTAGAATGGGATAGGAGGGATGTAAGTAGGAGGAGAGGATGGCTACGAGTAGGAGTAGGGCGGAAGAAGGAAGAAAAGGGAGGAGTAGAATGGGATAGGGGGAATGTAAGTAGGAGGAGAGGAAGGGCATGGGTAGGAGTAGAGAGGAAGAAGGCGAGGAAGGGAGGAGTGAGAGGATTGGGAGAGGAAGGATGTGAGTAGAAGGAGAGGAAGGGTATGGGTAGGAAGGGAGAAGGCAAGGAAGGAAGGAGCGAGAAGGATTTGGGGATATCGTCTGTTTAGAGTGCAAGGGTTCTAACTCCAAATTTTTCAAAAACCGTTTTATTGTTTTATTTTATTGCTACCAATATTATGCTTGAACTGTACAAATATTTTGTCGTTCTAAGTAAAAAATAGTGGAAAAGAAGCTATTTGATTATTGGAGCTATCTCCTAGCACTTATCTTTGAAATGTGCAATGGTTCTATCTACCAACGCCTTGCCTTGCCTTGCGTTAGAGCAGTTAATTATATATGCACGCGATGATTGCTAAACGGTGGTGTGCTTGCATAGATTTCTACAATGTGATTTAAAAGTATTTTAAACGAAAATTGTGCTTTTCCAACAATCTGCAACAGTTGTTTTAGTCTGAAAAATTATTCTTAGTAGGCTATATTATAATGTTTTAATAAGAGAATTGTCATAACTAAAAGGAATAATTATTTCATTATAATTTCTGTAAGCGATAACACGCGTATTTAATGAGTGGTTTGTTATAGCGCATTTTTTCGCTTGTTATTATTATTTTACTAAAAAACAGGCTGAAACCACGTTATTTTCATGTAATAGTTGATAATAATTTAAAAGATAATTTTGAACCGCATATTTGCGTTGTTATAAAACGATCTATCTTCAGATCTAATAATATTTTAGATCTGCGGAGGTTTTAGGCCTAGGCTAGCTTCTGTCGTATGCTGTGATTTTGCGTATTTTTGTCACAAACATTTATTTTATAGGTTCGGAGACATAAAATATTTAAAAGGTTTCATCATTTCAACTAAAGAAATGATCTGTTATTCAAAAACCCACAAATCACAATGATATAAATTATTATCTATCATCAGATACGAAATTATTTCGAAATGCGCAAAGGTTCTATTGCTATAATTTTGCCTCCTGTTCGTCACAAACTTTATTATTTTAGGCGCGGTGGCACAAAAGTTTCTTTAAAGATTATATTATTCCAACTAAGGATATAATCTGCTATCTAAATTTTCATTAATCACTATGATACAACAATAATTGGATTTTTGGCAATCATCGAAAGTTTAGATTTGCTCTCCTGAACAATTTGAAAAAGTGGAGTTAGAACCCTTGCACTCTAAACAGACGATATATACGAGAATGGAGTAACAACAACAACAACAAGGCGCATAGCTAGGGGGTGTTTCGGGTGTTCGAGCACCCCCGAAATAATATAATGTAAAAATGCAACGATGCATTTACTTACATATGATGTAGGAACCAGGGTTTCTTAACGTGCAGTTGTACACAAAATGTGCACTTGTAGAAGCACTTCTGTACAATTGAAAGTGATTTTGAAACTAGCAAACAAGGTCATTGCCATCCGATTGGAAGTAATTTACCACGGAGGATGGGAAGTAAAAGAAAGAGTTGTGCAGTTCAACAAATTCCTTAAAAACAGCCCTGTCAAGAACTATACAGTGTATAATATTATATTGGCCGTAATAAGATACTTTGTGAAAAATCCTAAAATCGTAAAAAAATTGCAATGCAGCACAACACACGAAATAGCAATGCCCACATAGTATTATTATCATTGTAGCGTAGCCTGCAACTTCTTTGCACTGGTTATAACGATAGGACAAAATCAATAGGCCCTACTGCTTTCTGCATAAATAAAGAATTCATTGATTAGATTCAATAGAACAGACAGCTCGTATACGCGTTTAAATAAGGAGAAGAAATAGAAAGACAGTGATTGAGATAAAGATAATGAGAAGAGGGGTTGTGCTGACGGCGGTGATAGCCTATTGCATGGGGCTGGTGGCGGTGTGGTAATAGTGGACTTTTTTTAGTGGTGGTGTTTGCGAATCCTGGTGCTGGTGGCGGTGTGGCGATAGTTATATATATTATGGTGTTGCTGGTGGTGTTGCTGGTGGTGTTAGTGGTCGTGGTAGCGGTGGTGATATTGGTGGTGTTGTAGGTGGTGGTGATGGTATTGGTGTTGGTGTTAGTGGTGTTAGTGGATTGCTAGGTTGGAGGTAATACATGGTGGTGTTGGGTGTCGTGATGTTGGTGGCGTTAGTCGTGGTATTGTGCATCGTGCATCCAAAACGTCAGTGTATACAGAGTAATGAGTAGCAACCATGACAACGACAGAAGAAGCAACAGAAGAGGGGAGGGGAAAGGGGGATGAGAAGGGTAGGAAAGAGTGTGAGTAAAAGAAATAGGGGAAGTAACGGCTAGGGCTGGAGGCGTTAGGAAAAGAGGCACGAGGAGGAGAAACATAAGTTTGTTTGTTTGTATGTGCACTTGTTATAGCGGCCCTTCAAGCTATCTCCCTCTCTCTAGTCAGAGACGCTCCCGAATGCAGAGCGGACAATACATCGGAGTTTCAAGCCGAGGCGCTGAGCAATTGTAAGTGAAGGACATGCCCAAGGTCAATACGCGGTGGCTTGAGATTGAATTCGAACCTCGAACCTTCCGGCTCCAAGGCAACGAAGCCACCACTACACCACCGCGCCCCACAAGCAAGTGGAGGAAGTATCAAGAGATGGAGGCGATGATTGGAAGTAGGAGGAATAGGATAGGAAGAATATGAGTGGGATAAAGTGGTATCAAATGCAGGATGGGAAGAAGGAGTCCTAAAATAGGCGAAGACAAGGACTAGAAGGAGGAAAGAAAGGAAGAGGAGGTGTCTGTAAACTGGCCGACAAACAGATAGGCAGGCAGACAGAAAGACAGACAGACAGGAGACACAGGAGTTACCGGAGCGGTCATTTAGGGGAGCGGTCATTTAGGTGAGCGGTCATTTTTTTAGGGGAGCAGTCATTTAGGGGAGCGGTCATTTATTTAGGGGAGCGGTCATTTAGGGGAGCGGTCATTTATGGGAACGGTCATCTCTGCCCTTTACGATCAAAGGTCAAGAGTCAAGAGCTGACCGGTGACCGTTTGACACGATAGCAAATACAGTGAAGTGCAAACGTCCAGGGAATAATGGACAATCACATCAAATGGACGGTCGAAGATCACGCATTGCTTTCGTCTAAGTCCTCCTTAGTATCTGCCTCACTGGTTACTGGTCTTCCTGAATACCCGCCTCTTTATCTGTCTGCCTGCCTATTTGTATGTCTATCTGTCTGTCTGAATGACTCTCTGTCAGATAGCCTAATATGCCTATCTATTTGTCTGTATGTTTGACTATAATGTTTGCTTATCTGTCTGCCTGCCTATCTATCTGTTTGTCTGTTTGTCTGCCTGCTCATCTGTTTGTCTGTCTTTCTGTCCATCTGCTGCTTATCTGCCTATCTGTCTGTCTGTCTGCTGCTCATCTGCCTATCTGTTTGTCGGCCAGTTTACAGACGCGTACAGATGGAAAGATAATATGCTTAGATAGATCTGCGTATCTGTGTGTCTCTCTGTCTCTCTGTCTTTCTATGGAGTGTCCTAGTGGAGAGTAATTAGATTTACGAATTGCGGGTAATCGGTTTTTGGACGCCGAGCGTTCTCGGGCACAATGACGACCGCAGCGTTAACCCGTTTAATTGACACATTCTGCTCCCACGTATATACGTTCGCTTCTTAATCCATCAAGTGCACAGCTTAATGTATAATGGTGCCCGATATAGCATTCACACGCACGCATGTCTCCTTTGGTCTTCTTCTGTTTGTCTGTCTGTATCTGTCTGTCTCTGTATGTCTGTCTCTGTATGTCTGTCTCTGTCTGTCTGTCTCTGTCTGTCTCCATCTCTAATTCTCTCTTTATCTGTCTTTCAGAATTTCTTCTCTCCATCCCAGTGGCGCAACCAGGAGTTTATGATGGGGGGGGCATGGCCTGGCCGGATGCCCTTCCTGACACCAACGGTACCAACCCAACATTATTACAGTAAATAAAAAGGGAATAAAGTAACAAAGGGAATAAAGCAAGAAAAACAATTGTTACTATTTTTAAAAAAAATTTAAGTGGATAAATAACCTTTTAAAAAACTCTTTCATAACCCTAGCCCCCCTGTCTACGCCACTGCTCTATTCCTCTCTTCTTGGCGACCACAAAGCAGGCGGGAATTGTTATTAGATACCGAAGCTAAGTTTTTGGGGGCGCAGTTCAGAAGTAATCGTAGATTGCAATACATGTATATGAGACACAACCTATATTTTATTTTTCTCTGTTATCCAGGTGGAAACGGCAGTTCAACAACCTGGATTCGAAA
>OX243825.1:10621598-10676598 GCA_945859605.1 Lumbricus rubellus
TACTTCCGTCGCCAAAAAAAGTTGATGACCTTTTTCAAAAGTCAAGGAAAAATTCTATTTTCGCCGCCAAAAAAGTTGATGACCTTTTTTTTAGTCATTTCCCTCCCAAAAATTCAAAAGTCAAGGAACAAATTCTATTTTTCCCCAAAAATTTTTTTTCCCGCCCGCCATGAAAGTCTTGACGCTCAACTTTGGGGGGACCAATACATGGGCCGTCCCCCCAACATCTTTTTGGGGGGGACCGTCCCCCCTGTTCTCCCTAGGTCTCCGCCCATGCCTGCTTGGTATATTAAGGTTGTAGCTATGTTTACTATAATTATGTGTCTGTTTATATTTAGCCACGGGACTCGCTGTGCGGGTGAGATCGCAGCCAAGAGAGACAATGAAATCTGTGGAGTTGGTGTCGCATATGGATCTAGAGTGGCAGGTATTGTCTTTGTGTTTGTCTTCGTCGCTGTTCTCCTTATTGTCTTTGGCAATCTTTTTCTGCTAAATCACGTTTCTCTCATATTCTCTTCTCCTCATCTTTTCTTTTCCCCCGCAGATCGTCACTAGTTTGCACGACTTTAAGCCAGTTTACACAATTTTGCGGCAGGCAGTATTCGCAAGACACGATTTATGCAGGACTCTCCACGTGATTTGTCGTCGTTTTTCTGTTAGGTCTGCGCATGCTCGACCAGCCGTACATGACAGATCTGATTGAAGCAAACTCGATGGGTCACATGCCACAGGCGATCCACATCTACAGCGCCAGCTGGGGACCAACAGATGATGGAAAGACGGTGGATGGTCCAAGGAACGCCACGATGAGAGCCATAGTTAAAGGAGTCAATGATGTAAGGTTAATTGAGTGGACATAACATATTACTTGTCCTTACGTATTCCAGCACGTGCTAATGTATCCTAAAGTATCCCCTCAGACGGTCCTAAAGTAGTCTAATACTGGGGATACGTTTCTTGAAGTATCCCCACACTTTCCTATAGTAGGCTATAGAATTATACTGGGAGATATGTGATTATGCATCCTAAATTATCCCCCACACCGTCCTAAAGTAGTCTAATACTGGGGATATATATCTTGAAGTATTCCCACACTTTCCTAAAGTAGTCTAATGCTGGGGATACGTATCTTAAAGTATCCCTACGCGGTCCTAAAGTTGTCTTATGCTGGGGATACGTATCCTGAAGTATCCCTACACTTTCCTAAAGTATGGTATTATACTGGGAGATATGTATCCTAAATTAGCCCCCTCACGGTCCTAAAGCAGTCTTATGCTGGGGATGCGTATCTTAAGGTATCCCCCCACACCGTCGTAGAGTGGTCTTATACCGGGGATACGTTAGGATGCGTTCCGGTTCTTTAATATATTGATACCTTGTGACACGCTAGAAAACTTTAAGCTGCTTTAATAAGCCCTAATTTATTGGAAGTAACGTTACACTATCGCTGGAGACGTTAGACTACATCTCATATCTTTCACTATGTATAGGGTCGCAATGGTTTGGGTTCTATCTACGTTTGGGCATCTGGTGACGGTGGACCGAACGACGATTGCAACTGTGATGGATACGCTGCCAGCATGTGGACCATCTCCATCAACTCAGCCACAAATGATGGACAGACTGCGAGCTATGATGAGAGCTGCTCATCCACACTGGCTTCCACGTTTAGCAACGGAAAGAGCGGCAATCAGGATGCAGGCGTTGTAAGTCTATAGGAGCTATATAAAAGCACGATTCATTACTTCATTATGGGGATTTATATAGCGCCTCTTGAAGGTAACTCTACTCAGGAGCGCTCATGACTTATAACCTCGGCTGCAAAGGACGGTCGTAAGGCTGCGATAAAGCGCATCTGAGTAAACCCTATAATTATGCAAAATGCGTAAGCTTCTAGACAGTGTGAAGCTCATTCCATACAATGTGGCCACTAACAGAGAAAGCATGCACGTACACCACATGTACACACAAACATACGTGCAACCTGTAGATATCGTGCATGTCATGCTTACCATATAAAATACGATGAAAATGGGGGGAACGGGAAAACGTCGTTTTTAGAAAAAAATAGAAATCGACAAAAAAGCGACAAAAATGGAAACGTAAAATAAGTTGCCTTTGTTACACTTGAAACTTCATTTTAAACTTAAAAACCTTTTGCTTATGCAATTTTACCTTAATCTACAAATAATACAATTTTAATATTAGGCCAATCTACCACAGTTATAATTACATTGATAAATACAATGTTCGTAAAGCTTACTGATGTGCAATTGTGCATTAACTTGCTGTCAATGTTCACAGGCTACGACCGACCTGTATGGCAAATGTACAACAAGACATTCTGGAACATCGGCTGCTGCACCAGAGGCAGCTGCCGTCTTTGCTTTGGCACTGGAAGCCAAGTAAGTCGCGCATGGCTGCACCCGCCTCCGACATCCATCTGTTTTATAGTTGACTAGCTTAATTACCCGGCGTTGCTCGGGAAATGTAGATTTTTCGTCCCCCGCCACGCCTGACGCCGCTCCCATTCCGACCTTCTCACCCAGCTTCTATCGGGCACAACCCGGTCTGTTTTACAGTTGATTGCGTAAAAAATGTAATACCTGATCTATGTGGTGTTCTTTAATCGAGGCTAATCTCTTCTAAGTATTATACTTGACACGCATTTAATCCGATTAACTCTTATCAGTGCCATTCCGAGTTGAACCATGTCGATAAGGTTGATTTACATGACTTGTATTCGTTACTTTTTTCTGACCTCACCTATAAGGTGTTATCCTCTGTTTAATTTAATTAAGACAGCATATAATCTATTCTATTCTGATCTCACATATTCTATTCTATGGTCGATCATATTCTATCTTCAACAGGTGCATTGCAGTCCAGTTCTTTCCGACAATTCAAAAACTGAAAAGTGTTTATATCGGCGTTGCTCATGTTTTGATTTACTATCATCCTTTTAACTATCATTATTATTAAGCTATTATTACTATTGCTTTTGTAATTGTCAATGATAATAATTATTATTATTATTGTTGCTGTTATCATCATCATCATCATCATCATCATCATCATCGTCGTCGTCGTCGTCGTCATCATCATCATCATCATCATCATCATCATCATCATCATCATCATCAGTATTATCATTATTATCATTATTATTATTATTATTTTAAAAAATCATCATCATCACCATCGTCGTCGTCGTCGTCATCATCGTCATCATTATCGTCATCGTCATCATCATCATCATCATCAACCAATCGCCACTGTGCCCTGTGCATTATACAATGTCATGTACATTACGCACCGGAACGATTGAAGCAGTAATTAAAATAATAGCAATAACATTTATTTTCGATAATTGACATAGTGAGAAGTTGACTTGGCGCGATGTCCAGTACCTGAGCGTGTTGACGTCGAAGCGCAACCACCTGAACGACCACAAGGGTCGACACAACTGGACGATGAACGGCGCAGGACTCGAGTTCAACCACCTGTTCGGATACGGTGTGTTGGACGCTGGGGACATGGTCGACATGGCAAGGCAGTGGAAGACGGCTCCGGATCGCTGGCATTGTACAGCTGATTCCATCAAGGGACAATTGTGAGAATTCTTCGATGAAAACAATCTCAAAAGATAATTAATTAAGAACTGTTTGTGCAGCACCAGAAGATAATTAAGAACTGTTTGTGCAACACCAGAAGATAATTAAGAACTGTTTGTGTTGATTGTAGAACCAGAAGACAGATAAGAACTGTTTGCGTAGCACAAGAGGAATGCACGAACTGTTTGTGTATAACACAAGAGGAATATAAGAACTGTTTGTGTAGCGCAAGAAGATAATTAAGAACTGTTTGTGCAGCACCAGAAGATAATTAAGAACTGTTTGTGCAGCACCAGAAGATAATTAAGAACTGTTTGTGCAGCACCAGAAGATAATTAAGAACTGTTTGTGCAGCACCAGAAGATAATTAAGAACTGTTTGTGTAGCACCAGAAGATAATTAAGAACTGTTTGTGCAGCACCAGAAGATAATTAAGAACTGTTTGTGCAGCACCAGAAGATAATTAAGAACTGTTTGTGCAGTACCAGAAGATAATTAAGAACTGTTTGTGAAGCACCAGAAGATAATTAAGAACTGTTTGTGCAGCACCAGAAGATAATTAAGAACTGTTTGTGCAGCACCAGAAGATAATTAAGAACTGTTTGTGCAGTACCAGAAGATAATTAAGAACTGTTTGTGAAGCACCAGAAGATAATTAAGAACTGTTTGTGCAACACCAGAAGATAATTAAGAACTGTTTGTGCAGCACCAGAAGATAATTAAGAACTGTTTGTGCAGCACCAGAAGATAATTAAGAACTGTTTGTGTAGTGCAATCAGAAGAAGACAAGAACTACTTTCGTTGTGTAGAGCAAGAGAGTAAGAACTGTTTGTGTAGCACCAGAAGACTTATGAGAACTGGTTTTTTTTATAGCGCAAATGAGTAACAAAATCATTGGGTGATCAGCAGTGAGAATAGCTACAGCGGTAGAGGTGAAGGCAAGTTACAAAGTAGCGCACTTCATAACATGTCTTTGTTACTTGTTCAAGCTTAGTCTTGACAGCGAAGTAGGCCTACAACAGTACTGCTCAAAAGCAAAGCACAGGGCACCAGCTTATTCCCGAGCGCTGAGATTCAGTATTTTAATGAAAGAAAGAAGAATGTGGATTATTTCGACTGTATGCGCACTTGTTATAGCGCCCCTTTAAGCTCTACCCACTCAGAGGCGCTCCCGAATGCAGAGCGGACACTGCATCGGAGTTTCACGCCGAAGCGCTGAGCAATTGCGAGTGAAGGACTTGCCCAAGATCCCTACGCGGCGAGTTGGATTCGAACCTCGAACCTTCCGGCTTCAAGGCAACGACGCCACCACTACACCACCGCGCCCCACAAGATAACATTCATTTGAATTATCTGAATTTGAATTTCAGTAATTTCTCAACGGAGCACGATCTGATTCTTGAGATCGATACAGACGCTTGCAAGGATCAGACTAACCAGGTGAACTACCTGGAGCATGTGCAAGCTTATATCACCGTGAAGGCTTCGAGACGTGGAGCTGTGACTCTGTTCCTTGTCTCACCTATGAATACAACGTGAGTTGATCGGTTTTCTAAGAAATAATGCAGACTGAGGCCTTATCCTTTCTGTAATTTTCGTCATTATCTGATGATGACGTCATCCTTCTTTCCTACAATTATAGTCGTCTGATAGTTGTTTGTTGACGAAGTCATCTTTATATCTTTGCTGTAAGTTTCGTCATTATCTGATGACGTCATCTTTGTTTCCTATCTCTAGCTTTATGATCGCTTGTTTACACATGGCTTTTTTAACGTGCAGTTGTACACAAAAAATGCAGTTCTAAATGGATTTGTGCAGTTGTAGAAGCACTTCTGAACAGTTAAAACTAGCAAAAAAGGTTATTTGTCCTTCGATTGGAAGTTATTTACCATGGAGAATGGGAAAGGAAAGAAGGAGTTGTGCAGTTCTAAAAGTTCCTTTTAAACAGCCCTGTGTTGACAACGTCATCATTACATCCTTTCTGTAATGTTTCTTTGCTACTGTCATTGATGACTATCATGACCTGATGACCTGATGTCACCTGGTAGCTCAGTGGAGAGAGCGCTGGTCGATCAACTGAGTTGTCATTATCGCGATCCGGGTTCAAGCCTCCCACATGGCAAAAATTTATTTGAATTTTCTGTTAGCTGCCATTGGCGCTTTCTCTTGCGTTGCATGACTCGAGTTCTGCTGAAAGTAAGATAGTCCCTCCCACTTCTGGATTGATCAAACCAGGAGTGATCCAGCACTTAGGCCAATAGTGTTAAGTTACTGAACCCACTACTGTAAAGCCGACCTGCGTGTCGTGCTACAGTGGGTCGTATTTCGTATAACCTGTACTTCAGTACCTGTAATCATTCTGCGGTTTGTCAGATTGAATGTCAATAAAGAAGATATTATTATAATTATTAGTACGTATTGTCATACTTTCATCTACTGTTTACCAGGTCTATGCTGCTTGGTAAGCGCGCCAAGGATGATGACATGACGTCCGGCTTTACAAAATGGCCGTTCATGACAACCCACAATTGGGCGGAGAACCCGCGTGGCGTCTGGAAATTGTTCGTCATCTTTGACTCGAAAACAGAGCCGCAGCAGGGCACCCTCTTCGAGTGGACCCTCCTGTTGCACGGCACACGGACGTCACCGTACGTTGACCAGAACGTAGACCTGAAACGTCACCAGAAGCTGAGGGTGGTGAAACGCCAGCATGAGACTAACGCCCGTTTCAAGTTCTAAAGCTCGGCACTCAATCCACCGGTGGTAGGCTACAGAATAGCATCCGACACATTCTATTACTTTCCTTCCCCACCCACCAGTACTTCAACGTCGCCTATTATAGGATCATCATAAACGAACTAATTCTAATTAACAGTTAATTTATTAATTTATTCATAATGTTTAATTGATTCAGAGAATATTATAAGTAATTATTGCACCGATTCCGTTAGGGCACAGACTCATTATGAAGCGTTTGCGGCAAACTTATAGTATCCGGGACCGAATGATGACACTAACCCTATTCCTAACCCTAACCGACCCTCACGACGCCTAACCGGACCCTATCCTACCTTCACGACACCTAACCGGACCCTAACCGACCCTCACGACGCCTAACCTGATCCTAACCGACAGTCGGCCCCGAATACTATAAGTAAGCGCATTTGCATCTAACTACTTACTGCACGTACTTACTGCACATTGATGATAACAGTTTTCTCGATTTTCTAGGATTTAGGTGTAGCATACGTTCAGTCGCTTTCAGCTATGTAAATCAATCAAAAAAACCTAACACTTGTGCACTCAATTAGACATGCAAAACATGTAAATATATTAACGCGCTCAATTAACGGACATCACAGCTAATGAACAACCTTATGCATTGTCTGGAAGGTTATTTACAACTGATTATGAACAAAGCTTTCAGTGGCATCTCACCACCTGACCCTATATTTTCTCAGCATCACAGGTAATTGCATTAAACTTTCGACTTGGGCATTATTGTTTCGCTGTACGACCAATAATACTGGCATATTATACTAACAAATTATTTCGAAACAATTATAATACTACATAATGATCAATAATAGTGGCAATTATTTATACTGACAAACTATGCTGCCTCATGACCAATGATACTGACAAAATGACTAAAAATTATACTAACCAATAATACTGCATAATGACCAGTAATACTGACAAAATAATTATGCTGACAAATTATATTACACAATGACCAATTATATTTCACTCACAAATAATACTAAAAAACTGTACATCTTTATGGCTGAGACTGTGAGACATCTGTTAGCCGACGACCAAGCCTGCTACTCAATTTTGTTGATGTGTTAGCACTTTGACGACGAAAGTAATCCAGGCAGTCAATAGTGTTACCATATTGCACATGTTAAAACGCAGTCAAAAGGTGGATTCATAGTTGAAAACAGAGATATTTATTCTGCAAAACAATATTATATCGACAGTAAAGAAATCAATGTGGAGTAGCCTCTCATGCGCAATTTAGTATGATGTACGAATCAGCACTGCGACAGTACTAAGCGTTTCATATCACCGCCTTAGAACCGAATTTTAATGCTTCTCAATTCTAGCACAAGTCATATTCTGTTCATTTCAAGTTTCGGTGATTGCCCTAAAAGCAGGGCTTAAAGTGTGGTAGGACGGTCATGGACAGCGTTCTGGTACTTATTTTCAAATCTCTATGCCGTCCTGTCACTTATTTGGCCAGCACACCTGAAAATGTAATCAGCTAAAGGCGTCCAGGCTCTTTTTTTAACACTTTTAGCACTGGCCTTAAGTCGTAGTTTCTGGTTTGGAAATGAGCAATTATAACCACGGTTGTCGAAAACACTTATTGCTATTATTAAATTTCAAAAGATTGTTTATTTGTCATTCCTAATTAATTGTTAATTAAGTTAAGTTTGATTGGAGAAGCACTGTGTGTCTTTGAATTAATACAATGGCTTTAGAGTTTAGAACAATAATTATTTTCTTTGGACATCACATGTTATTGATTATATACCGGATCATTGCACTTGAATAATGTTATTAATCAACAATGTGTTTGAAGAATTCACAGAATTAAATGTAACAATATTATTGTGTTCTAATAATAATTCTGGTAATTTTCGAATATCGCATTTTCTGATATTTATTTAAATGTGCACGTTCGTTTATTAACTTTGATTTAGGCAAAATTAAGGAAATTTCTTTACAGTTGGGTTTGCTTGTTTTAGAGGAAATTTGTTGACATTTTGTTCTGCAATCTATAATTATTTACTGACCGTTAATTATAAATTTTCATAAATAAGTCATTATTGTAGGTTTAATTATAGTTTCAATTGTAGTTATTAATATGTAGGCTACAAGCTACAGCCTCTTTATTCCGTCTTCATGCTATTTCAAATGAACAATGAATCTATATTGTTTGGTGACAGGGGAAGAAGCTCTGTTATTGATATGACCCTGCAGATTTGTTTTTCTGAGTCATTGTAGTAAACAGTGGAAACAGAGCTATTAATTTTGGCTATATTCTGTTCCTGCAAGGTCATCTATGCTAGAGACTTTTATCTGAACCATGTTTACTGAGTAACTTTTGTTTTAATTAACCTGAGCACCATCTGAAAGCTATCTTTCCCTTCATAGGCTTGTTATAAAATATATTGCATTTGATTTTGCCAAACTTTAGATGCGATTTCTTCATGATAACGTCAATGCTCAGACATTCACACTTTGTCATGCGGTCGACGTAGGCTACTTGGCTGCGTGAAAGTGGTCCAGTGGATAGCATAGTGGAATAAAGTGGGACCGAGGCTAAGAAACATGAAGTCACTATGACATGCTATCACTTCATAATTGCTATTCTTCTTTTATGGGTACTAGTGACGTTGGAGACGCATTATATTGAAATTTGAAAAATATCGAAAAATATTGAAAAATAGAAAAATCATTTTGTGACCACTGCATTGGATTTCCGTTTGGAATATCCCTCCAGGTGATATTGAATTTACGATTGAACCAATGCATGCTTTAAATTGAACATTTCTGACGCGGAAAAAGAACATTTTCATTAATTTTGTTCATGTTGTATGTGTTTGTTCTGAATTTCAAATTCTTTTCTCCAATAATTAATCAGATGAACGTAATGGGAGTTTTTGGTTAGATCTACATATGAAAAATTCTTTCGTGAGTTTGGAGATGTGGAATATTTTTTAAAGAGTCAATTCGCAAGTTATTATGCTGCAAATAAAACCAACGTGCTAGTAATAGGTTGGCGTCGATTTGAGTTCTTCAATAATAGTGGATTGACAATTTATTTTATTTCACTAATACTTATGTTGTGGTTATGGCAGGAAATTGTGGAGGTTACTCGTTGGTCGTAAACTCATGTTAGCCATGGACTACTGGCTTGCTTATTTGTTTTTATGTTTCTTCTGCTCAGAGTTGGGCTCATAGCTGATTGATAAAATTGAAGACTTCATTTATGGCTCAACGTTTTGAATCCTTTTGGTCTGCGTGAAATTGAAGTAATGCTAAGTTATTTTTTGTTGGGTTTGCGCCACCATGTTCGGTTTCAGAATGCATGCTTTCCAGCCTATTAATGCACATCATTATTCTAAGATCAATGTCGTTGCATAAATAGTAAACGTTGGTGCAACGTTCGAAATATGAATCTGCGGATTGTTCGGGCATGAAACATTTGCAAGAAATGTTTGTTGAGCACTGTTTTCACATTCATTTATAGCATCTACGTGCAACTTTAAAGAGCTTTAGAAAAGTGATTATATGCAGCGGCTGACGGAGTGTGGTACATTAGCCTGCTTTCTCTTGCTGCTGAAAATAATAATTATTAGTCTTATGTCTTCGGATTAAACCAGTTCGCATATAATTATATGTGAGGAAATTAGGCCTATTCTCTTCAATTTCACTATTTAAGTGACTGTATTTTCGATAGAATTAACCGTAACGTATACTCCCACTTGGGCCTAGTTAGCCCAAGTTGCTGGAATACTTACACATTCAATAACTAGACGACTATGAATATGTGTCGAGAAAAACTGTTCATATGGAAATATATTTAGGCCTATCTCACACACGTTATAAGCCATATTCGTTGCATATGAACACCAAGTCCCCTTACAGTGGAATTTATATGCTTGTGTCAAAGCCTCGCTGAGAACACGCACAATCTTCATATTCTGTGAGGGGCATATAGTAGTCGTTAAGTAATTTAAATTATTTTGATGTTTCTAGTCGTACTAACAACGTTGTGATTTTTGTTAGCATCGACTGAGTGATTTGTGATGGAGTAGAGGAAAATCGTGGCAAATGCATGCAAGACAGTGTCATTCAATAGCAGCTATTGAAGCACATGCATTTAAATTTGTTCAATGCTGATGTAAATTAAATAAAGTTTTATTCATTATTGAAGTGGATACGTTAAACTGTTGTTTTAATCCTGAAGCAAATGCTTGGTTTAATGTGATAGCAAAAGCTCCAAATTTTATTAAATATGGAAGCAGAAGTATTCAGATTTATTCAATATTGAAGCAAATTCTTTCAAGAGCTATTCTGTCTTGAATTGAATGCATTCCATTGTTTCCAATATTGCTACATGTGCAATGAGTTTTATTCAATATTGTAGCAATGCATTAAAACTTCTATTCAGTATTGCAGCAAATGCATTCAAGCGCAATTATTTATTGAAGTGAATGAAGTGTTATTCAATAATGAAGAAAATGCATTTGAATTCTATTCATACTGAAGTGAATGTCCTCAAGCTTTATTCAATTTTTGAAGAAATGCATTCCATCGTCATACAATATTGAAGTAAATTCATTCAAAGTTTATTCAATATTGAAACAGATATTATATTCAATTGTTATTCAATATTTAATCAAATGCATTCCGTTGTTATTCAGTTGCGTAGCCGACTAAATGCAGACAGTGTATTAATGTCGGCCTAAGTTGCTGTTGATGATGTATATTATTGTGAAATAACTACAGAACAATAAATGAATTATTGTGTTAGAAATCTGAAGCCTAGCTCCTCAGTGTAAAGAAATCTTTCGCCCGCTTCCGAATCGATCTCGAATTATTATTATTGAGTGACGAATGCAACTTCTACAGCTGTGGTAGATTACTGTATTAAAATATGGTTGTTGTTGTTGTTGTCAATGCATTACACTGTCGTTGTTTTTTTGTCTTTTTAGTGATGTTGTTGTTGTTTGCTGTTGTTGTTGCTGCTGCTGCTGTTATAAATGAAGGAATACATGTTCGACCGTCTACCCTATGTACACTGTACTTACTTAGACTTAGACTTAGTTCCTGCTGTTCCGATCGGAGCATTGGTCAACAAGTCTTCGCCACTCCATACGGTCGCCAGCTACCTCCTCCGTCTCGTACCAACTCACTGTATACAGTCTCTCCATATTTGCATTTTTTTCACACGTATAAGTATTTATCTCCGCTTTAGGTTTTCTATAGTGATAGCCGGAACATTCCAGAGCCAGGACAAAGAACGAGGGTTCCGCGGTGGACCTGCAAACCAAAACCATCCGGGTAAAAAAATTGCACGCAACAGAAATAATCCAACAAATAATTAGAAGGCAAAAAGAGGGGGACCGGGCAAGATGATAATAATATAGAAAGCATCACCAGAGGGAGAAGATTTATATAGCGGCTCTTCAAGAGACTTACTCAGAGGAGCAGAGAGAGGATTATATGGTGCAGTGTGGTACTCTAGTTTGAGATGAGGCAAGGTCTGTCTGTTATGGCGTCTTCGTGACGCTACCCTCTACATCAGCGGTTCCCAACCCGTGGCCCACGGGTCAAAAGTGGCCCGCCAGGCCTAAAACAATGGCCCGCCAGGCCTCAAAAATGACCCTCTTCTCTCGAAGAATAAACAAAAATGTATGAAAAATTGGCAATTTTGACAGGATAGAACACATAATTATTTTCTATTACAAATTATTTTATTTTGACGTCTATAAAATTAATAACATCAAACATTCTATTTTGAATCAATTACAACACTTTTATATGCTTTAGTTAAGTAAATTTTAGCATTGTGGCCCCTAATGTCCTTTAACTAAGAAAAAGTGGCCCGCTTGTCCTCCAACTTAGAAAAAGTGGCCCTAAGGTCCAAAAAGGTTGGGAACCACTGCTCTACATGTATAATAGTTCATACCAGTATACATACCCGAAACCACGACGGAACTATTAATATAAGCTTTATTAATTATCACATTCATTCATTTCGAAAATTTATATTGAGCCACTTCAAAAGATCTATTCAGAGGCGCTCCGAGCCCAGCAACAGTATGTATGTATAAACAGACAAAATATATTGTATTTATAACGGATCCCAGTCTTTTTAATTGTTTTCCTCAATGCATTAATTTATACAGTTTGCAAATATGACGCATGACTTGGAAAGTTCAAAACTAGCCATGTCATCTATAATAATTATAGGTTTACGGCCCTACACCATGCCTCTTACGGAGACCCAATTCATAATTTTTATGTATATATATCATCGACGTATATTGAGTGGACACAGCGTGCGCTTATATCGTCTATGAATAAACTGAGGCCTGCGCTCAATATGCTAATGAGGGCTGTGTGACGTCACGCTTGGCAGAAAGATTAGTATCTATCATTGACGTATACGTCTGATGGAACTTATGCTGACATTAAACTTAAACTTTGAATATAAGGCACTGCTAAAGAAACGTGCGGGACATCCGCTTATTCGGATCGCTGCGCCGGGTCAGAAGGGTTGTCCACAGATAATGTACCTGTTGCTAGGCTTAATTTTTACCCTCCACATCCGACGTTCAGTGGCTCAGTTTTCTGATGTTCTGTGCCTATGTCCCATTTGTTATACATGTAGCTACCTCTGTTCTCTGCAATGTTCCCTACGTTTCATTGTGTCTCCTATAAAATGTCTCCTTGTTCCCTGTGTTCTCTGTTCCATATGTTCTCGGTTCCGTTGAGTTCCTGTTCCACGTTCTATATATCTTCTTTTTCTCAGCTTTCTTGTTCCATGTGCTCATTGTTAATTGTTTCCTGTAATGTTCTATGCTCCTTGTTCCCAATGCCTTCTGGTCCCTTGTGTTCTTGCTCCATGTTCCCATTTGCTCTGTTCACTGCTTTCTTGTTCCATGTGCTAAGCTTCTTATTCCTTGTTCTCCATGTTCTCTGTGATGCTTTACGTTCCTTGTTTTCTATGTTCCATGTTACTTATGTTCTCTGTGGTGTTCTGTGCTCACTTCTGTTCTCTGTTCCTTAATTGTTCCCTGTTTCACAAATGTCAATTGTTTCATGTTCCCTGTTTTTGTGCCGTATTCTCTCAGTTCCCTTGTGTTCCTTCGTCCATGTTCTTTTGTTCCCTGTGTTTCTTCATCTTGCTTACTAGTTTCACTGTTTCCTTGTGTTTCCTTGTGTCCATGTCACGTTCCCTAATGATCCCTGTCATGTTCTATGTTCCCTGATATTCGATCCCTGTCTTCTCGTTCCATATGTTCCATGTTCCCTGTTCCATATGCTTTTTGTTCTGTGTTCCACTATGTTCCATATCATTCCTACGATGTTCCCATTTCCATAATTATGTTCATTGCTTTTGTTCCCTAATATGTTCCATGTTCTGTGTTTCCTATATATGTTTCATGTTCTCTGTTTTGCGTTCTTTTTGCTCTGTGATCCATGATATGTTCCATGTTCCGTGATATTCCATATGATGCTCTTTTGTACCATGTTCCTGTTTAGTTTGTTCTCTGTTCTGTGTTCGGTAAAAATATTATGTTACCTGGTACGTGATATTCTCTATTATGTTCTCTTGTTCCTTGGTCCATGTTCCATATGATCTCTGTTCTGTGTCCAATGTGTTCCACTATGTTCCATATCATTCCTATGATGTTCCCATTTCCATAATTATGTTCATTGCTTTTGTTTCTTATGTTCCATGTTCTGTGTTCCTTATGTTTCATGTTCTCTGTTGTTGCGTTCTTTTTGTTCTATGATCCATGTTCCGTGATATTCCATATGATGCTCTTTTGTTCCATGTTTCTTTTTATTTTGTTCTCTGTTCTGTGTTCGGTAAAAATATTATGTTACCTGGTACGTGATATTCGCTATTATGTTCTCTTGTTACTTGGTCCATGTTCCATATGATCTCTGTTCTGTGTCCAATGTGTTCCACTATGTTCCATATCATTCCTATGATGTTCCCATTTCCATAATTATGTTCATTGCTTTTGTTCCTTAATATGTTCCATGTTCTGTGTTTCCTATATATGTTTCATGTTCTCTGTTTTGCGTTCTTTTTGTTCTATGATCCATGATATGTTCCATGTTCCGTGATATTCTATATGATGCTCTTTTGTACCATGTTCCTGTTTAGTTTGTTCTCTGTTCTGTGTTCGGTAAAAATATTATGTTACCTGGTACGTGATATTCTCTATTATGTTCTCTTGTTACTTGGTCCATGTTCCATATGATCTCTGTTCTGTGTCCAATGTGTTCCACTATGTTCCATATCATTCCTATGATGTTCCCATTTCCATAATTATGTTCATTGCTTTTGTTTCTTATGTTCCATGTTCTGTGTTCCTTATGTTTCATGTTCTCTGTTGTTGCGTTCTTTTTGTTCTATGATCCATGTTCCGTGATATTCCATATGATGCTCTTTTGTTCCATGTTCCTTTTTATTTTGTTCTCTGTTCTGTGTTCGGTAAAAATATTATGTTACCTGGTACGTGATATTCGCTATTATGTTCTCTTGTTACTTGGTCCATGTTCCATATGATCTCTGTTCTGTGTCCAATGTGTTCCACTATGTTCCATATCATTCCTATGATGTTCCCATTTCCATAATTATGTTCATTGCTTTTGTTTCTTATGTTCCATGTTCTGTGTTGCCTATGTTTCATGTTCTCTGTTTTGCGTTCTTTTTGTTCTATGATCCATGATATGTTCCATGTTCCGTGATATTCTATATGATGCTCTTTTGTACCATGTTCCTGTTTAGTTTGTTCTCTGTTCTGTGTTCGGTAAAAATATTATGTTACCTGGTACGTGATATTCTCTATTATGTTCTCTTGTTACTTGGTCCATGTTCCATATGATCTCTGTTCTGTGTCCAATGTGTTCCACTATGTTCCATATCATTCCTATGATGTTCCCATTTCCATAATTATGTTCATTGCTTTTGTTTCTTATGTTCCATGTTCTGTGTTCCTTATGTTTCATGTTCTCTGTTGTTGCGTTCTTTTTGTTCTATGATCCATGTTCCGTGATATTCCATATGATGCTCTTTTGTTCCATGTTCCTTTTTATTTTGTTCTCTGTTCTGTGTTCGGTAAAAATATTATGTTACCTGGTACGTGATATTCGCTATTATGTTCTCTTGTTACTTGGTCCATGTTCCATATGATCTCTGTTCTGTGTCCAATGTGTTCCACTATGTTCCATATCATTCCTATGATGTTCCCATTTCCATAATTATGTTCCTTGTTTTTGTTTCTTATGCTCCATGTTCTGTGTTGCCTATGTTTCATGTTCTCTGTTGTTGCGTTCTTTTTGTTCTATGATCCATGCTCCGTGATATTCCATATGATGTTCTTTTTGTTCCATGTTCCTGTTCCCTGTGTTCTCTGTTCTGAGCTCAATAAAAAATTGTGTTCCGTGATATTATGTATGATGTTCCTCTGTTCCTTATGTTCCATCTAAGCACATTATGTCTGCTTCGCAGGGCGGAAATTGTGAGATATAGGGCCTAATCTCATAATGAGCGATACATTCCTGCCAAGCGTGACGTCACAGCCACACAACGCGCAAGGCCTCATTTTCTGCCGGCTCATGCTATGTCCACTCAATATACGTCGATGATATATATCTACCCACCAAACACCAATACATGCAAACAAATACATATATATTTATGTATACATAGTAACATAGCCTAATCATATCCAATATACGATAGTCACATGGAACTAACTATTCATATGTATAACCATTGTGACTATTAGCTCTAGGTAGAGATAGGGTTATATATTTATGTACAATTATTGTACTTGCCTTGAGTAGTAAGTGGTCTGTCTAGTACAGGTCACGTGTTAGTCGACAGAGACCTATAATGACTACTAGTAGGCCGGTCACGTGTTAGTCGACAGAGACCTATAATGACTACTAGTAGGCCGGTCTAGCAGGTAGATGATGTAAATTACCTCCCCTCTCTAACTGTATGTCTGTCTGTATGTCTGTCTTTCTCTGCCTAAATGTATGCCTCTCTATCTCTCTCTTCCTCTCGATATTTGTGGCTTCGTATAGGCTATATATATATGTATATGTATATATATGTATATAATTATATACATATATATGTATAATTGTATATGTATATCTTTATCTTTCCGTCTGTCTGTGGCTCGCTCTGTTCCTCTCTGCCTCTTTGTCTGTCTCTCTATATATGTCTCTCTCTGTCTGTGTATGTGTCTGTGTCTTGCTATGTTTCTATGTCAGTCTATCTCTGTCTGCCCGTGTCACTCCCTCTACCCATCTCTCTCCCTCCTTCCCTCCCTCCCTTCCCCTTTCGTCAACCACCGTTATAATAGCAGTACATACATGCAGCTGCACCATTTATAGTTACAAGTGCTTGAGCGTGACTAGCCTGATAAGAATCAACGTTACCCTCCGTCCATACACATTATATAAAAACTCATATCTCAAGATATATATATATATATATATATAAATAATTATATTACAGCTCCATATATATATATATATATATATATATATATATATATTTATTATATGAATAGGTGTATACATAATTTTATATATGTGAGCCCTTTATATATGCGCATAAAAACGCCATTCACAGAGGTCTATAATAAATTTAATGTGTGTGTGTGTGTGTGTGTGTGTGTGTGTGTGTGTGTGTGTGTGTGTGTGTGTGTGTGTGTGTGTGTGCTTGAGATATATGTTGATATACATTTACATGCGATAGCCTGTAGTATATTTATATGTGTATGCATATGTAGCCTATACAAGCATACATTACATGCATACATGCATACATGTATATATGCATACATACATACATACATACATGCATACATACATACATACATACATACATACATACATACATACATACATACATACATACATACATACATACATACATACATGCATACATGCATACATACATACATACATACATACATACATACATACATACATATACATACATACATACATACATACATACATACATACATACATACATACATACATACATACATACATACATACATACATACATACATACATACATACATACATACACATCACGCGCACACACACACATATATATATACACACATGTATATACAGATTATGAAGATGTATGACGGGGCTAGTGCCCTATGGGCTATGGCAGGCTATAATTATGGGCACATACTACATAGGCCTATAGTATAGGTAGATTTGGCGCATTTGCTACGGTCGTTTGAGTTTTCGTGTCATTCATATACACGTTTAGGCCAACTGGTCTATTATAGTAGTAGTCGGCTCGGCTGGCGGTGTAGGAGGAGGAGAAGGAGAGATGAGGGGAGAGTGGGGTATAGTTTGCTTATGCGTAGGTCATCGTACGAGTATTGACGGCCTTTGATCCTCGTAGTACGTTCGCGCTTATTAAGGGACAAAGCGCAAAACGAACGTCGGCGATTGGAGTTCCGCGATTTACTCTTACGCGGTAAGGCGTAACACACAACACGTTTACCGCGTTTCGGTTCTCTCGTTCTTTTCCACGGTTCTTGGAAGAACTGGGAGAACTTCGCCGTGCGTGTGTTGACTGGTTTGCGTGTTTTTCAACAGATTCGAAGGCTTTTGGAGTAACTTATTCGAAGTGTTTTGCTCGTGTTTTTGTCAATTTTCGGGTCCTTCGAAATTTGTCAAAGGTGTTGTCGGTTTGAGAGATTTCAAAGAATTAAAGTTTTCGTATAAAATCAACTGTAAGGAACTTTGAAGAATTATTCAAAGGTGTCTGTCGTTGGTGTTGAGTCGAGGTTCGAAGCCTTTGAATACTTTAGAGTGCTGCTCGTTTTCAATTTAGATTCGAAACGTTTGAATAATTCAAAGTGTTGCTAGGGTTTAATAAACGAAGTTTCGGAGCCTTGTAGAATTCAAAGTGTTGTTAGTATTTAAGCAAAGTTTCGGAGCTTTTGTAGAATTCACAGAAGCATCAATCTTCGGAGCAAAGTGTTTCTTCGTCGCACACGTGGATCTTCAATATTCGTAGACGTAGCAAGAACGCACCCTAATTTTAAATCGCCACTATAACTGAGGACTGCAGTAAGTAATAGCGAGGCCTCTGCGATGGTCAGCAGCTATGGTCGTCGATTGCAGCTGGTCACTGTTCACAGGTGCTGGCATGGACAATTGACCACGGAGTGATATGGCCATTGAACGAACGTTGACCTGCTCTGTTTGCTTTCGGACTGGTACCCTTCTACTTCCGCTGCTACTGCTGACAATGATGATGGTGACGCACAGAGCAAACGCAACAGAAACCGGAAGTGATGAGAGACAGGGAGCCAGCGCAGATGAGCATAATCAGCAGGAATCCAGCGTAGCCGTTAGCTTGAACCGTTCGTCGGCAGAGCAACCAGGACACCTTCCTACCTACCTCAAAACAGGTAGGTACTTACACTGATCCGGATATACCTCGATACTGCATGGTATATGTTTCGAGCTATAGAGATAGGCCTACGAGGCTTAATTCCAACGTGTTTATTTTTAATCAATTTAATTCAGTTTAGGGATGAAACACACGCATGCAAGTGCCTTTGCCTGTTACATGTTTAACGACACTTCCACTTGTCAAAGATGATTAGTGTCGCCCTCCTCCCTTGTCCAGACTTGGGTCTGGCACTGGCAGAGTGCAAACAGTGGCGGAGTTTACCGCAAGTCCAAATTTCGGACGAACTATAAAGTCCTCAGCTCAGGTCTCCGCCTAATTAAAGTCTTTAATATAAACCAACGATCAGGTAAGTCTTATGTCTCAAACCAGGTAGTAAGCTTACCTCAAAGTCCTATACTACATGTCCTCATTTCAAACTTGATATGCCGCAACGCAGACGTGACCTTATTCCAGATAGTCATGCATTATAGGTACTCGTCAAGTTACAGGTAGTTCAGTCAACATTAAAAATTTTACCCCGGCAGATACCTCCGGTTACCTCATCCTCGTCTGTAGGTAATTATGCTTAATCCCAAGTTTTTTAGCAACAGCTTTTCCTTCCTGGTTGGTTGTAGTTGTGTTTGATCACACCTTTCAGCTTTGTTTACTTTAGGTTTTGAACTTTCCCCTTTACTTTTACATTTAGCTTGACCATCACACTGTGATTGTGAATGTAGGCCTATAGTTAAGAAAGAGAGGTTGTCATTGGCGGATGAGAAGTTTGAAGAAGTTTAAGTCTCAAGTTGAAATTGATTTGAAATCTACCTTCACCACGGATTAAATCTCGCCCTGTCTCATCTGATCCAACACCTTCACGGCTCAGACGACATAGTAGATGTCCCGCCCCTCTGATCCTATGGTAGCTCGACCGGACCACCTTCGGACTACTCCTGTGGACAACCCTTTTGACTTGACACAGAGCTCGTGAATAATTTGGTGCCCCGCGCTTGGCTTTCGAGTAGCGCTTTAGAAGTTTGGAGATAACGATTACGATTAGGCTACGATTACCGTTGATGTATAATAAAAATTGATATTTGTTGTCAATGCTTCAGGAAAAAACAGTTCTGGAATCGGGTGCGTGGAGTTACGTTCGAAGCGTTACGTCTCCGACGGGCGTTGCACGTCCATACGGCCCCTCATGGAGGTCGTCTGCAGTGGGCTCTGCCTACCCGTCCGCACCCTACCCTGGTACGTGGACTACGTCAAGGCGTGGGCGGGGACAAGCCAGACGGAGTGGCGGTGCGTGGACGATGTCGTACGGAAGAGGAAACTGACGCTACTCTGTGAGGACGGAACCACGAGGTCGTACCGTGTTCGGGTCGTCAAGAACTGTCGGTGTAAGCAGGTCGTACGCCGTGGAAACGCCGCTCGCAAGACGAACAGAGGTGGTGGTGGTGGAGGTGGAAAAGAGAAAGCGGTGAAAAAAGAAGTGGAAAAGAAGTCTCGTGGCGTCAACGGGAAGAAAAGGAAACAAGGACGGTTAACGACGCATAAAGATGTTTCCACGGCGTCGACGCCCAAATCGACAGCTTAATAAGTTGACCAATTTTGTTCTGTTACTTATACGACTGGCGGTGTGTCTGATAATGGTGGCAACTACCTTCGACGCTGAAAACTTACCTGAGCTTCCGCTTGCTACCGCTTAACGGCACTGCGTCATGACAAAGATTATTAGTGTCGCCCTCCTTCTTTATCTAGGCTTGGGACTGGCACTGCTACAATGCGAACAGTGGCGGAGTTGACTTATTTGAGCGCTCTGGATTGTTTATGTATTCATGCGGGTGAAAGAGATTGTGTCTCAGCACACCCTGCCCTAAAGACAAATCCTACACGCGAGAAATGCTGCGATTGCGACTGAGATTATTTTGTTGACATTTACAATTCAGAAGGATCAGGGCTTAACGTGTGGCTGGACAGTCATGGACGGCGTCCAGGCTCTTATTTTAAAATCTGAACAGTCTGAAAAGGTAAGGGGCATCCTGGCACTTCTTTTGGAAAGGTAAGAAGCGTTCAGGCACTTCTTTTTCGCACTTTAAGCACTGAGAACAGTTAGAAGGATCCATTCAGAAACTATGAATTATTCTGTAAGCATGAAAACGAGCACGCCTGTCAGGCCTTCAGCCCTCCAAAGTTGTCGCTCGATTCGAAATACTGCAAGAAATAATGCAGTGTCCATGTCAGTAATACAATGTGTCTGATTCTTGAATAGGGATTACTATATGCACTACGCACAAGACTAACTGCTTTGTGGGAAGCCTGAAGGATGCAATCTTTCCAAAAGTTGACGTCAAACAGTTTGGTAACTTTTGAGTGCTTATACGCCTCAGTTCCAATGATAATTATTTCTTCAGACTTCACCCTCCATGCTCTTGAATCGGAGTTCAACTCTAGCGAGTACAAGCTCGGGTTGAGAGATCATAACTGGATTATGGGCAGTGCTGATGATGTTGGACGAGGCAGGACGCTATTTGCACGTTGTCAATGTGGATTTCGCCAAGCAGGGCTTTTTTAAGGTGCAGTTGTACACAAAATGTGCAGCTCTAAATGGATTTGTGCCGTTGTAGAAGCACTTCTGTACAGTTAAGACTAGCAAAAATGGTCATTGTCCTCCAATTGGAAGCTGTTAATTACCATGGAGAATGGGAAAGGAAAGAAGGAGTTGTGCAGTTCTAAAGATTCCTTAAAAGCAACCCTGTCGACGCCCAGGAACAGAGAAACAGCTTCTACTCTTCAAATAATGCGAGATCATTCCAAGTTGCAATATGCCATGGTTGCTGGTCTTTGAGATGCTTCTGCTGCTACACCACGTTGCACGATATACGCATCAGGCTAAAGCTCTCGTATACAGTTTTTCGTCCAACATCCCTCTGTCACGCTCCACCGCCTCTCAGTGTCGTCCAGTCCAAGACAATAGTCTAAACGCACCAATGAAGACTCCAGTGTCTCCATGCAGCTATGGACTGTCTTCAGACAATCGGATAGTGTTCCTCGCTTAGAATCATTGGAGAACGACCTCTTTGACTTAACATACATGTAGCACTCGCAAATAAGGCCTTTGCTTAACTACTGTTAGTAGTTACAAAGCGAACAAATACTGTGCTTAACTTGTAACTTGTTACAAATCGAATAAGCAATGTGCTTAACTTGTAAAGTTGTATTGCGAATAAGCCATGTGCTTAACTTGTAACTTGTTACAATCAAATAAGCCATGTGCTTAACTTGTAAAGTTGTAGGCCCCCATTGCGAATATACATTGTAAACCTTCCATGTGCTCGCAAAGTTATAACAAAGCTCCGGAATTACGTTACGATTGCAATAATTATATGCACGTGTGTATACGATGAGACTTTATGTACATTGATTTTTTCGAGTACCTCAATGAACTTTCGGATGATGTTTGGGACACACTCCTCTGCCGGCATAGTCTATTATAGGCGTGCCCTTGAGTGGCACACCACGGGACTTTCAGTGCAGCAGAAGAGCAGCACAGGTTTGTTGAACCAGGACGGGCATTTTTTTATTATGATGTTCACGAACAAGAGACATGTTTGTGTGTAATATATCGGTGAATAAACGTTGATGCCATTGTTGTCTTGGTCTTAAGAATGGACGAAGATTGCGCTACTATCAATGGTTACTATTGAGCGTTACTATCAAGTACTTGAGCGTTACCATCAAGTACTTGAGCACCTACGAAAGACCGTTATCAGTTTCCGTGATAACCTGACATGTGGCTGAGGGTAGGTCGTGCAAATTGCCGCACACTCTAGAACGGTCCATTGTGAGACTAATAAGCCTAAAGATGATTATACGTGTAGATTGTATAGACCAAGCCAGTTGTAGTACTATAGGTGGTTACCTTTTTAAGACGTGATAAGGATCTTATCGGGTTTGTAAGGTCGATCTTAGGAACACGTGTTGTCCTTTGAAACAGTAAATTTTTAATTTTGACCTAAAGGCCTAAAACCTTCAAAAAGTTCTGAATTTCTTTTAGGCCATTTGGATTTTGGATTTGTGCAACAATTTTTGTTGACCGAAATCTACCAGCTGTGGTGAGGCATGTCCTCCGACTAGCTAATTAATTAAGAAAGAGCGGTGCAAGCTAACATACATAGAGACTATGACGAAGCAAGTTTATGTGGACGACCATTCTATAGGGAGGGACCTATGAAGGCAAACGATCTGGATTGAGCCACGGCGTGAAGGAAAAAGCGATCAAGCCGATCAGAAGACCCTAGGGAAGGTAACGAAGTGGCAGAGGGTACCCGGTATAGGATCACAAAGATACTTCGTAGCAAGACCCAGTTGAGATTTTGAGGATAAAAATGAAAACAGCATATGATTTTCATACCGTATAAAAAGGTTCATTACTCATTTTCTTAGTGCAATAAGCATCATGTAGGGCTTTGTAGGCTACAAGTCTCCACTACAACCAGAACCGGCAATATACCTCTAAATTACTGCACTGTGCCTTATAAATATTCTATTTCAATCAATCAATCTTTTGTGGTGAAATGCCTTTGCATATGAGAAGATTGCAAAATTCCATAAAATTGGGTGCTAAAATATTGGGTGGTCCAAATCATCCACTCGGATCTGCTTATCAACCGCATTGGACGGATGAGTTCAGAACATATGGTCAAAAAAATCAATCCACTTACATTAGGACACATAGTTTTTTCTCCTCTCTTAATGTCCCTTTTCAATCCCCTACCTTTCCAACGAATCCCCCTTGGCTAAATAAAGACATTGATGTTGATATAACTCTTCACAAAGAAATGAGTAAGAAATACGACAATCCCGAACTTTTACGTCTTATTTCATTAGAACATATAAACAAATATCCTACTTACACGCACATATATACAGATGGTTCAAAAGCTGATAATTTAGTCGCTGCTGCTTATACAATCCCTGCCCTAAATTTAGATAAACAAATTCGTATTTGTGACTATTCTAGCATATTTGCTGCGGAACTAACTGCTATTAAAGAAGTATTCTCCTGGATATCAGAAAATGAAAAGCAAGACCTTAAAGATTTTGCTATTTTTTCCGACTCTTTAAGTGTTCTTACTGCTATTAAGAATTCCTTTACAAAGTCCCGATCACACTTATTGCAAGAAACAATAAGAGCCTTTAATGAAATTAAAATAAGTAAAGTGCATTTGATCTGGATCCCGAGTCATGTAAATATATCTGGTAACGAAAGAGCGGATGCTTTAGCAAAGCAATCACTGAGTATGCCAATTGTTAACTCAACAAATTATCTGGAACTGCAAGAAGTGTTTTCAATTATAAAATTGTATGTAATTGAGAGTTGGCAGAGATACTATGACAGTGATCATAAGGGTCATCACTATAAATTTATATGTCCAGTAGTGAACACAAACCTGAAGTTCACTGACCTTAATAGGAAAAAAGAGGTTCAAATTTCAAGATTAAGATTAGGAAAAGTTAATCTAAATGAAAGACTTTATCTTATGAAGAAACATGACAGTGGTCTTTGTAATTTATGTAAAGTTACAGAGAACATAGATCATTTATTATTAACTTGTAAAAAAGAAAATATATCTGACATACTAAGAAATGCATGTGTTTCTTTTAAATTAGACTTCAATACTAAGAATTTACTTGATAACGGTTACATGCAAAGTGTTGTTTATAGGCTCATAAACCAAATAACCAAAGGAAAAATTGTGTAATTACTGTCGTTTATAAGACTGTGTAGGAAGTTTATACATTGTATATGAATCAACTTGCTAAAAAATGTTCACAAAATCATCAATGTGTGTCTTGCTGTTGTTATGTCATGCCATTGTACTATGATTGAGCTGGAATATTGTTTGTCGTCTTTACTCTTTTATGATGAAAAAATCATATCTCATATTAGCATGTTTAAAAATTTCTATATGTATCAGTTACGAATTAAATGTGTAATAAGAATAGTAATCAAGAAAAGTTTGTGACATTTCATGCACCGTGATGCACGTGACAATATTACTGCAAAATATTAATGAATTTGCCAAAGCAAAAGATTTAACATAACTTGTATTGTTGATGTTATTATCAGTTAACCATTTGCTGTTAAGCAATGGTCACAAAAGACATTGAACAATAACATTATATCATGGCTAAGTTTGCTGTTAAACAACGAACAATAATATTGTTATGACAATGTTATATAGTAGGCTATATCTCGGACGTTATGAATTTATTGTTACTGTACTGTATAAGATGTAAATTTGTCGTCAACGGCCTTTGACGCCAAACGACGACGTTAAACTTTGGTGAAAAAAAAAAAAATCAATCTTTTTATTGAAACTTTTGCCAAAACAACAACGGAAAAGGCACAGCAAAATCAGTATCGCATTTCAGTGTATATACGGTTTTCGTTTACCTCCACATCTGCAGTTTTATTCCTGGTTTATTGCATACATGACATTCACAAACACTGTCACTTTACAAACACTGTCACTTTACAAACACTGTCACTTCTGTTTGTAGTAGGCTAAGCCGTCCTAAAAAGGTTTCAGTCGATTTTTAATTTTGCCTGCAGTCTGAAGTGTATGGATGACAAAGACTATGTGAATAAAAGTACTTATAACAAAGACGATATGAACAAAAGTACTTATAACTAAGACGATGTGAATAAAAGTACTTGTGCAATAAGAATAGTTCTTTGTATGAGTCTCATAGTGTATAATATTTCACCGGTACATATAAGTAGTAGGCTAAGTACACTATGTAAATACGCGAAAGTGCTAATGTACGTTAAAACCTCCTATTTTAATGATCGTGGGAAGACTTTCAGGAGCATACGTATTTTGAATTGATACACGAGTTTCATGGTTCTCTGTTCAGATTGTGGCGAGACTTCTGATCCAAGCGTATTATTTCCTCACAAAGACCAAAGTAAGAAAAGTTCGTCGAAAAAAATGGCGAGCAACAATAACAATGATGATAATAATTATAATGCTATAAATGTTCTAAAAAGCTGCAATTATTCTGGTCATATTTTTACTTGGTGTTCAGCAAAGGTAGCTGAAAAACAGCTCAAAAGCCTACTTCTCATCTTGTAGGCCTAAGCATACTGGGGACAGCAACCCGTTGAGCCACCCAACCTACTAGCCAACCAAACGACAGGGTATACCGTATAGGTAATTGAATTACCACATGCAGCACGACAGGTAGTTTTACGTATATACAGGTTCACTCTAGACCGTTAAATAGGCCACCTCATGCAGCCTAAAGCTATAAGGGCTTGCTTGTCACCGTATAGCCTACGATAGGAGAGAGTAGACCGCAGACGTGCAATAACATAATATTCATATAAACCTTTCACGTGTATTCTGTGCGTATGTATATCATGTGTATTCGCTCAAGGTCAACCATACTCTTTATTATATTAATGGCCTGTGGTTTGGGTAATTCATGAATCCTAGTCGTGTGTACAATACAGCTATAAGATATATATATATATATATAGATCTATATAAAATTATATATGTATGATTTAATACGTTTGTAGGCCTATATTATGTGTAAGAGTTTGTCAATATAAATGTCCATTGTATTCAACATGATAGTCGACTACCAATAGGCCTATAGGCCTACTGATAAATGGATCACGTGTGAGCATAGCGGTTCAGGCTACATATAATAATCATATGCATCTATATACTTGAGTGTATATATATATAATACATATACAGCTCGATATAATATATATATATATATATATATATATATGATAATTTATTCATGTATGTTTGTTCAAATATATTATAATATATTATAAAAGTTATAAACAATGTATATTTGATTAAATATATGTGTACATTAATTTATACGAGCCGCATTTATTGTAAAGACTTATATCTTGTTTGTGTCTCTGTTTGTCAGTGTCTGTCTTCGTCCGTTTCTTTTGACCTGTATCTGTGTCGCTGTGTGCATATATCTACACGGTGATTCATAAAAAAAGTTACCCTATTTGTCCTATACATATTTTACTTTAACTCGGCCAAATATCGGGTGATGTCAACGAAATTTTAAGTGAAGATAGAGGAGTTATTTCTGAACATGAAGATAGTTAAAATTTATGTTCGAATGGATCTCCTTGGAGAGTTGCGCATGCGTGTAAGTCACTGCTTGACTGTTTTATTAATGATGCGCTGATCCATTTCGACCGATGCCTCCACAATTCGACGACACAATTCGTTCATATTACATATTCGAGATTTCCAGACATTTTCTTCCATGACACAACATATATTATGGTCTACTAAAGGATGGTCTACTACTATTATGGTCTACTACAGGCAGGATTTAAATCAGGGTGACCACAAACTAGGCGGGATGAAATCAGAAGTTTCGGTTTCCAGTAGGCTAAAGCACGAAGCAGGACGTTTTGGCGCGACCGTTTTGGCGCGACCGTTTTGGCGCCGGACGTTTTGTCGCGACCGTTTTGGCGCCGGACGTTTTGGCGCCGCCGTTTTGGCGCCGCCGTTTTGGCGCGACCGTTTTGGCGCAGGACGTTTTGGCGCCGGAATTTGTTTCACCCTCGTTCTAGAGTATAAAAATTATGATATTGTAGGTAATCGTAGGAGGTTCATTTACGCACATTTTGAAGTAAATTTTGTAATGATATTCCGCGCCATTCAAAAGTTATGCCCGAAATAGCTAAGAGTGTATGTATAAGACATGCGTCGTGAGAGTCGGTTAGGGTCAGGTTAGGTGTCGTGAGGGTCGGTTAGGGTTAGGTATAGGGTAATTGTAGTCATTCGGTCCAGTATAGGGTACAGATTACGGTTAATTATTACACCACTGAATGAAACTTGAAAAATAAATATTACACTTCGTACTGATGTATTTGTAAACTGAACCGAAAATAAGCAGCTGAGTTCAATTTCTATATGGGCGCCAAAACGGCGGCGCCAAAACGGTCGCGCCAAAACGGCGGCGCCAAAACGGTCGCGCCAAAACGGCGGCGCCAAAACGGTCGTGCCAAAACGGCGGCGCCAAAACGTCACGTACCGGGCTAAAGCAACAGTTTCTCGAGCTCTGTGAGCAGGAGCGCTATTCTGCTGGAAGATGATATACTCCGTAATGTCACGAATGTCGGGCAAAGGACCTTGCATTAGTAGAACATCTCTATCAGGGCTGTTTTAAGGAGTTTTTAGAAATGCACAACCCATTTTTTCTTCTCCCATGCATCCTCCATGGCAAATTACTCCAAAACGGAGGAAAATTACCTTTTAAAACTAGTATTAACTGTGCAGAAGTGATTCTACAACTGCGCAAATCCATTTATAACAGTACATTTTGTGTACAACTGCACGTTAAAAAGCCCTGGTCTCTTATAATACTGTCCACTGACCTCAACACCTAGTTCGATGAAATGGATAGGCCCTAATTATGTTTGTACGACCAAGTGCAGAGACCCGACAGATACCATCAGGGATTTGCTGAAAGTTGGTCGATTCCGCAAAATATGATTTACTGGAACGTCCCTCTTCTGTGTACCGGCAGATACGTAAATGCGATCATTCTGATTGTTACTACAGTAAACAAGCTTTCATCAGGAGGCTAGACCAGATAAAATGTTTGCATAATACAACCTCAGTGACTGACGGAAACGTTGGAATCTTGCTTGTTTGTCGAGATAGTCGTGACGTCATTAGTTTCGCCATCCGTATTGCGTCATTATGGCACTGACTTTGAATTTTTTTATATAGCACTTGGCTAGAGCATCAAGAATTGAAATTTCAGTAAAATTGATCGTCACCGACATGAGTTATGTTGTCATGGACAATATGTCATGGACAAGGAACCAGCCACGAGTCTTTAGAAGCTTTCCTGGCCCTTCACTCTGGACAACATGAAAATTTAATGTTTGTGCCCGTGTCACGAAATAGAGTATACCCCATATTAATAGTATCCCCCAAAATGAGGAAAGTCAAAAATAACACTTCCGCGTGCATTTATTTTTGCAAATTAATTTTCATCTGCTTTGTTTTGAACAATGACACTAACAGGTAGCCTATGTTTATTCCTACTAAGCTTAGATAATTTGTTTTGCTTTAGTTGTATAGCACTTAAAACATTTAAAACACTTAAAAACACTCGGAGACACTAAATAATTTCGAGTTGCCTTTCTCTGAGCATTGCTTAGGTCACTTAAAACAATTAGAGTGACTTTAAATTTTGATTAGAGTATTAATTTTTTAATTATACGCTTTTTTCAAAAATTGGGATAGAATGGTTTATCCCCCCGGATAGTCTAGACCGGTTAATTCCATCCGGAGGGATAGAATAATTCATCCCCCCGGATAGCTTTCAGGGGGGATAATCCTTTTCATGACACCCGCGCTTATAATAGACCTATATTTGTGTGTTTGTGTGTGTGTATTTCTTTTAGTGCGCGGGTGGGTTTGTTTGGGTATTTTCGTGCTGTGTTTTTTGGTGGAGGTGTGTTATTGTGCGCGCGAAAGCAATTCTGCAGAATAAGTTGGGTCGGAAGGAAGAAATTTGTTAAAATATTTCATAGGGTGAGGGTGTCCTCGGACGCATTGTATAATTTTCAACCATTGCCCACGTGAACAACATAAATATCTTAAGCATCAAGCAAGCCGTCTGTCGATTTGTCTATTTAATTAAAGAGGAAGAGTAATTTGCCAGACGAGAAATTGAAGAAAGCTTCAAAGGCTGATACATCCTTAATAATAATAATAAATATAGCTTTGCAGCCTATTATCGAGTTGGAGTCTGCTATGTTATCGTGTTTCACAGTCATGATGGTCGTCATTTTCGTCATTTTGCTCATATTTTTCATCCGGTCACCACGATTGAAGTCGGATATGATGCAGAACGATATGGTCCAGTTATAGCTTTCATGGATGTTGTGAAGAAATATAATCGCCCACGTTATCTATAGACCGTTGCTCACCAAAATATGAAAGCAGTTTCGCTGCATAATATTGTCTGCGCCGCGTGCCAAGGGGTTCGTCTGTTTGCAGACTAATTGCTGGATGGGGTTTCAATTCCTGGCCGTCGAGTTCAGCCAGGGCATGAGGAGGAGGAGGAGGAGGAGGAGGAGGAGGAGGAGGAGGAGGAGGAGGAGGAGGAGGAGGAGGAGGAGGAGGAGGAGGAGGAGGAGGAGGAGGAGGAGGAGGAGGAGGAGGAGGAGGAGGAGGAGAAGTAGAAGGAGGAGGAGGAGCAGGAGAAGGAGAAGGAGAAGGAGAAGGAGAAGGAGAAGGAGGAGGAGGAGGAGAAGGAGGAGGAGGAGGAGGAGGAGGAGAAGGAGGAGGAGGAGGAGGAGGAGGAGGAGGAGGAGGAAGAGGAGAAGGAGGAGAAGGAAGTGGAGAGGAAAGGAGTTGGAGGAAGAGGAAGATATGTGGAGGAAAGGGAGGAATATGAAGAGAAGGTGGAGAAGGAGAAGGAAAATGGGGGATGGCAAATAGGAAAGAGAAGTGGAGTTGTCGTTTAGACTTGAAGAAGAGCGTTATTCAGGTCAAGCAACAATGAAACATAGAATGTGAAATAGACAAATTAGTAGGCCTATTTTTAAAAACATTATTGCTTAGGTGCTTTAGATTTTGAAGAGAAAGAAAGAGAAAGAGAGAAAAAAAGAGAGAGAGAGAAAGAGAGACAGGCAGACAGGCAGACAAACATACAGACAGAGACATAGACAGAGAGACGGACAGAGACAGAGACGGTGACAGAGACAGAGACATATTAAGTACCTAACTCTTCAATGGCTATTAATTAACTACTTTTTTAAATTTCAGACTTTCAATGTTATTGGCTTGCAGTTCAAACGGTGTTAATAGTAGGCCTACTCGTCACTGCAAAATAGCAAATGTATAGTCGTTAGTTTTAAATGCGTTTGGACTAATAATTATTTATTTTCAATCCTTGACACAGTCTTTGTTCGTCTTTCAAGTGAGATGTATTGATGACAAGAAATTACGTTTCATGAGTGTTATCGTGAGTGAACACTACAAGCAGGTTATGGTCTGAGGTTAGCTGTCCTTGCTATTCGCGAGCGCCTTCGTTAGATATGAAATGTTCCGTTGTATAAACTCGTTCATTGACTTGAAGAGGCGCTATCAGGGCCGGATTAAGCAATGTCGGGGCCCTGTTCGAGAATTTTTGTGGGGGCCCTGTTCGAAAAATTTTTGCGGAAAATTTGTAAAATTTTTCAGAAAAATCATACCATTTCATCCGCCAAAAAAGTTGATGACCTTTTTTTTTTTTTTTTTTTTTTTTTAGTCATCCGCCGAAATTTTTCCGAAAATTATACCATTTCATCCGCCAAAAAAGCTGATGACCTTTTTTTTTTTTTTTTTTTTTTTTTTTAGTCATCCGCAAAAATTTTGGGAAAAATAGCCGTGTAGCCGAAATTTGCAAAAAATTTTTTTTTTTACACATTTGTGGGGGCCCCCTAAAGTGTGGGGGCCCCTGTTCGGCCGAACATGTTGAACATGCCTTAATCCGGCCCTGGGCGCTATAGTAAATACGAGAAATAATAAATTAAATAACAAATTACAGCTCTATTTATAGCACATAGCCTACACGTGAGCTATTTCTGTAAATGATTTACGGGCGTGTTTACCGGTTGACTTCCTCTAATAGTCTAATAGACATACTGAATGTACTGATTAATTAAAGGGGGGAGACAAGTGTTTGACTGACCGAACTGTTCTGGTGAGTCTAAGAACCCAACCACCTCGAAGGTTATAGATGAGGCAACTCCGATCCATGGGTGGTAGGTTGGGGGGTTACAGGTTGACCCTCCCCCCCCCGCTGGTTATTTGATCAAGTTTATTTTTGAGTGGGATATGTAAGTTACATCATACTCTTGTGTCAAACAAACTGTGATGTATATCCACGGTTTTCATTGTAACAGTCGAACTGACAGAATATTTCCATTGCACCTTTCGGAAAACCTGTTAGTGACGCGAGCAGGGTTTGGCAGATTAACGTACATGTATTTGCTACTCAGAAGCACTCCCGACTACAGCGCAGACATTGCATCGGAGTTCCACGCCGAAGCGCACGAGCAATTGCGAGCGAAGGACTTGTTCAAGATCCCTACGCGGCGGCTTGAGGTGGATTCAAACCTACAACCCTTCGGCTGCAAGGCAACGAACATACACACTACAGGGTTCACCACCGCGCCCAATGGGCGTATTAAGGGTTAGAACGGTTTCAATCCCCACCCCTTCATAAATGAATAATCGCAGAATTTTTAAGGCGAATTCTTTGTATTTCTGCGAACATGGCCTTTGGAGAAACCTCTTCCAAATAGGGTTGCCAGATAATTAAGGTAAGAGCGTGGTCGCGAGATCACGCCGTAAAGTAGCCCGAAAGTCGCGAGGTGGACAACCAAGTGAAGAAATCAGTTATAAATGTTTGCTACGTACGTTGAATGAGTCTACATAATTATTTAGTCGATTGATGAATAAATAAATTTAATTTATTGATAAACACGTCACAAGACGGCACCCCGTCATAATAGCCCGGTCAAAACAGCCCCGTCAAAACAGCCCCGTCATAATCGCCCAACGACAAAACAGCCCCGTCAAAATCGCCCAGCGACAAAACAGCCCCGTCAAAATAGCCCCGTCAGAACAGCCCGGGGCTATTTTGTCGGGGACTGACAAAGTCGCGGAATAACATGATTTTCGTGAAAAAATAGACCGACAAAATTAACGTCTTTTTAAGGAAGCAGTTCTTTCGCCGAATTGATGAAAATAATGTTTGTAGCCTAAAGTTTAAGATGACTTCCGGAAATGATCGCGTTAGTAAACGAACTTCGCGTTTTATCATACATCCAGCTTCTATTTAAAATCGTCAATCCAGCCTGTATTTCAGATCTATAAAACTTTCATCCAGCTTCGATTTCTCAAGCGTTTGATCATCCATCCAGCTTCTATTTGAAATATAAATACCTTCATCCCGCTTCCATTTCTTTAGCGTTTTATCATTCATCCAGCTTCTATTTAAGATCTATAAAACCTTCATCCAGCTCCGATTAATAATTAGATCCTTTAAAAAATTGATCCAGATAAAACGCTTCAGAAAATTTAATGGTAGCTGGATGAAGTTTTTTAGATCTTAGATGATGATGGACTGAGCCGTCGATGCGACGGATCTCACGTCGTGACCAAAGTTCCAGTCCTGGACTGTCGAGTCTGGTCACATTCAGCACGTTGTTTCTTTGCTTTGCGCAGCTGCCGTTTTTGCTTGAGCTGCACTATCCTTTGATGTTCAAATGTCTCCGTCGCTTTGCTGCACGTACTGCGCCATTCCGAGCGCTCTGATGCCAGTCCTTCCAGATCGGTAGCCGATATGCTGCACTTTTTCAAGTTGGCTTTCAGGATGTCTTTGTACCGCTTGTATTGGCCTCCCTGTGCCCGGGTGCCCTGTGCAAGCTGACCGTAGAAGACTTGTTTCGGGATCCGTGAGTCGGCCATGCGTACGACGTGACCAGTCCAGCGGAGCTGTGCTGCTGTTAGCATGGCCTCGATGCCCGTGATGCCACAGCACTCAAGGACCGCCGTGTTGGGAAGCAAGTCCTGCCATCGTATACGTGCTATTCTTCTAAGGCATCTCATATGAAATCGGTCAAGCTGAGCAATGTGCCTGCGATATGGTGTCCATGATTCGCATCCATAGAGAAGCGTCGTCAGCACAACTGCTCTGTAGACTGCGATCTTGGTGGCCAGGTGGATGCCATGGTTGTTCCACAGTCGTCGCGAGAGTCCTCCAAATGCAGCGCTTGCCTTAGCCAGCCGAGCAGCAATCTCCTCGTCAATGTTTGCAGCATTAGAGAGGATGCTGCCGAGGTAGCAGAATTTGTCTACCGCTTTGAGAGTCGCACCATTCACTGTGATGACCGGGGGAGTGCTGTTAGTCCTGTTCTCTGTCTGCAACATGACTTCTGTTTTCTTTAGACTGACGGTGAGTCCGAAGCGACGGGCAGCACATGCAAAGCGATCGAAAAGTTGCTGCGCCATGACCTGTGTATGTGCCATCAGTGCACAGTCATCGGCATAGAGTAGATCGCGTATGATTGCCGAGAACACCTTTGTGCGGGCCTGAAGCCGTCTCAGATCAAACACACTCCCGTCTGTTCTAAACTGTATAGGTATGCCCATGTCGCATCCTCCGTAGGCAACGAGCAACATCATGGAGAAGAAGATGCAGAAGAGCATTGCAGCGATCACGCATCCCTGCTTGTTCCCGTTGGTTACCTTAAAAGGCGATGACGTTTCACCGTTGTCCAGAACCCGGCCCATCATTCCATCGTGCAGTGATCGGATCACATTTATGAACTTCTTAGGGCAGCCGATCTTCTCAAGAATCTTCCATAGGCCATCTCTGTTGACCGAATCAAATGCCTTTGTTAGATCGATGAAGATCATGTATAGATCCTGGCGTTGTTCCCGACATTTCTCCTGAATCTGTCTGGCGGTGAAGATCATGTCCATGGTGCCACGGCCTGCACGAAAGCCACATTGGCTTTCCGGGAGGATGCCATTATGAGCAACGTGGGTAGTTAGTCGGTTCAGCAGGATCCGAGCAAGTATTTTACCAGCGACAGATAGCAGGGATATTCCACGGTGATCGTCACAATTGGCACGATCGCCTTTGCGCTTGAAGATGTGCACGATCAGTGCATCTTTGAAGTCCTGAGGCACAGACTCTTCGTCCCAAATTTGTCTGAACAACCCTGTCAGGCGGTTCACAAGCTGGTCGCCGCCGTTTTTATAGATCTCGGATGGAATTGAGTCCTCGCCCGGCGATTTACCGGATGTCAGCTGCTTGATTGCAAGTCTTTTCCCTCTTCTTCTCTACGTGTGACCTTCAGTCTCTTCGGAAGCTTCTTCGTTTCAGTTCGTGGTAGCGTAGGCCTATCCCTAGATAACTGTTTCATTAGCTAAATGGCTAGGTTAAAGAATCTACAGTCTTTCACTGTTTTGTTAACCAACAACGACGACGTGTTTAACTCTTCTTATTATACTCCAAAATCCGATATAAAGTAAAACGATCAGCAACAACACAACAATGACTACACTTGCGTTATCATAACAACTACACGACTACTATCTTCATCAGTCTACTCTATCGCAACTCAACAACAACTCTTACAGCCTATCTCAACGGCTCTCAACACGCAACTCTCCTTCTTCACTTCCACTCCCTTCTTGTACAATTAACGTACGCTCGTCTAGACGTCACGTGCTGTCCAGACAATCACCTGTGCAGACGCCGCGCGGCAATTTGCACCTGGCCTACTTACGTCGCTGTACGACAATCGGCGTGCACTGATTAAATTAGCTGACATTACCTCCTTCCTTTCTTTTGAAGAGAGCTAATTAATCTTAAAAATTAGCGAACGTATAATGCTTAAACTAAATACAAACAATTCTTATACTAAATGCAATCACAAAATACCTTATACTACAATCTCGATAAGCAGTCTGCTACTACATTCAACTTTCCTTTCTTATAGTTCAACAGAATGTCAAAATTTTGCAATGATAAAGACCATCTGACTAACTTAGCAGACTTCGACATTGACTCAGTCAAATAAACTAAAGGATTATGATCAGTGAACACATTAATCTTGGAACCAATAATGATTTCTTTCAATTTGTTTAAAGCCCATATGATTGCATAGGCTTCCTTCTCAATCGTCGCCCATCTCCTCTGGGTATCTGTCAGCTTCTGGCTGATAAATGAAACGGGACGTTCTATCCCCTCATCGTCCACTTGTGACAGCACAGCCCCCACAGCAAAATCACTGCTATCACAGTACAAATTAAATGGTTTGCCAACCTCGAACATGTACAGAATAACATTCGATAAAACAATTTCTTTAAGAGAATCAAAAGATTTCTGGTGGTCCTGAGTCCAAATAATGTTCTCAGGTGTCTGCTTGCTAGTTAAATCTGTCAATGGTTTAGCAATCTCAGCAAAATTACAAATAAATTGTCTGTAGAAACCAAAGAATCCTAACATTTGCTTCACTTGCTTCTTCGTTTCAGGGTTTTTTAAATTAATCAAACTGTCAATCCTATCTGGATTCATCATCTTCTTCCCTGAACCAATGAGGTGACCGATGAATTTCACCTCACTCTTACCAAACACACATTTCTTCAAGTTCAAAGTTACATTATGCAGTCTTATTTGTTTCAAAAACAATTCTAAATGTTTCAAATGAATGTTCCAATCATCAGAATGGACTGCAATGTCATCAACATAGGGTTCAGTAAATGCATCAATCGGTTGCAAAATCATGTTTATGGCTTTTACAAAAGTCCGTCCAGAGTTAATCATTCCAAAAGGGACACGTGTAAATTCGTACAGTCCATTATGGGTAACGAATGCGGTTTTCCATTGGTCGGATTTCTTCACCGGACAAGTCCAGTAAGCACTGCGACAGTCCAAGACGGAGATAAACTTGGACTTCCCGACTTTGCTCAGCACATCGTTGACGATCGGCATGGGGTATCGACAATTTTCAGTATATGAATTCACGTACCTGTAGTCGCACGCGAGTCTCAAGGATCCGTCCTTCTTCTTGACGATGACCAGCGGACTTGCCATTCTGCTCGACGACGGCTGAATGATGTTTGCTTTCAGCATCTCTTGTATTTGTTTGTCCACTTCTGCGCGGTATATCAACGGTATTCGATAAGCCGTGAACTCCTTCTCTCGAAAGTCTGGTCTCAGCACCACTTCGTGTTCTACCAATGTACATAATCCAGGTTTGTCCGAAAATCTGTCTGCATATCGGTTCAGTACATCCAGTAGCTGTTTCTGTTGCTCGCTCGTAAGATGTCCGATCTGTTCATAGTCCAATTGCAGCGATTTCTGTGTCGTCTCTGCATGGTCTTCTTTCAATGGTAGCTCTACCACTGATCCGAATTCGTCGTCCTCTTCCACGATGAGACCACACGATAATGTTCTTGCGATGAACTTCCTCATTTTGTTGGCATGGACGATTCGTCGGCCGTTTTCATTCATGTCCACCAGATACGAATACTTGGATCTTCTTTGTAGCACTGTACATGGACCATGCCATCGTGAGATCAATTTATTGGTTGACGTTGGATACAGGACGATGACGTTTTCTCCTGGTTCGAATTCTTTATCCTTGGCCCTCTTGTTGTATTGACTGGCGTATTGTTTTTGCTTTTCCTCTGCACAATTCTCAGCAAATATCAAAGCTTTCTCCATGTCTGCTCTTAAGTTCTTCAGGTACTTTGCTGGTTGTACTCCAATGTTTGGCGGTAGATTTATTTCTTTGGTCCAGCTTTCCTTTAAGATAGTTAATGGTCCTCTTGGCATTTTTCCATACACCAGCAGATATGGTGCCACTCCTGTCGTTGCGTTAGGAACTTCTCTCAATGCCCATACGGTAAACGGAATGATTTTATGCCACTGTCTTGGATTTTCCACAATGACATGATGTACCATCTTCTTGAACGTCTGATTCCATCTCTCAACTAATCCAGCTGCCTCAGGATGCCCTGGTGAATCGAATCGTGGACAGCATCCCATCAATTTCAAAAATTCTCTTGTGAGACTGGCTGTAAAATTTGTGCCTCTGTCGCTGGTGATCACAGACGGCACCCCCACGTCAATGAAAAGCTTCATCAAAGCTTCGCACACAGCCTTAGCAGTCAATGACTTCAGCAAGAAGATTGTCGGCCATCTTGTACATGAATCCACTATGCACAAGCAATACTTATGCCCAGCTGCTGACTTCGGTTCTATTGGGCCTACCACGTCCATAGTCATCCGTCGGAATGGAACATCTTCCCTTGGAATTGGTGTAATCGGCACTCGATCCATCACCAAACTTCGTGCCTTCAGCTGACACTTCTCACAGGACTTACAAAATTTCACCACGTCTCGACGCATCTTTGGCCAGACAAAGGACAACTTGATTCTCTCTCGTGTCTTCTCTTCTCCCAAGTGTCCGCCAAATACTGACTCGTGAGCTAATTCCATTACTTGAATTCTTCTCTCTTTCGGTAACACCAACTGATACACAAGCTGATCCAGCATTTGATGCTTCTTATACAGCAATCCATTCACCACGATAAACTCTGATCCTTGGTCTTCAGCGATCCTCCACCACGATTTCAGTGACTCGTCATTTCTCTGCTGCTCCTCGAATTTCTTCGCATCTTCCAGCTGTCTTTCATCGTTCGAATTCTCTGTGAACAAGTCCCTCATACTTGTCTCCAGTTCAGCGTCGCTTCCGGAATCTTCACTATCATTTCGTTCACATGCAGCCATCTCTTCTTCAGTTTCATTGTTCTAAGATGTTGTTCTTTCGTCATCTTGGATGCTGAGTTCATCTTCGCTTTCCGTGTCATCTTCTTGCGAACTTTCGTTTATCGTTTCATCTTCTCCGTCTTCGACTTCTGCTCTCCGACTTTGTGCTCTTGTAGTCACATTCGCTTGTAGCTCTCCTTGCAATATACTGATTGGTGGAACCTCTTTCAGTTCTGCAATTATCTCTGGATGTAGCAGGAACTTTTCTGGATTTTCTTTACACAGTTCTGCTGAAATGCTGGCACACACTAAAGTTAAATATGGCGCGATATTTATTGTCCTGTCCTCTGTAGCTGTTCCTTCGTTACGACCGCTCATCCGCACTTCGATTTTCACCAACTTAGCTGGAATCGGCTCTCCAGCTACACATTGCAAATGAACTCTGCCGATTTCTTCTACTGTCGTTCCTTTCAGTAGTTCCTCGTTGATTACTGGTATCTCGGTCCCCGAGTCAATCAACGCCTCGACTTGCACAGGCTGCCCATCAGTCCCACGTATCTCCACATTTACATGCTGCAACGATATCTTCTTTATGCGTTGACACTCCTCTTTACTTTTTGTTTCTCGACAATTTTCTGCAATGGAAGTAGTCTTTATCGCTTCTTTCAGTATGGTGAACTGCGGCGTACACTTCATCACTGACTTTACTTCTGTTTCTTGGTTGCATTGTTCTTCCCAACCAGGAGGTGCATTTATCACTTGTATCTGGTTTACTCGAAGATTTTCTGCACTTCTGCTAAAGTTCTTCCTCAGATTTGCCGCTCCTGGTGCTTGGCAATGTTTTATTAGGTGTTTGTCAGAATGACAGTTGTGGCAACGTTTCTTTATAAAACTTCTTTGCTCATTGTTCTCCCACTTGTTGTACGGCGTGTATGATGCATTACTTTCTGTTGGGCGTCCCAGCGGCGGAGTTCGATTGTAGGCTTGTCTGTCCCACGTTGACTGTTGTTTATCTTGCGACCACTGCTTTCCAGAATAATCATCTTTCTTTGCATCATTACTCTTGGCTTGGCTTCCGGTGTCTTTGCTATCCTTGTTCCACTTGGGTTGCTTTGGACTATTGTCCCATGCTTCAAATTTCGGTTTGTCTTGGAACATCACACCAATCCGATTGTTTACATGTATATCTGCGAGATCTGCAACATTACTAGCTTCCAAGCATTCTGTGCCCTCTTTTGCTAAGACAAACTGCAGTGGACCTGGTGGTAAACATTCTTTCAGCTTATCCGCCACTAACAAATCAAACAGCTTCTCGTAGTCTTTGTCCACTCGTCTACTTCGGACATAATAATTCAACAGGTTCTTCAGCCTAGCCGTGAACATCGTATACGTTTCTTCGGCTGTCTTCTTGGCATCTGCAAACCTGGACCTGTACTCACGAGCTGTTAACTTGAATTCCTTCAACAAGTGCTCTTTCACTGCATCGTATTTATCTAAATTCTCAAATGACAATCGATTCAATACCGTTCGCGCTCTCGGGGTCATCAATGGCAACAACAATTTCACCCAATATTGCTTTTCCACAGCGAAGCTATTGAATGCATTTTCAACTGTTTCAAAATATAATGGCACTTCCATCATATCATACGGCATCTTCGGTAACACATGCTTCATTGCGTCACCTATCTTCTTAATCTTGGACACCATTGTCTCACTTTCTTTGAGTCTAATCTGTTCTGACACTTCTCGGCTCTTACGATCATCTTCGTCTCTCTTCTTCAGTCGATCTTGATCTTCGATTCTCCGCAGTTCTTCCTGTTCTATCTTCTGTTGTAATAGTTCTAACTGCTTTCTGCGTTCTTCTTTTTCAATGGCCATTTCTTTAAGTTGAGCCTCCTTGATAGCAAGTTTCTTTTGTTCTAACTGCATCTGCTCTTCTCTTTCTCTTTCTGCTTTTTCCAAATTGTCTTTTCCGGCTTGAAATTCTTCCTGACGAATTTCTTCTGCTCTCTCCAGTTCTTGTAAACGCATCTTTTCTTTTTCTTCCTCGCGAGCCTTTTTGTCCTCAATCTGCTGCTTTCGTATTTCTTCATCGCTTTTTCTTGCTTTTTCGTACTCTATCATTAACTCCATTCTTCGTCGTTCTGCTTCGTCACGATCTATTTTCATTTGTTCTAACTGAAGCTGGAACTGCTGCTTCTGCATATCTATCTCTTGCTGTCGCAGCCTATCTGCTTTTTCTATCTCTTGTTGTCGCAGCCTATCTGCTTTTTCTGCTTTTTCTTTCTCCTCTTGTTTACGTTCTTTCTCTTCTTGGCACCGTCGCTCTTCTTTCTCCTTCTCTTCTTGGCGACGTTCTTTCTCTTCCTGTCTGCGCTGCTCTTCTTTCTGCTTCTCTTCTTGTCTACTCATCATCATGAATTGTAACAACGCCTCTATAGACATCGGTGCCTGAGGTTTCTCAACCGGCTTTTCTTTAGCGCCTCCAACAGCACCTTCTTCTTCTTCTTCTTTCTTAGCCCAAACCTCGGCTAAATTTCTCATCAATTCTTCCCTCGACATCTGTTCGACTTCTTCTGCGTCTACGCCTGCTTCAATTAATAATTTTACTAGTCTCTCCGAAGACATCTTTTTAATAGCTGCTTGCTTTTGCTCCGTAAGTTTCTCCATCTTACTTCTTTACTTTACAGATGCTCGATAAAATAGTAGGCTACTCTTCAAATGTTTGCAATTGACTGACTTCAATTCTTTAAGCAAACTTCAATAGACAAGCAAGTTTTTCTACCTTGTAGTCGTTGTGTTGTCGTTTCTCACTGACGTACGGATGCTCGATGTATCGTTGCTTCTCCCGTGTGCTCGGCTCCTCGATAAATTCACAGCGTCCGTTCCTCCACAACGTCTGTTGATTGAATAGAATCCCTCCGTTCGTAACTACGATCGTTCTCCTGCAACTTGGATCGTTATCCTGCAACTTGGATCGTTATCTCACCGCAACGACACCAAATGTCACAAGTCTTTTCCCTCTTCTTCTCTACGTGTGACCTTCAGTCTCTTCGGAAGCTTCTTCGTTTCAGTTCGTGGTAGCGTAGGCCTATCCCTAGATAACTGTTTCATTAGCTAAATGGCTAGGTTAAAGAATCTACAGTCTTTCACTGTTTTGTTAACCAACAACGACGACGTGTTTAACTCTTCTTATTATACTCCAAAATCCGATATAAAGTAAAACGATCAGCAACAACACAACAATGACTACACTTGCGTTATCATAACAACTACACGACTACTATCTTCATCAGTCTACTCTATCGCAACTCAACAACAACTCTTACAGCCTATCTCAACGGCTCTCAACACGCAACTCTCCTTCTTCACTTCCACTCCCTTCTTGTACAATTAACGTACGCTCGTCTAGACGTCACGTGCTGTCCAGACAATCACCTGTGCAGACGCCGCGCGGCAATTTGCACCTGGCCTACTTACGTCGCTGTACGACAATCGGCGTGCACTGATTAAATTAGCTGACAGTGTACCTCAGCTAGAGTCGGATACTCACTCATTTGGCTGGCTTCATCCCACTGCGGAATCTCATCTAGGACCGTGGCATCAAATGACGATGGTTGATTCAGCACCGACTCAAAGTGCTCCGCCCAGCGTTTCAGGATCAGCTCACGGTCTGTGATCATGGTGGTGCCGTCCTTGGATCGTACTGGTATGGAGCCATTGTCCCGTGGCCCATAGACGGTCTTTAGGCCGTCGTAGAAGCTCTTCAAGTCATGTCTGTCCGCCGCATCCTGTAGCTCGCGGGCTTTGTCGGCCCACCAGCTCTCCTTCATCCCGCGTAGCTTCAGTTGTGCGTTTTGCTTTGCCTTGGTGTAGGCGTTTTTCTTGGCGATGCTGTTTTTGTCATTGATCCAGGCCAGATGCAGCTTGTGCATCATATTCAGGAGCTCTTGCGCATCGACGTCATGCTCGTCAAACCAGTCCTGATGTTTCCTTTGTTTGTAGCCAAGCACCTCTGCCGCCACCGTGCAAGTGACGTCTCTGATCTTGGCCCATTCCCTCTCGGTGGTGTCGGGAGCGGATGCTGAGTCGCTCTGTAGAGCCCGGTCGAGTTCATCCTGCAATCGGGACCTAATCTCGGGTAGCCTTAGGTGTTCAACAGCCAGCTTCCTTCGACAAGGTGCTGTCTTCCTGTGTTTCTGTTGGCAAAGTTTCAGGGCCACGTGGCTCCGCAGCAGCCGATGGTCAGACCAGCAGCCAGTTCCACGCATGGCTCGTGTCAGATGTACATCATGAACATCACGCTGTCGAGTGATGACATAATCGAGTGTGTGCCAGTGCTTTGAGCGTGGATGCATCCATGTTGTCTTGTACTTGTTGGCCTGCTGAAATAGACTGTTGGTTATCACAAGCGCGTGCTGGGAGCAGAGCTGCAACAGCAGCGAGCCGTTGGTGTTTTCCTTGCCAGTGGAGTGATGTCCAAGCACCCTCGGCCATGCGGTATGGTCCTGGCCGACACGGGCGTTGAAGTCACCAAGCAAGAACAGACGGCATCTATGGGGCACTCTGGTGATGGCAGCACTGAGAGTCTCGTAGAAGGCCTATTTCTCGTCGTCAGATGCGGTCATTGTTGGCGCATATGCACTGAACATGACAGCTGAGTGGCCGTTGTCGAGTTTCAGTTTTAAGGACATCAGTCGAGGGCCAATCGCTGTAGGTTGTTCTTCGATTTGAGAAGTCAAGGCAGTCCTGATGGCAAATCCGACTCCGCCCTGTCTTGGCTTACCAACAGGTTGTCCAGTAGTGTAGAAGGTGTAGCCAGCTCCAACTTCCTCAAATTGGTTCTCACCCGAGATGCGTGTCTCACTAAGTGCAGCGATGTCTATGTTATAGCGCGAGAGTTCACGTCCAATTATTGCAGTTCGGCGCTCATGCCGGCCAGGGATGTCAAGGAGCGTACGGACGTTCCAGGATCCTAGGTACAATCGTTGCTGGTTCATGCGTCTAGTCGAGTTCCAGTTTCCATTCCTCCCACTTTTATCGTTTTTATTCTTGCTACCGCAGATGTGGATATCCAGCTGGCCGCGGCTGGTCAACAGGACAGTTAGGAACAAGCTTTGTTCAGGGATCCTTTTCTCTCCCCATCTTCGTGTGAAGAAAGCAGTGCTATCCCTAAACAGGGCTGCTCTGTCGCCTGAGCAGGATACGAATGCTGCTGTTGTTCCGGGTCAGCAGCAGACGACCGTCACACCCAGGCCGCCTACGTGCAGGTTTGTGGCTAGGCGCTCCCAGTGGTATCCTCCACCTGCACCCGTCGTCACTCGCCCATCGCCGCAGGACTTTCCCAATCGTCACGACGCATACCTTCACATTGAGTGGATTAAAGTGAGAAAGGTGTGTGTCGTCCAGTCCCACTCTCTCTTCTCACACAGACGATCGTCCACAGGCACAGAAGCTGAGACATGTGGACCCGAGAGTGTGAGCGCAGCAGGTTGACCAAGACTGATGCCAGTAGGCGGTCAGCAAGCTCTCAGCAGCTACCTGCGGATGCTGTGCTGCGGTGCCGCCCTCGCCATTGCCGTGACGTGCCGGACTTCAGCCGAGGACACCAAGGCAGTCTTCACTATTTACCCATAGATGGGCGACCATCCTGAGTTTAGCCTACTGAGACCAGTAGTTTCCAGGGAGAACCACGAGGAGGTATCAGGATTATCTGCTACACTGAGAGGCTATACCGGCAGATAGAAGGTTGATGAATGATAAAAAGCTCAAGAAATGGAAGCTGGATGAATGTTTTTATATATCTGAAATAGTTGTCCGTGTCGTCTATGACTGGACTGCTTTCGCAGAACTGTTTACACGGGCTGTTTTAACGGGGCTATTTTGACGGGGCTATTTTGACGGGGCTATTTTGTCGGGAACTGAATTTTTCTGGGCTGTTTTGTCCTTGGGCGATTATGACGGGGCTATTTTGTCGCTGGGCGATTATGACGGGGCTGTTTTGACGGGGCTGTTTTGACGGGGCTATTATGACGGGTCACCTCACAAGACACGTGATAAAGCCATCGACGTAAAAATTTAGATAGCAGACTCTTTAGTTCTTCTTACTTAATATTATGTCTTCTGTTCGTTACGTAGTAGAGCATGTAAAGCCTATTAATTTTATTATTAAATTAACAAGGTCACATATGAACATCAACTAGTTAAAGTAACCTAGAAACCTACTGCGGTCAATTTATGAGAATTCAAAAGTCGCCGTAACGAACCCGAATAACTCAAAGTAGCCCAATTAGTTCGAGGTCAGGAGAACGAAATTTTCAGTCACTTTTAAAAGTAGCCCAACTCACATTTTTTCGTGACAACCCGACAACCCTGCTCCGAAGTGGAAATAATGAGATTTTTTCTTGCAACGCCCCTGCCTTTTGGTCCCAAGGAGCGAGACTGCTACGCCAGAAGTAGTTTGCAGTAATCACTGACAACCGAATTCTCTTTGCAACACAGATTATAGATTCTGAGGTCGTCAGTCAGCTTTCCGCACAGATAACAATCGACGAAAGTCGTCTCGTGGTCGGCGCATGCGTCTGGTCGTTGCACTTCGTAACTGTACGTCGCCGGCGTCGCGAACGGTTGGCGCCTGTCTCTGGACGCATGAAGCGATGACGTCATCGAAACGAGTGTCAGCAACGCAAGTAGCCGTGACGTCAGGCGAAGCCATTTTTCGACCATATTCGAATCCTGGAAAGAAATTGGAACAGAAATCGTGATCGCGATTGAGTGTTTACGTAACGCCACTTTCTCAGCTGTAGGGCCGTGAAGTGAGCTCCCTTCAAAGATTAGTTTGTTACCAGTCTCGGTTCGCCTGTTACGGAAAAACTAGGCAGTCACCTAGGGCCGCCGCACATAGGGGTAGCCAATTTTGCAAAAATAAACATAACATTTGTGGGGGAGGGGGGTTCATAAATGAAACAACGTTAGCAAAGGCTTTTTTATTCGCTAAAGATGGAAGTATTATTATATTGTTGTTGAAATAGGCTAAATTTTATTCTATTAAGGTAGTAGACATATTCACCGTTAAATTGTGATCATAAGTTTTCCGGAAGTATCTAATCAGCAGTTTAAGCCTTCTTTAGAGTAGCCTACCATTTTAATTACTTAATTTCTTTATTTTTCTGAATATTTGAAAATCAATTAGATAAATTTCCTTAAATCCTGTCAGCTATAAAATTAGCTAAAAGTGATTCTGACGCTGAAAAACGGAAACGGAAAGGAACTTGTTTTTTAATTCACCCCCAACAGTCATTGTGGTGACCAGAAGAGCGTTAATTCTTGCTTGTTTGACGACCAATGAAATTTATAAATTCGATTTAAAATATTTCCTAACGAATAGAAGCGGGATTTAGCGCGTGAGGGTCGGTTAGGGCTCAGGTTACGCGTCGTGAGGGTCGGTTAGGGTTAGTTTTAGGGTTAGTGCAGTCATTCTGTTGAAATTGAAGCTGGATTGATGAAAATGTTTTTGCTTAACTGGAGCTGGATTGACGAAAAATTATTGTTCTCCAAATAGAAGTTGGATAGCAACTATATAATAATTTTTATAAGATGCTACCAATAACCAAAGCTGTTGGGGGTGAATTAAAAAACAAGTACCAACGGAAAAAGCACAAGTTAGGCTGTTTGAGTCACAAAAGATTCCATTGTAAAACATTTTAAAGAAAGTAGGCTATAGCAGTCGAGGATTATATTATTATGTAAATCAAACAAAGAAAGTAGAAAAAGAAATCGCCAAATTGGTCATAGGTCTAATGCAGTGTTTCTTAACCAGTGTTCGGCCGAACCCCAGGGGTTCGGTGAGCCAGTGCCAGGGGTTCGGCAGAGGTCCTCTGAGATATATACATTTGAGGGTCAGTGAGTGTGAGTGAAAAATCAGTTGCTATTTTATTTTTATTTTTCGACTTTTATTTAATAAATTTTGTTTGAACCAGGTTCTACCTTATGAAATTTAGAGCTGTTCATCCTGCTATCCTAATTTGTGATGTCTTAAGCTGCCCTTGAAATCCTCACACCGTTTGTCACATCATGTCTCTGTGAGCAAGGATTCTCAAAATTGGTGGAGATTAAATCCAAGAAAAGACGCAGGCCTGATTGCGAAAATGACATCAAAGTGAGTCTTTCCGAAACAGAGTCACGCATTTCTCACATTGTTTCCAAACGGCAACAACAAAGGACACATTAAGATGCAATTAATTGACAGTAGCGTAACTAGGATTTTTTTGTTTGGGGGTGGGGGGCTTAAGCATTGAGCATGACGAGTGCGGTAGCATATTTAGCCGAAAGCATACAACGGCTTGATTTATTGAAGAGGGGGGCTTCAGCTTCGTTGGGGAGGGGCTTAAGACCCCCAAGCCCAACGCTAGTTACGTCCCTGCCAATTGATAGTGTTGGTACGGTTAGTTAACTGTTAGTAGTTCATGTATTGAATGTATTAACCCTTATAGGGTCACCGGGGGGTAAAAAAATACCCCCAGCTCGGTTTTTCACGGAAATGTTTTCCCCTGAAAATAATTGAAGAAATCGCTTTTGTGACTTTTCCTAAATATGTTTTATGCACAGAATGCATCCAGTTTTATTATCTACCCATGCACCCAAATCAGCTAAAAAGTACGAAAATGCACCACTTTGTACCTATTTTAGTCAGGTATTCATAAACATAGCATTATGCTTGCGTTACACGTGAGTGTCTTGCTGTCACAATGTATCCTTATCAGTATCTGAACATTATATAGTATCATTCATTCATTCATTCAAGTATTTATGTGGCGCCTCTTCAAGGAAACTATTCAGAGGCGCTCCCGACTCCAGCACGGACAAATAAAAACGTATGTCATGATTAGTATCGTTTCATATATAGATATCGTTTTGGTTTCATAAAATTAGGATGAATAAATGAAATTGTCTACAGCAAATCACGTGAAGATAACAAGTGTAGCATCAATTTAGACCCTGAGCTCTTGTTTCTAATGCATATATGACTTCACTGATAGCCATTTTAATATTCTGGCCGCCATTTTGTCCGCCATTTTGATTTCGTGCAGTGCCACATATGTGAATTTGGTTCCATTGCATTCCTTGACCTCGAAAATGTTGATTTAGACTTTGAAATCATGTTTACATTGCATACAGAACTTCACTTATAACCATTTAAGATCATGGCGGCCATTTTGTCCGCCATTTTGATTTTCCTGCAGTGCTGCATATGTTTCTTTGTTCCAGTACATTCCGCGAACTTTTTATAAATAACTTCTTTCAGTTTTATACTTGAAAATTGGAGTTTATCATAGGAATCATGCGAATCACAGTGGGGGTATTTTTTTACCCCCAGGTGACCAAAATCGGTTGAGAAATTTCGTGACCCTATGAGGGTTAATATTGTTTCACATTTTGGTACAATTTTTTTCTTTTGTTCCCATTAGTTAAAAAATTATTGTTCAAACTTCAGGGGTTCGGTGAGTGGTCATGGATTTCTCTTGGGGTTCGGCTCCCTTGAAAAGGTTAAGAACCACTGGTCTAATGGTTGCATTAGAATTATTAGACGGTAGACCCTTTACCTTTCCTACTTCATCAGCAATCGCAGGTGCCGTAGATGAGTAGAACTAGTTGAGGACGATGAAATTGAAAATAGCCTATTGGCTATAGGAAATGAAATTGAAACTGTTCAGGAGCGTCAGGATGATAAACCTGAAACTTTGATTGGCGTGTTTATTGCAAACGGAAGACGATTAATGGATATTTTACCAGGATTTCTTGCTTAAATGGAAGTGGATATGACAAAAAAGGAATTCAGTTACAGGGCCGGATTAAGAAATGTGGGGGCCTTGTTCGGAAAATTTTGTGGGATCTTCGATAGAAAAAGCTGATGACTTTTTTAGTCGTTTGGTCGAAATTTCGTCAAAATATAAAAATTGTGTCCTAAAAATTTTCTTTTCTCGTGTGTGGGGGCCCCCTAAAGTGTGGGGCCCATGTTCGGCCGAACATGTTGAACATGCCTTAATCCGGCCCTGTTCAGTTACATAAAATAATTTCAATAATAACAGACTCACCTTTCAAACTCGTTCTTCAAAAAATGTGATTTCGCGGAAATGTGCTTAATTTCTGTAATTGGTCGCAGGTGTCAACAGAGACAGGTCCTTCTATATTATAGGCCTATACAAAGCATATAGCCTATAGTACTTAACTCTCAGGTTTAGTTTCACACACAATCAGAGCTGAAAACCTTAACTATTTTTGTCTATTGTCAACAACTTCCACGCAGATAGACACAACAGAAAGTTCTACGACGTCAACTCGTGTGCTTTCGCTCCTGCCTGTCTTTCTCCCTAGCTCGGTCTCTCTGTCTCTGTGTCTTGAAGCAATCGACGCTGCAGGTCCACTTGGCGAGAACATGGCTGCGATGCTTATATAGGCATCAGAGACTGCAGCGGAGGTGGAGGCTGAAGGAGGTAGAGGAGGAGAAAGAGGAGAAAGAGGAGGAGAAAGAGGAGGAGAAAGAGGAGGAGGAAGAGGAGGAGAAAGAGGAGGAAGTGGAGGCTGAAGGAGGAGGAGAAATAGGAGAAGAAAGAGGAGGACGTGGAGGCGGAGGAGGATGGTGGTACCACAGAAGAGAGACGCGCTTCTCTGCATGTATTGGTGCGATTTTTAGTTCATCCCACGAATGTCGCCATCGTCTCGAAAGATCATCGCATCCACAATTCCACATCACGTCCGTTATCATTTATCACGTGCGTCATATCCAAACGAACATACAGCGATACAGACAGACAGAGACAACCACACAGACAGATACAGACAAAGGTTAATTGCATATTATAATATTCGTGTATTCAACAATCCGGTTGACAAACCGCGACGGGTTACAGCGCACGATTATGCAATTGAAACAATTCACAATTCTTGAGTCAATAGCATTTCCAGACAATAATTATAGACGCCTCCAGACACGACTATTAATTTTTTGTCTCCTAATCTGTCTAGAACAATAAATCTCGCTGCACACGTGTCTGCATCATTTCACATCAAATACCACTCAAGATACAATTACACCACATAACATTGCACCAGATCATATTAGATGGCGCTTTACTGTGAATAACACCACTGCACACGGCACCATATTATGCTATAGAGTAGGCTATACGCTCTGCTCGTGAATAAGCGTGTGCCCTGCACTCAGCTTTCTAGTGGAGCCTTAGAAATCTGGAGTTTACGAGAAAGGGCGGGGTCTAATCCATTGTTCCCGAATCGGCCTTTTTACCGCTTATACAATAACATTAAACTGTAACACATCGTGATCATGGCGTGATGTTTCAGTATGACAGTATTGATAACATCCAATTTGACGTTCGGACCCCGCTTCGCAGGGCCATCCTGTGATTCCTGTCCTTATTTATCCTTCCCGTTTAACTGGCAATAATTTATAAGCGCCGCCTTCGGATGACGTCATTTGACTTTTTCTCTCCGTATAAATTCGCTTCTGGTGTGTTAAATACCGTATCACCATCTTGCGAATTGACGCCATGCTGTAGCATTGTATCAAAGCACATCACGCCATACTGCAGGTTATTATCTGAACAACATAGTAAAAAGTAAAGTCCTATCCCTTTTCATGAGGAACATAGGGAGGCGCTCATCTCTTTTTCCATGACCTTGAGCCATCAATGGACGAATCCCAAGGTCCTGGATACGGGGCCAGTGCATCACAGGACTTGCCGTTTACTTCCCAGCTTACGCTGGTACCAAATTATACTGCTTGGTGACAGAGGCAACTTTTCCAAGGTCGTTACCCGGATTCGAACCGCAACCGCCCGCTCCGTGAGCGAGCACGTTACCGAGCAGCCACCAGGGCGCACACATTCCGCCACACTGCAGGTTATTATCTGAATAATATAGATTGTATTCGACTGCATTGTGACAGACTTCGGTTTGCGGAATGAACTTTGCATAGGATTGATTATTATTAAGCAGCTCCTTGATGGATAGATTGCATGGCCTTTTCAGTGTGCAGTTCTTGACAAAATGTGCAGTTCCAAATGGATTTGTGCAATTGTGAGAGCACTTCTGAGCAGCTCGAAATAGCAAAAAGGTATTTGGTCATCCGATTGGAAATAATTTACCATGGAGGATGGGAAGACAAAGAAAAGGTTTTAAAAACTCTGTTGAATATATAATTATAGGCGGGAAATACATGGCCTATATTAATTTTGCTGTCCTCGCTCGAGTAGTTTAAAAGAGACACACACAGACGGGAGGAGAGAGAGAGAGAGAGACAGACAGACAGACAGAGACAGACAGACAGTCTGACAGAGACAGACAGAGAGACAGAGAAACAGACAGACAGGCAGACAGACAGAGACATACAGAGACAGAGACAGAGACAGACAGACACATCGATTCAGACACGTAGTCAGATAGGATGGACACATAAACGAATTAAGCTGATGAGTGAGAACCAAACTTATTCTTCCCGGAACTATTCGACTCTTCAAATATTACGTGATCGCATCCCTAAACAGTTTGTCACGAACACGTCCGGCTGTCTCCGGTCCAAGTCGGACATTTCCGGATTTAAATCAACCGGTTGCTGCAAACATTTCATTCGATTCTTGTTTAACTGTGTCATCTCAGGCTGCAGACTTTTCCAAGAAGTTGATAAAGTAATTGCGAGGCAGGAGGACTTCGCACGCAACGGTTGGCGATGTCACTGACAGCAAATGAAATACAGAGACGTGGGAGATAATCGAAATGCATGTTGGGTATTATGGGTCGATGTAACGGAGGCGTGTGAGACTGTGGGTTACTCAGCCTATCTCTCTCTCTCTCTCTCTCTCTCTCTCGTTCATGCACTCCAGAATCTTGAAGCCTAAAAACTGCGTTGTTTCACAAAAAGTATTAGCAGTAAAATCTGTGGCTGTGTGGTTGACAACTTGTGGTTATAATAATTATTGTTAAAACTTAAAACATGATCTTTGGTATTAGACACTGAATTTGAAGTGGGGCGACATCTATGGTTGAGAGCCTGAGAGGAAAATGGACATAAGACTTGCACAAACTTTTGATAATGTCTTTGGGGGAGGCTCAGTCCGATGTAACATGGAGACAGCTCCAACCACGTCCCACACAATCATGAGGAGAGAAAACGTGTCCTAGTTAATTATGCCTAAGCTCAGCAATGCTAAATAAAGCATTCTGTAGGTTTAATGGAAAACTGTTCTCAGTAAAACGCTTGCGACGACTCATCGGACTCGGGTTTGAAGGGCAGAAACGTGTCACCCGCAGACACGTATTACCCGATGGAAGATGCGACTCGAAGGTCGCTCACCTGGTTGACCCGACATTGGAGGAAGTTTTTAAGCGAGGTGCCTCCAAGCTTTATTATGTAGGCCTACAGGAATTTGTGGCTTAGGGCGTGATGCAGCAAGTCCGAAATATCAGATTTCCAATAAAGAGGGATGATAGGAGAATGATGCAGAAGCAAAACAGAAAGAGTCGTGTGAGGGATAATGATGTCTTCGTGATTTCATTATTGTTATATTCGTTTATTGGTAAGAAAAACTGATCAAATTATGACGACTATCAACCATCAATTATAATATTTACAGTACAATAACAGGATGATAACAAGCAGTGTTTAATTAAGACATCACCGGGGTACATGGGCGGAGTTTATCAGGGGCTGGGGGGGCTAAGCCCCACAGGAAGGCCAAGATGCAACTTTTTTACCATGAAAATTGTGTCTTTTCCGGACTAAGCCCCCCGAAGAAGGCATTAGCCCCCCCCCCCCCCAAGAACGGAAACCAAACTCCGCCCATGATTAAGGCATCACCGGGGGTAGTAAGTTCCGCCAGGAACGACACCCCCACCCCACTCACCCAAAAAAAATTGAGGAGGTTTCTCCCAAAATCTGTATTGTATTGCACGAAGTGTTCTACTGTCTTTCGTTGAAAGTGCTAACATAGTGCAATAAACACAACGTACACTATAAGAAAAAGGTCGTGAGATTCAAAAGACTGGAATTTACTACCGGGATTTGTATTTTTTGGTGGGAAATTTTTACACAAACACTAAAGAAGGCCACCAGAATCAAAGGACCGGACAACGGGTGTCCCCAACGCAGAAGGACTAGATTAAGCACTGGGTTACAAGGAAAACGCTCCGCCACGAAGGGGAAACCCTTCGCCCCGGTCGAAAGCCCGGATAAAGGAGGAGGGTTGAACTGAGTAGAATATAGGCCTATGCAGTATGCAGGGCTTAAAGTGTGGCGTCCTGGCACTTATTTTCAAATCTACATGTATATATGCCGTACTGTCACTTATTTCGCCAGCACACCTGGAAATATAAGGGGCGTACAGGCACTTCTTTTGGAAAGGTAAGGGGCGTTCATGCAGGTACTTCTTTTTTTACACTTTTAGCACTGGGCCTATGCATCACCCGGGTCGTAAAAACAGCACTGACCGCAATCCAATGCCATCAAAGAAGTAAAAGACAAAGTTGACATTAGACGCCTACAGCATAAGGCTCATGGTGAATAATAATGATGATGAACAACGAAAACCTTCTGCGCCAAGACTATTCCGCTAAGAGGGTCGCCTGTTTATAAGCTTTGTGCTAGCGGCTACATTAAGGTGTGGATGATGTGGCTAGACGATTTACGGTATGACTTGAAAAAGTCTTTCCAGGGCTTTCTTAACGTGCAGTTGTACACAATATGTGCAGTTCTAAATGAATTTATGCAGCTATAAAAGCGCTTCTGTACAGTTAAAACTAGCAAAATATGGTCATTGTCTTCCGATTGGAAGTAATTTGCCATGGAAGATGGGAAAGGAAATAGGCCTAAGGGGTTGCGCAGTTCTAAAAATTCCTTAAAAACAGCCCTGCCGGTGTCCTGGCCTTTCTAAATTCAGAGTGATTCGCACAGCTTAGTTAATCACTCGACTTTCAACTCCGGGAGTATGCTTAGGAGTTTCAACTATAGGGGTCACAGCGTAAAATGTGAACATTTCTTAAACACCTCAACTCACTCTTGTATAATTGCTATATTTACAAAGTGCATGATGTCACGGCAGTTTAAAGACACCTACACGTTAATTACAAGCTGCGTTGCCACTCCTTGGGTTTTTTCACAAGATCTTGGGTTTTTTAATCCGAACTTGGGAAATGGGGTTTTTTGCGAGGAACTTGGGTTTTTTCTTGGGTTTTTTTTGGCGCAAAAATCTTGGGTTTTTTTTTCGAACTTGGGAAATGGGTTTTTTTTGTGAAAAACTTGGGTTTTTCGGGCAAATCTTGGGTTTTTTGCTGGCGAACCGGAAATTTTTCGACATTTCCTGAAGATTTGGGCGAAATGACTAAAAAAAAAAGGTCATCAGTTTTTTTGGACGGTAAAATGGAAATTTTTTGGAAAAATTTCGGAAAAAATTTTGCCGGACGACAAAAAAAAAAAAAAGGTCGTCAGAAATTTTTTGGACGAAAATTTGGAAAATTTTTGAAGATTTGGGCAACTTGGGTTTTCTTGGGTTTTTTCGACCGACCAACTTGGTTTTTTTTATTTTTCAGAGTGGCAACGCTGATTACAAGCTGCTTCCAGAATACAAAAAATTGAACTTATAATGTAAAAAACGGCAAAAAGACAATTTTAATAGCACACAGACAAGATAAAAAATTAGAGGAAACAATGGTTATTGACACCCTATACGTCAATTACAAGCTGCTTCCAGAATACAAAAATAGAACTCATAGAACCTTTTTAAATTCAGAGTGATTCGCACAGCTTAATTGTGGTTTGTTATCAATATTTTCATCTGTAGGCTAACTAAAATACTAAATCGCCGCTAAAATTACATGGAGAAATCGCTTCGAGGCTATTAATTTTCCCGATTAATATATTGATAACAAACCACGAAGTGGGATAACAGATGAAAATCTTCAGACCAAAACAAGAAGCGGGATGATTTTTCTGATTTTTTCAGTGCAATAAATGCGATGATTGATGCAAATCTAGTTTCCGGGGGTAATCTGAAACCGGTTTCAAGTTACTGGGGGGTACATTACATTAGGAGGGGGTAATTTGAAACCTTTGCACCGGGAGTATGCTTAGGAGTTTCCACTAGGGTCACAGCGTAAAATGAGAAAATTACTTAAACACCTCAACTCACTCTTGTATAATTGCTATATTTACAAAATGCATTGTGTCACGGCAGGTTAAAACAAACCCATACATTGATTACAAAGTGCTTCCAGAATACAAGAAATTGAACTCATAATATAAAAAAACTGCAAAAAGACAATTTTAAGAGCACACGGACAAGAAATTTTTTAGAGGAAACATTGGTTAGGTTATTGGCAAGTAAACGAAGGACTGAGACCGCTTAGGCCTACTACGTATGTGTGTATTTGCTATTTAAAGTCAATGTGTGGTAACAAAGACCATTAGCGACGCCCTCCTCCTTTATCCAGGTTTGGGACTGGCACTGGCAGAGTGCAACCAGATTGAACCAGTGGCGGAGTTCCTACTACGTATATGCATCTCTCGCGATGATTCTTTTGATCTTAGTATTCTAGTCATTCGATAGGTGGCGGAAAGTTTCCCTAGCGAAAGATGATGGCAATATTATTCGTGACTTGGTCTACATTCAATGTCGATCTATTCACCAGGTGGCCAACGGGTCTTAGTCTTTTGTAGCATTGATCTTCTTCTCATTGTGTGCGCCGTGTGAAAAAATGTTATCGTATTCGAAATTACAAACTTCAAGTTTCTAATGGGCCTCTTTAAGGC
>OX243825.1:10686598-10734098 GCA_945859605.1 Lumbricus rubellus
CGTCAGTCACACTGGCAAGGTCATGATCTCTGGTCAAACTGGGTCGCCGTTCAAAAGTCGCCCCTCCCCCACGTTCGGTTAAGTTTTTTCATCGGGTACCATGGATGAGCGTGGAGGCACGGATGGAAAAAGGAGGAGTAGGAGGAGGAGGAGGAGGAGGAGGAGGAGGAGGAGGAGGAGGGGAAGGAGGAGGAGGAAGAAGAAGAGGAGGACGAGAAAGAGGAGGACGAGGAGAAGAAGGAGGAGGAAGAAGAGGAAACTAGGAGGAGGAAGAAGAGGAGGAGGAGGAAGAGGAGGACGAGGAGAAGGAGAAGGAGAAGGAGGAAGAAGAAAAGGAGGAGGAAGAGAAGGAGGAGGATAAGGAGGAGGAGGAGGAGAAGGAAGAGAAGGAAGAGGAGGAGGAAGACGAGGAGGCGGATGAGGAGGAGGAGAAGGAAGGGGAGGATTGGAAGGGAAATGATGGAAGAAAGTAAAGGTAAAGGAGAGGTGAGGCGAGATGTACCTTAAGGAGTATAAGTACAAAGGATGACCTTACGAGGTATGGAGAGAGACCAATACGCTAACAGACAAACAGACAGACAGACAGAGAAAGAGAAAGAGAGAGAGGGCCACACCGACAGACAGACAAGGACAGTGAGAGACAGAGACAGACAGAGAGAGACACAGAGAGAGATATGCACAGAGATACAGAAAAAAACAAAGAGGTATTTAAACAGAAAGGCACACAGTCAGACATATCATACATGCAGACAATTGCAGAGACAATGGAAGGTACATGGAGGGTACCAACAACCTACTACGAATCACCAAATGACGTATATAGGGTCGAAAGGATGGGGAACTAAGGAGAAAGAGGGTGAACAAAGTGCGGGGGAAAGGGATGTCGGAGAAGGGAAAGGCTGTGAAAGTATATAAGACAGTGGAATTGCATTTTGATATTGAATAACGTCCTTCCAAAGTTCAGCAGTATAAGAACATTGACAGCCTCGAACTCCGCCTACCTGTCTCTGCCTTTGTCTCTGTCGCTGTGTATGCCTCTGTCGCTATCGCTGTCTCTGTCGCTGTCGCTGTCTCTGTCTTTGTCTTTGTCTCGGTCTCTGTCTCCCTCTATAATGCATGTCTGTATGTCTAACTGTCGTTTTCTCTTTATGTATCATTCTGTCTCTCTGTCTCCGTCTCTCCATCTCTGCCTCTCTCTGTCTCTCGGCGTCTCTCTCTATCATAGAAGGAATTAGTGGTTAGCCCCTGGCACACGAGACAGGAATTCCACAGATTACTCAATCAGATGCCTGCGCTGATAAGGCTGGCTTTAAATAGTCAGCTATTTGTATTTGCGATAAGCGTTGACTGGAATTAGTAATGAGAAGATAAGAACCACATCTAACAACTCAATCGACGAGATCGAGTAATCGACGGCGATACGCTTCGACGAATTTTAATTGGAACAAATTCACTGGACCGTCGATTCCTTCCATGATGACGATACACTGACCATTCATTCAACCATTCATGCCTTCATTCATTCATTCATTCATTCATTCATTCAAATATTCATTCATTCATTCATTCAAACATTCATTCACTCATTCATTCACTCATTCATCCATTCACTCATTAAACCATTCATTCATTCATTCACTTATTCATTCGTTCATTCGTTCGTTTGTTTGTTCATTCAATCATTCATTCGTTAATTTATTCATTCACTCACTCATTCATTCATTCGTTCATTCGTTCGTTCATTCATTCACTCACTCATTCATTCATTCGTTCGGTCGGTAATTCATTCATTCATTCATTCAGTCATTCATTCATTTATTTATTCACTCACTCACCCATTTATTCATTCATTCATTCATTCATTCGTTCGTTCATTCATTCATTCAGTCATTCATTCATTCATTCACTCATTCATTCATTCGTTCATTCATTCATTCATTCAGTCATTCATTCATTCATTATTCACTCACTCACTCACCCATTTATTCATTCATTCAATCATTCAATCATTCATTCATTCTTTCGTTCATTCATTCATTCATTCAGTCATTCATTCATTTATTTATTCACTCACTCACTCATAAATTCATTCATTCATTCACTCAACCACTCATTCAACCATTCATTTATTCATTCGTTCGTTCGTCCTTCGTTCATTCATTATTTGTATGCATTCATTTAATCAAATTCTATCACGAGGCCGCCAGAAGCAACCATTACAACCAAATCGTTATCGTGTAAACTTAAGATGAGACAAAAAATTATGTGAATCTGCACCGAGTGGCTTTGAATAACAGTGATAGATGTGGTTGAAGAGCAAGACACTGGAAGAAGAAGATAGCGGAAGAAGACGAAGGTGGAATGATGATGGAAAGATAAAATGTATGGAGAGAAAAAGGGAAGATGGAGGGAGAGAGGAAATGTTTCGTATGAGAGACAAGACGGAGAGAAAAAATTGAAAGGCTACGAGATGAAAACATGGAAAATTAGAAGGTGTGAGATGAGCCATAGGTTAGTGGATGGATGGATGGATGGATGAATAGGTGGATGGATTGATGGATGGATGGATGGATGGATGGATGGGTGGCAGGGATGTTAACAAGGACCTGACCCCCAAGGACCAGGACCAGGACAAGGACCTGACCCCCAAGGACCAGGACCAGGACAAGGACTTGACTCCCAAGGACCAGGACCAGGACAAGGACCTGACCCCCAAGGACCAGGACAAGGACCTGACCCCAAGGACCAGGACCAGGACAAGGACCTGACCCCAAGGGCCAGGAACAGGGCTAGACAAACAATAATAAATAATAATGTCACAATGTGCATTTGGAAGTAATGACTAATTGTACTGTGAAAGTACGAGACAGTGAAAATTAGTAACTTGTAATGTACTGACTCAGTATAAGTTTATTGATTGCATTTTAAATAAACCAGAGTCTCCAGCAGCTTGTCGGTCATGCGTGCACGATTAGGTCGCAGAATCAGTCCACTTTGCGAAAAGACACGCTCCACTGGTGCTGATGTTGCTGGAGAGCACAATACTCGACTGAATAGTTCTTTGAGCTTAGTGAATTTATCAGATGTCAGCACAGTGGTGAGTGATAGCTCATCTGCAGGTGACACATTGATCAGCTGCAAATACTCGGTCAGTTGGCGTTCTGGGCTCACTTCAGTGATCTGATCTGCTGAAATTAAAGAAATGTCAAAGTTGGTTACAACCTTTAATTAGTAATGAGTAAAATAATCCAAAAAGTGAACTAATTTACACACAAGGTACTTACGAATGTGTAAATACCAAATTTCACAGAAAAGGAGTGTGATGTTAATTTACAATGAATTGAAATGAATACGACTGTACGGCATGACAGACAAGGCTAGTAATATAATACTATTATTAGTATTAGCATCTCAAATGAGGAACAATAAATTTCAAATTTAATTAAGTTTAAGTCAGTAGGTGGCTGCTGAAGAAATGAACTGAAAGAAATGACAATGCATCATGCTAATGCTGGAACTTTATTGAGCATGAGAGCGATTAAAATTTAAAAGATTAATATGTAAGTTTCCTCCTTGGTCTTACAGTTTGTTTCAGACTTTCAGCGTTGTCAACATGCAACCTACAAGTTAAGTGAATGTTGTAATATTAAAAACTGTTGTCAAGCTACCTGGAACCGGTGCCTTCTGTTTGTTGTAGTGAGCAAACAGAGTGCTATGTCGTTTTTTAGGTGGCGGCTCGTCACACTGCACGTCCTGTAGGGGTTTAGATGTGGAACAATCAGCAACAGCACCCGTTGGATCCGTAATGCCTGAGCGGCTTAAACTCTTGCTCAGCTCAGCAAACAGGAGTCCTGAGAAGGACATGGACATGATGAAACACGGTCTTATTTGACTTAGCATTACATTAAGAGACTATTAGCCATTTCAATCAGTCAATCAATCAATCAATCAATCAATCAAGTCCTTTTATTTCTTTTATTTCTCACTTTATAACAACATATCGAACAATTAAAATAAGGTACATATCACATAATAACTCTGGTTTGTTAAAAGACTTTAAATGACAAAACAAAATTTTTAGATCAAACATCAGATTAGTAAAATCAGACTCCAAAATAGGCAGACACACTACCTGGTAAACAAGATAAAGTATTAAGTTACACACGCTAAATGGGGATTAGCCAATTACAAGAAATACGGTACATAGCGGACTAAATAATACGATATTAGTAGATTTAGTACAATAGATGTTGAAGTATCACCACCTTCCCCCACAATATATTGTTAGTACGAGGATATCAGCAGTTTGAGAGAATCTCTAGTCTAGATAATAAAAGTAAACAATGTAAACAAACGAGGAGAAACAGTTAAACAACAATAAATGCTTTTGAATGTCATGAAGTGTTATAATTAAAAATTGATAAGTGTTCACACATTATGTACATATATTATATATCTGTATATTTAAAATACAGGAATGAGAATTTGCTATTGATTAATTATATTCAGACTGACCATTTATCCTGCATCTTGTGGCTTCTTTCACTTCATTGGTGCCAGGGTAGTCTTGAAGCCAATGGTAGGCATAGGACGGGTCAAGTGCTGGTGCCATTATGAAAACGTTGCTATGGAATTTCAGTTGATTGAAATGTTTCCTGGGTTCCGATGACCTTTGGATTTCAATACCCAGCAACTGAAAAATCCCGGAAAACCTGTCACACAGGCTATTGAGAAGAGTTTTCACAAGACAAGTGAAAGAGCCTACTGATTGAAGACGGGCTTCAAGTGTGACCTTCAGAGACAAAATGATGGGTACGACACAGCTAATTGTAACGACTTCATCTCCCTGAGTGAGATCCGTGGCCTCAGAAAACGGTGAAAGGATTTCGACCAACTCTTTCAACTGAGTTACATCTTTTGGTAGCAAAATAAGATTTTCATGCTTATTAGCACTCAGAACCTTATTCAGTAGGGTTATATCAAGCGACACAAACGAATGTAGCTGTCTGAACGTGCTGTTCCATCTAGTGTTGTTTGTTGCTGGAATAGACTTGCCTCGAGTGCCCATCACTCTCTCAAACTCACTTCTAAACAAGGCACTCTGGTGAACAATGTTAGCAATCTTACTGCACTTAGACATGAATGGTCGACCTGAAGATACTACATCTAAACCGTCTCGAACCACAAGCTGCAATGAATGAGCGAAACAAGATATGTGCTCCTGGTTTCGAACAAGCCCCTCAATATTGACTTCAGTGACATCTTGCCAAAACGAAGGATCATCAATCGTAGTTCGTCCATCCGTATGATCTGCATCGTCCATAGAATCAGACCTCTCATCATCTTGCAGTTGCACACGGAACATCACATCAATAGCTTTACGCATGTTCGATGCGTTGTCTGTCACAACGTATTTCACTTTCTGCTTTACTTCAAACTCATCTATGACATCAGTGATGGCCTCAGAAATTCTCCCTGCAGTGTGGCTTCCAGGAAAAGCCTTGAATGACAGGAGAGCACGCTGTGACTTTCCATCAATAAATGCATGTGCAGTTATGGCAAGAAAAGCATGCGAGCGTCTGTCTGTCCAGATATCTGTGGTCAAAGAGATATCAGTGCAGCGTTGCATAAGTGCTTTGACGTAGTCTGTCTTGGTAGTGAGCATCTTAGGCAAGATGGAGTACGTGATTGTTTGACGACAAGGAGGAGTGTACTTTGGGTCCAGATCAGACAAAAATGAACAAAATGAAGCATTGTCAACAATTGAGATAGGAAGACAGCAATCAATGATAAGTTTGTTAACCAGAGAAGAACTAATAGACCGTTGACGAGGATTGGTTTGACCGTATGCTGCTGCAGAGTTTGACTGAACAAATGACAACATTGACTGCTGTGGTGCACTCATATTTGATTGGACATGCCGACGGTACTCAGTATATAGCTCCGCATGTCGGGTTTTCAGATGCCTATAAAGCAGAATAGGAAAGATTTCACTAGTTTTGACACTAGTTTTGACATCTAACAAATACTCTGTTAATAATTACTAATTTAGTAATTTTAGTTTCAGTAATGAACTTCATCGTTTAAAACTTTACTTTAAATCAACATTTTCATCAGTATCCTGCTTCTAATTTGTGATCAACGTGTTTAAACCGTACGTTATCCCGCTTCATGGTTCACGTTCAACATTTTCGTCTTTCATCCCGTTTCTATTAAAAAAATAATGTTTTCATCAGTGTCCGAATGAGTTCGCAACATGGCACAAGAATAAATTACGCTAAAGCGATAGATTACACAGTAATGAATAGTTACTATTGACAAATGGTTTACAGTTTACAGTACACTTGGTCACTTATTGACACTTACTTTGTGAAAGCACTTGTGACGTTCACTCTGTCCTGAATGCGCTTGTTGCAGTTTCTACACGCTGCATGCCATCGCTGACCTTTCACTGCAAATTCTTTATATCCGAACTTTATAACACGAGGTCTGGTGACTCCAGTCGGCCCTGTTACTGTTACTGATGCACTATTACTATTACTATAACTATTACTGTTTTGTGACATATCTTTTTCTTCTTCGTCTATCTCACTCTCATTTGAGTCACTCGACTCCATAATTAATTCAATTTTCAACTGCAAGTTTCAAGATGGAAGACCAACGACGTATTATTATTAATAGAAGAATGCGCAAGACCATAGACGCCATATTTTTAGACGCCTTGAATGCACTGTAAATTATATAATATTATGCGAATAAGTTTAAGAACCACTGGAATAATGGAATTGGAAAGAAGTCCTTGCAAGGACTAAAGACAAGGACAAGGACAAGGACCTGACCCCAAGGACCAGGATAAGGACAAGGACCTGACCCCCAAGGACCAGGATAAGGACAAGGACCTGACCCCCAAGGACCAGGACCAGGACAAGGACTTCAAAAATGTCCTTAAGGAGTCCTTAAGGACAAGGACAAGGACAAGGATTAACATCACTGATGGGTGGATGGATGGATGGGTGGTTGGATGGATGGATGGATGGGTGGGTGGATAGATGGATGAATAGGTGGATGGATGGATGGATGGATGGGTGGATGGTTGGATGGATGGATGGATGGGTGGGTGGGTGGGTGGGCGGATGGGTGGGTGGATGGATGGATGGGTGGGTGGATGGATGGATGGATGGGTGGGTGGTTGGATGGATGGATGGATGGGTGGGTGGGTGGGTGGGCGGATGGGTGGGTGGATGGATGGATGGGTGGGTGGATGGATGGATGGGTGGGTGGATAGATGGATGAATAGGTGGATGGATGGATGGATGGGTGGGTGGGTGGATGGATGGGTTGGTGGATGGATGGATGGGTGTGGTGGGGTGGGTGAGTATAGGTGGATGGATGGATGGACAAACGGAGGGATATACCGATGGACAAAATTTAATAGAAAGAAATGTAGGCAGACTGTGAATGGCGACTAAAGGATTGAGCAAGGTATACACTATACGGTGAACAAAATAATTAAATTCTGAAATCCACAGCAGACGCACGTACGCTGACAAACAGACATCCACACAGAAACACACACACACACACACACACGCACAAGCACACACACACACGCAAACGAAACAAGTGATGACAGCTACACAACCTCGTTGGTTAACATTTAATGCAAGCAAAGTAGCAGACCTACATGTATAAGCTACATGTAAGTAGGCTGCATTCTCTGACTGGGGGAGCATATGCTCTGGCCCACAGACCCCTCCGTGGCTGGCCTCTGCAGTCGACGGTGGGGGACGAGACCCCCCTTAACCCCCCCCTCCCATGGCCGCATCGCTCAGCGACGCACAGCTAATCGCTTGTCGAATTCATAGATGATAAAGTCCAACACCAATTATGATAAATCAACCGTGTCGTCGTCGTTGTAGTCGTTGTTGTAGTCGTTGGCGTAGAACATTTGTCGTTGCACGTGTTATTAAATATGCGTCGTTCGCCCGGTATATGTGTAGGCTACGGCCTACGGGCGACCCGCAAATGAGACTCGGGTAATGCGCGAGCACGTCGCTCGCTTAACTCAAAACAGTACTCGGTCGATTAGCACTCTTGATACCAACACATAGAGAGAACACAAGTGACGATGGTGGCCACCAGCGTTGCCACTCTTAAAAAAGGAAAAACCCAAGTTGGAAGGTCGAAAAAACCCAAGAAAACCCAAGTTGCCCAAATCTTCAAAAATGTACGCAATTTCCCGTCCGAAAAATTCTGATGACCTTTTTCTTAGTTAGCCGAAAGAGAAAACCCAAGCAAAAAACCCAGGTTTTTCCGAAAAACCCATTTCCCAAGTTCGGATCGAAAAACCCAAGATCTTGTGGAAAAACCCAAGGAGTGGCAACGCTGGTGGCCACTGCTTGTGTATCCCAACGAGGCTGAGACGGAGAGGTGCGGTTCTAATCTCTGGTCTGGCTACCACCGTGTAAAGGAATTTAAATGCCACACTTTTGACGGAGGTTTTAACAGCTTCCTGATAGTCGGGTATACATACGTGGGTGTTCCTTAATTCTACTAATGACGCTGGTTTGTGTACTGTTCACGCACTGGAGTTACTCTGGGTCGTTAAGTCAATTAAGGGTATATTATTAATAGAGCCTAACGATGCTACTGTAGGACAGTGCTTAAAGTGTAGAAGGAGAATTGTTTTAGACGCCCCTTTGGCAAAAATCATTAGGGCTGCATTTCGATTAATTTTTTTAATCGCGATTAATCGCACGATTAAAAAAATTAATCGCGATTAATTAATCGCACATTTCCTGAAATTTGTAAAGTACATTTTAAGGGTAAAACATTCAGACAAATTTCTAAAAAAAGGATCTCAAATTTTTAATGATTTTACACCAACCGTGTTATGTAAGGCTGTAAGCGGTACGTCAAATAAAAGAGTATGTGATTTGGTCTGAACAGCCTAAAGCTGTACATGCAGCCAGTTACTCAGACATACAAGTTTATTAACATTGTCTGTTGACAAAGATGCTCTCTTTTTGTTCAAAATGTTCCCAGAGAGAGAGAACAATCGTTCACATGGAACAGTAGTGGCCGGAGACGCTAAGTATTTCCTTGCTACAGTGGCCAGGACTTTGTGGGCTCCAGCATGATCCTTCCGCCACTGCAGTGGACAAGAATCCGTATCGATCTCTGGCGCATCTTTGTAGCGAAGTAGCGCATCCGAAGTTGATTTAGCCCGTGGAATCAAAGGTCTATCGTCGTCATCATCATCGTCAGAAGAAATTTCATAGAATTTCATAAGTTTTTTGGCAGGTTCTAAAATAAAAATAATAAATTCCAATTAATTAAATTTTTTACAAACTTTTCCTGAATCGTTATAAGACTTAATTCATTCTCTTAGTCACAGGACACCAACTCAATCAACTGAACAGATATCAACCAATCACACTGTTGTCTGATCATTCAGAATGTACAAGCAACCTCCACGGTCATATTAAGCATTTATCATCATTTGAGTCCGATATTTTTAGGCAGGCTCAATAATAATAGAAATTTAAATTACACTTATTAAAAGTTGAAATAATTATTTTAACCGCACTAACAACCCAAAACTACAGATTCACGGAAATCTGGACAAGCTATTCCTGAATCCTTATAAGACTCAATTCCTTCTCTTAGTCACAGGACAACAACTCTACCACCAACTCAATCAACTGAACAGATATCAAGTTTTACCAACCAATCACACTGATGTCTGTTCATTTGATTGACCTTCAATCATTCAGAATTTACAAGCAACCTCCACGGTGATATCAACCATTTATCATTTGAGTCGGATGAAAATTGATAAAATATCATATGTTTTGGCAGACTTTAAAATAAACAACTTAAATCAACAGATGAATGCACCAAATTAATTTAAATAAGAGAACAATAACATACCAGTGTTTGATGCTGGTATCTGCTCCTTTAACTTCTCTTCAACACTTGAGACTACGATTTGCAGCTCAGTCCAGACTTCCTCTGGTCTGGAAGGAAGCGTATAGGACTGATTTCCGGATGCTATCCGCAAAACGTCCTGCAAGCCCTCATCCGCAACAATGTTTACGGGTCTGCCGTTCAGTGCGATCCAGTGTGCAATGGCGTTTGTCACCGCATCATATTTCGAGCGATCCATTGGTTTCCCTTGGTGCTCCATGAGTCCATGTCCACTAGCGTCGGTTGGCGTTGATTTACAACGTCCTTCTTTTCGGAACCACGTGTTACGAAGGCATGCTTTGTACGCAGATGGTACGACAGCGACGAATTACTGCGGTGGTAGTTAAATTATTTACAAACGACTACCTTATCAGTTTTAAACTTAAACTGTCCGTCCATAACTGTTTTGCCCATTTTCTTCGACTCCATTGTTTGACAAAAACCAACAACATCTATCATAAATCAAAAACGGCTGTTTAAAGTGATCGAAATAACGAAAAGAACATGTGCCGATGGACCGGACGTAGGCAGGCTGTCTCGTACGAGAAGTGTTGGGCGACTCGACAGAAGTGGGCGGTAACCGATAACCGATGATTACTTGAAAAATAATGATTACAAAACTTGACATAAAATGATAAAAATTCATAAAATATTTAATGCGTCTTTTGCGTTAAAAAAATTAATCGCAAATTTTTTAACGCGTTAATCGCGGGCGTTAACGGCGATTAACGTGCAGCCCTAAAAATTATATATAGCCGTTGAAAGCCTTTTGCTATGTATATTCTGAAAATTTTCGTATTTTCAGGTATTGTCGCGATAGCCTTCCTCTACATGCAGATTTTGAACTTTGGATGGAGACAATGCCTATAGTTCGATTAGTTGTCAACAAATTGCATTTGTTCAATGAATGGAGCTATCCCAAACATTTATACCCAGATACCTACTTCTAACATATATAGTTCTACATAATACGCTAATTATAAATATATTAAAGTAAGTTATACACACGCCTATTTATGCTTTTTTTTTTATATGCGAGCGTTTTACTGAGTATGCTTCAATGCGACGTCTGCATGCAGTATATTATATGAAAACGCGATGCATCTGCAATGCTTATAAATATGTGTCAAGTGCAAATAAGTGAGGACGACGACGACGACGACGACGACGACGATGACGATGATGATCAGACATCGTCTGCTCCACCAGCAGATGTTGACAGCGTCGCCTGTCAATCACCGACGGCCGCGGCGTCCTTCGTTTGGCGCGCATATATATCGCCCGCGCATGCAGCGCCCCCTGTCCATCGCTCCCTCGCGAGGTGGAATACTAATAGACGACAAACACACTCGAATGGCCTCATCATCATCAGCAGCAGCAGCAGCAGCACCATGCAGCTTCAGCAGCAGCCATGCCTTTTGCTGCTTCTGCTGAATGCAGGTCTGTACTTATACTTTTGCCCATCAGACCCAGGCCCAGCCGCTGCTGCTGTTGCTGCTGCTGCTGGTGGTGGTGGTGGTTGTGGTGGTGGTGGTTGGTAGTGGTAGTGGTAGTGGTGTTGGTGGTGTTGGTGGTGGTGGTGGTGGCGTTGGCGGTGGTGGTGGTGGTGGTGGTGGTGATGCTGCTGCTGCTGCTGCTGCTGCAACCTCAGCGCATCACGTGCTTTGCAAGCACCTGCAACCACCGCGGTTCTCTCACCCGTCCGCGCTTCTATCAATGTGTATACATGTATATACGCGAATCGACGAAACCTAATGCATGACTTGCTCGTGTCAACGCCGGTGTCAATCAAATTCTGCACTGAGAAATGCACTGTATGTATATATATATAGTCTATATATATATGTTACAGGCAATGTGTAAAATCAGGGATTTTGTAAAATGCCTGAAATTTTTAGGCAATTTGTAAAATCCCCAATTCACTCGGGCACTTTACACAATCCCTGAAAAAAACAGGGATTTTGTAAAATCCCTGAAATCTGAAGCTGAAAATTTGACAGATTGCCTGAAACCCAAATGAACATAATCGTCCATGTGTGCATAATAGACCGGTTCTTGTGCTGAGTCATGTTGATTTTTTATCAGTTTTTCAACGTCGCCACATTGTAGTATTTTGAACCTGTAGAACAAAAAAATTAAAAATGTGTTAATATAAAAGCAATCACATAACAAAGTGGGTGTAGCTTTCTGTCAGCGCCTGCCTCAAGAAATTATGACAATCCCAAAGAGCAAATGTGATATGTGTGGCAAGTTTTAAAAGCACAGCGAATAACGCAAAATTAGTATCATTTGGTGGGAGAAGTTCAGAGGAGATGACTAGGGGAACGTCTAAAGCGGATTTGTCCGTATTACTGGGACTGACTTCAATCCATTAGCTCTGTTTAAAAATACATGCTAGTACTAACTAGTTACCTTAACTAACAATTCAGACAGACTTTAGTAGGGTCAGGTAATTTTTAAAAAAATATGTTTGTCAGTACGGCCCAGAACCTTGGGGAGTACTGGGGCGAAAGTCCCTTTTGTCCTGTGTTCTCGCCTATGTCATACAGTATAATCAGAAGTTACTAACCGTTTTAGGATGTAGTACTGTTTGTTGGTCTTTGTTGCTGTAACTTTCATCGCTTCTTTCAGCTCATCAATCAAACTGAAGTACGTTTCCTTCGGAATCAACACTGTTTTCTTATCGGCATTGTACATTACAAGCAACTGTTCCTTAAATTTTACCTCTTGAATATTATGTTCGCTATCCATTTAGTTTTGGTCGGAGCACCAAAAAGGTTTTTATAGACAGAAATTGTTTAATTTAAATTCAATTTCGGTAATATTAAAATGGCTGTGACTAGCGGACCTCCAAGCGGCCGTCGAATCTCAAATACTAGCGGACCTCCAGTCACGTGAAACCTGTCACATGACTGGCGGCCGTCCAATACTGAATACTAGCAAGCCGCCAGGCTTTCTATTTACACCAATCCACAAGAGTTTCTAATGGCTAAACAAACCCTAAAACTAACCCTAACCGACCCTCACGACGCCTAACCTGAACCTAACCAACACTCACGAAAAAAATTGGTTGCTTACTCTGTTTCTAGTAATTTTCTAAGTCATTAAAACAAGAAAACTTTTGTCCGACATAAAACCAACTATCGGTAACTGCCGCCATTGTAACAGTATTCAAGAATCAAGACTCGTCATGTGACAGGTTACACGTGACTGGAGGTCCGCTAGTATTTGAGATTCGACGGCCGCTTGGAGGTCCGCTAGTCACTTCGTATTAAAATTGCTGCGACAACAAATCACTGATATAAAATTAAATAGACAGGCTGACTTATGGCCCGCAGAACCATAGATATAATAAACCTGGATATTAGAATAACCATACTTACTTACTTACTTCAATATTTCAAAGGGAAAGTGAGTCGCAACAGTCGATGGCAACGTTCAGTTATGTTCGTCATTTCGTTTCAGGCAATCTGTCAAATATTCAGCTTCAGATTTCAGGGATTTTACAAAATCCCTGTTTTTTTCAGGGATTGTGTAAAGTGCCCGAGTGAATTGGGGATTTTACAAATTGCCAAAAAATTTCAGGCATTTTACAAAATCCCTGATTTTACACATTGCCTGTAACATATATACGTATACGTATGTGTATGTGTATGTATTATGTATTAGGTATATGTATTATGTATATGTATATGTATATGTATATGTATATGTATATGTATATGTATATGTATATGTATATGTATATGTATATGTATATGTATATGTATATGTATATGTATATGTATATGTATATGTATATGTAAATATATAGGTGTGTGTGTGTATACAGGGTGAGAATTGCCAGAGGGTTGTGGGGTTCAAACCCCCAGTGTTTCTTAGGATCCAATGCATAGTAAATGTCTTATTGCACACCCCAAAACTACATAAATCAACGTCTGAATCCCCAGTTATGTTTCCACAATTCTTGCACTTACAGCTACCTCGAGAAAGCACCTGTAGAAAAATATATTGACATGAGCAGAAACCTGGATCTATAGGTCTAAAAAGCTTTGAGTGGCATCCCTGGATGTATGGTGTTTGAAATCGTTATCCGTATTAGATGTATAATATGCTATTAGAAGATGTTTTTGTCATCGCTGATGCGGGTTGCTAATGACAACCATCGTCATCATCATCTTCATCCAACGTAGCTGCAGCATGCGACTTCAGAGGCAGGATAAACGTTGCTAAGTAACGGAGATGAGAGACGAATGATAGGTTGATGATGAAACCGAGGAATGCGATATAAGCAGACAGACAGATTGACAGTCAGACAGAGAAATAGACAGACAGAGGCGGACGGATGGTCGAATTGATATAAAGATTGACAGACAGACATACAGACAGACAGACAGACGGACCGATGGATGGGTAGGCAGGCAGGTAGCCAGGTAAGTACATGTAGGTATGATATCTATAGGAAAGTAGATTTTTTTAATGGATAGACAGATATTTTGATGGATAGACAGATAGTTTGATGGATAGAGAAATAGACAAATATTTTGATGGAGTGACAGATAGACAGATAATGGATGCATGAGCAGATATTTTGATGGTTAGACAGAGAGACAGATATCTTGATGGATAAATGATAAACAGATATTTTGATAGATAGACAGATAGACAGATATTTTGATGGCAAGACAGATATCTTGATGGAAAGACAAACATCTTCATGAATAGATAGATAGACCGCTATTTTGATGGACAGACAGATAGACAGATAGTTTGATGGATAGACAGATAGACATGTATTATGATGGATAGAAATATACTAGATCGATATTTTGATGGATAGACAGATAGACAGTTATCTTGATGGATAGAGCGATGGATAGATAAAAAGATATTTTGATGAATATACAGACAAACAGATATTTTGTTGGATGAACAGATAGACAGATTGTTTGATGGATAAACAGGTATCTTGGTGGATAGACAGATAGACAGATATCTTGATGGCTGGTTAAATATTTTTATGAATAGACAGATAGACCGATATTTTGATGGATAGATAGATAGCAAATATTTTTGATGAATGGACAAATTTTTGACGGACAGACAGATATTTTGATGGATATAGACAGATATTACGGACTTTGTCAGCAAACAAAGTACATAATTCTCGCAACTACAGGGTGCGGAAAATAAAGTAATTCCCTACGGTTTTTAACCCATATCTTGGCCAAACACACGAATTTTTAAAAGAAAATTTTCAGTCTTAAAGGCAATTCATATTGACGTACAATGGTAAAATTTAAAAAAAATTGAAACAGAACAAAAGTTATATCACTTTTAGTGAGGCTCCCACCGTTTTTTGACAATTCATAAACGAAACGTCAAAAATTTAGTTTTTTTTTAATATCTTGGCCGGAAGTAAGAATGTTGAAATGAAATTTTACAGGCTTAAAGACAATTCATATATACACATGATGGCCAGATTTCATGAAAATATTTCAAACACAACAAACGTTATGCCACTTTTAGTGAGGCCACCACCGTTTTTGACGATTCAAAAACGAAACGAAACAAAAAGTAGCAAAAACACAATTTTATCAAGTCTCATCTCAATAACTGTTGTCATACAAACTTGGTAGTGCTTCACAACTTGTGTTCAATGTGCCCACCACCAGTGCCAACACTTTTTTTGAGTCTCTTTGCAAAGGTTTTGTTGGACCTGTTGATTAATCTGACAGATTCCTTATTTACCAATTTGATTGTCATCTTGCTAAGTGAATTTTCAGTGACGTGCAGCTGCGCCGGTACCCTGTTTCTTATTTAACTAGTAATAATAATGATCATCTGGCAATATGAAGGTTATTTGATAACAATTATTTGAGATGAGACTTAATAAAATCGTGTTTTTGCTACTTTTTGCTACTTTTTGCTACTTTTTGCTGCGTTACGCTTTTCAATCGTCAAAAAATGGGGGGGGGGGGGGGTTGCCTCACTAAAAGTGATATAACGTTTGTTCCGTTTGAAATATTCTAATGAACTCTAGCCATCATGTGTAGATAGGAATTGTCTTTAAGCGTGTAAAATTTCATTTCGATATTCCTACTAATGGCCAAGATATTGGCCAGAATAACCGAATTGATTTTTTCTTACTTTTTGGTTACGTCGGGTTTTTGAATCGTCAAAAAACGGAGGGTGGCTTCACTAAAAGTGGTATAACTTGTGTTGTTTGTGAAATATTTTAATGAAATCTGGCCATCTGGTGCATATATGAATTGTCGTTAAGACTGTAAAATTTCGTTTCAAAATTCTTACTTTTCGTCAAGATATGGGCTGAAAATCGTAGGGGATTACTTTATTTTGCCGCACCCTGTAAATATCGAGCGACATTCGACAGATGGAAAGAAGACAGCTGGACGAATGATGTGGAAGAAGGTGGGAAATAGACAAGGATGATGATATAGGAAAGAATGAACGAACGAACGAATGAGCAAAGGTTGAGGAGAAGGACAATGAGGAGGAGGAGGAGGAGGAGGAGGAGGAGGAGGAGGAGGAGGAGGAGGAGGAGGAGGAGGAGGAGGAGGAGGAGGAGGAGGAGGAGGAGGACAATGAGGAGGAGGAGGAGGAGGAGGAGGAGACGTGACGGCTGGAGGAGCTATATAACGTACTTAGCGAACTTCTCTAAATAAACCTACAATGACAAGACAAACATCGAGTGGAAAACCGATAAACTGATATCTCCACAGCTCATACATAAGCAATATATCTATATATGCATACATTTGTGTGTGATGGTGTATGCTGGAGAATATATATATATATATATATGTATGTATGTGTGTAGTATATATATATATAAGTCTTTGTAAATACATAATATGTATACTTTGTTTATATATTTAATTATATATGTATACCATGTTGATATGTAAATGCATTGATATACATACATATATATACACTGTGTCCGGAAAAAAAGGGACCCAATTAAAAATATGAAAATAAATAGTAAACATTCACCGATTTTTACAATTCAAACAGCATTTTAATCCTGACATATTTGTCTAATATTGGTGAAAATATAAAAGTTCCAGTCACAATGATGACGTCACAATGACGTCATTTCCATAAAAGTTCATTTAGCCGGCCAGTCATGCGTGGTTTAGACTCTCAGTAAGACGGAAATTCATTTAATAGAACCAGGAGTGAAAATAACTGCAGCTCATAACAGGAACTGTCTGCTCTACAAAAAATTGGTGCCTGATATACGGGAATACTAGGATTAATGAACATTTCAACAAGATGGCGCTCCAGCTAACTGAGCTCGTTAAACCGTTGAACTGTTGACTATAGGAGACTCCGAATTTCATTCCTCGTATGATCTTTGGCCGAGGAACGGCCCGAGCTTAAAACCAGTTGATTTATACAATTTGGAGACTATTGCAGGAGATGGTGTACAAGACTAGGAAAAGAGACATTGAAGAACGTGAGCGAATTGTTAATGCCTGGGAGGATTTTGATAAGCTGGTTATCGATGCTGCTGCTGTTGGCTATTAGCGCGACCGTTTTGAAGCTTGCGTTGGGTTCGAAGGTGAACACTTTGAGCACAAATTGCAGTCTGACATAATTCTGATATAAAAATAAAATTGAACTAACATTTATTATTGATAAATAACATCTTAAAACATCTTTAAAATATTGAAATTTGAGATAATTTTGTGCACTTATCGCTTAAATTTGAATTTTTTTGCAAATGACGTCACTATGACGTCATCATTGGAACTAGAACTTATATATTTTCACAATTGTTAGACAAATATGTTAGGATAAAAACGGTGTTTGAATTGTAAAAATCGATGAATATTTACTATTTATTTTGATATTTACAAAATGGGTCCCTTTTTTTCCGGACACAGTGTATATATATGTATATATTCTCTACTATACATGTAGACATAGGCGGCGTAACTGTATCTATCTGTCCCTCTATCGGACTGTTCATTCCTTCGCGCCTTCGTCATTCATTCCATCAATCCTTCTAATGCTAAATGCGATTATATATCACGCAAGAGAAACGCTCCAATGAATCTCCTCAGCTGAGAGCGCCATCTATTCGTGGGAGGAGGAAGTTGAAACTATACACAAATATACAATGTACATGTAGGCTATACTTGCATGCAAATCAATATGTTGCAAGTGCTAACCGTTAACACATACATGTCATACACACACAGTCACACTCACACACACGCACGAGAACGCACACACAAACACACACGCACGCACGCACACAGCATAATAATACTTATTATGCATACATAATAATATAGCCTACTACAAGCATGCGTAACATTGCGTATACTATAGATTGTAAGTCGTATTTGAATAATTATGTCAGAACGTCTGTGTGTGTATGTGCATGCGTGTGTGTGTGCGACTGTGCGTGTGTGTGCAGGTGTGTGCGTGTAGGTGTGCGTGTGCGTGCGTGTGTAGGTGTGTGCGTGTGCGCGTGTGTGTGTGTGTGTGTGTGTGTGTGTGCAGGTGTGTGTGTGTGTGTGTGTGTGTGTGTGTGTGTGTGTGTGTGTGTGTGTGTGTGTGTGTAGGTGCGTGTGTGTGTGTTTTCATTTCAGGTGCACCAAGCATGCATACTGGTGTTGATGATGATTATCTATAGGTGTTTGTCTTTACACACCGAATCACCTCTTCGTGTGCCTTTGGCTCTGTGTGTATATTTACTTACATGTATTCGTTCGTTTGCTTCTATGTATGTTTGCCTCTTCGTATGTTTGCCTCTGTGTATGTTTGCCTCTGTGTATGTTTGCTTCTATGTATGTTTGCCTCTGCGTATGTTTGCCTCTGCTTATGTTTGCCTCTGCGTATATTTGCCTCTGCGTATGTTTGCCTCTGCGTATGTTTGCCTCTGCGTATGTTTGCCTCTGCGTATGTTTGCCTCTGCGTATGTTTGCCTCTGCGTATGTTTGCCTCTGCGTATGTTTGCCTCTGCCTATGTTTGCCTTTGCGTATGTTTGCCTCTGCGTATGTTTGCCTCTGCGTATGTTTGCCTCTGTGTCCGTTAAACTCCATTCACCTGTATTGCTGGTGTATTGTAAACCTGTTTGTGTCTTCGATTCTGGGACCGTATATGCAATTTATGCATGCATTGATGCATGAGTTTAGGTGTTTGTCTGTCTGTCTCTATATCTACATGTGTCTTCATGTTTGTATGTATGTCTGTCCATCCGTATGTCTGTCTGTCTGTGTGTTGGTGAGTATGTGTGTCCGTGTATATGTGTGTCCGTGTGTAGTCCGTGTGTACGTGTGTCTGTGGCTCTGCTGGCTTGTGGGTCTGTCTGTGCGACTGTGTGTCTGTGTATTTTGCGTTTGTGTGTGTGTGTGTGTCTGTATGTCTGTCTGTCTGTCTGTCTGACTGTCTGTCTCAACACACATTGCTCAGGCTTTCTTTTTTAATTGTCAATAGGCATACATTGCAGACTTACACCGTTCAATACACAATGTACATAGATATACTAATGGCCATCACGAAGACACTATATACAGGCATAATTATAGATTTTATAACTATTTTTTATATATTGACTAATGCAAAAGTGGCACCTGAACTATTTATTTAAAACTATTATAATAGGTCACTGTAAGAACAAATGTTTGTGTTAATTACCATGATGACGACGATTACAATGAAGCTGATTATGATGATGATGACGACGACGACGATGACGATGACGATGATGATGACGACGACGATGATGACGACGATGATGACGACGAGGAGGAGGAGGAGGAGAAGGAGGATGAGATGGAGTGCAGTAAGAGGAAGAGAAGGAAGCAGGTGGACGTGGAGGAGGATGAGGAGAATGCACTGTGCGACCCTATTCGGTCGTCACTTGGAATGCAACCGATGTCGTTGTTTATCTTTCGCTTTACGGGTAACCCAACACCCACCAGAGTTTGTCTGCCTGCCTGTCTCTCTCTGCCTATCCGTCTGTATGTCTGCATGTCTGTTTCGTTATCTGTCTGTCTATCTGTCTATCTTGTTTGCTCTATTGTTTGCTTGATTGACTTTCTTTATTCTGTGCCTGGCGGTCTGTATATCAGTCTATCTGTTTGCCTGTATTTTCATCTGCCAGTTCACATATCTTCTCTGTATGCCTATCTGTGTGTGTGTATATATGTGTATGTGTGTGTGTGCCATTCTTTCTGTCTTTTTCTGCATTGTCTGCCTTTGCGTCTGGCTGGTCATCCATCTTGTTTGTCTATCGAGCTGTCGGTCTGTGTTTGTCTGCGTGTGTGTCTGTCTTTTCGAGTGTCTGTCTGTCCGTTTGTCTGTTTGTCTGTTAATTTGTCTTTCTTTTTTTACTTCGTTTTACTACACGTCTTGTATGCCGATAAATCTGTCGTTATGTTTGTCTGACAGCCTGTCTGGTCTGTCCTTTATGCACTGCTTTTTTTTCCCATATGCGTTTCTATAGTATACATGTCTTTCAATCTTCAGTTATCTCTATTGTCTGCTTCTTTATCCTGTATTGTCCTTGTCTGTATTCTATCTGGACAGGCGGCACACACACACACACACACACTCACCCTCTCTCACTAACTCACTCTCTCTCACTTACTCACTCACTCACTCACTCTGTCTCTCATTCCGTTCCTGTCTCTCTCTGTCTCTCTCTGTCTCTCTCTGTCTCTCACGCACACAGTGCCACACACAAACAAACGCAGCACACCTACAAACACAAACACAAACACACACAACATGGAGAAGAGATTTGTTCAGATTTCGCCTGTTTCTTACGCCCCTTGTTGTTGCCGACTCAGCCATAGAAATGAGTGCATCGACCGCACACTTTCAGTGGTGGACTGGTGGACTGAATGGAACAGGCGCGGCGAGGAAGGGAGAGGGTTGAACATCGATCCTCATAATTATATGCCGAAACCAAGAAAATGAAGTCGTGTGTGTGTGTGTGCGTGTGTAGTGTGCGTGTGTGTGTGTGCGTGTGTGTGTGCTGTGTGTGTACATGTGTGTGTGTGTGTGTGTGTGTGCACGTGTGTGTGTGTGTGTGTGTACATGTGTGTGTGTGCATGTGTGTGTGCGCGTGTGTGTGTGTGTACATGTGTGTGTGTACATGTGTGTGTGTGTGTGTACATGCGTGTGTGTGTGTGTGTGTGTGTGTGTTTGCCGCTCTTTGACTGACTATAGAAAATGACTCAGAAGTGAAACTTACATGTGCATGCGTGCTGCCGTTTAATTACATTGTTGTATGTCATGAATGATTCCTGTCGCCCTCCTCCTTTCTCAAGGCTTGGTACTGGCACTGGAAAAGTGCAAGAAGCGGCGAAATTTATATGCTTTACATACGTCACACATTTTTAAATATGCGCGTGGTGTGTGCGTGCGTGTGTGTGTGTGTGTGTGTGTGCGTAATGTGCGAGTGCGCGCGTTTTGGTGTGTATGGTGTTCGGGTTTTTCTGTGCGTGTGTGCACTCAGACTACACCATATTATAATTATTATACAATATACACCATGTATATCTAAAGTCCATAGTGGAGGTCTGTTATTTAGGAAGACAATTATTACCATAGTTTATTGTGGCGCTTTACTTTGCAAGTACACACACGCTCCCCGCTACAATCTGTTGGCGATTAAGTCGCCAAGTTATTTAGCGTGATTTACGACCTACCGCAAAGCAAGAAGGAGGAACAAGAAGACGAGGGCGACGACAACGACGAGGAAAATCTGTAAGCGATTATCGTTTAGGTAGATTGTAAACAATGTCGCTTTCATGTTTACCGCAAACCTCTTATGTTGTGCCGCCCGACTCAACAGAGCGAGGCGGAACATTGGCAACTAAAGCAGTTTATTGCTTTACTGTAGGTGTCCGCCTTTCTGACATGACGTTTGATTTAGTGCAGCATTATATTATGTATTGTGTTTATGTGTGTTTGTATTTGTGTGTGTTGATGAGTATGGATACATTGAAGATAACCTGTCGCAGTATGATTGTGTTCATTCTCTATATAGGCCTATCTGTCTCTGTCTCTATCTGTCTGTCTGTCTCTGTATGTATGTCTGTCTTTCTGTCTCTCTCTTTCTGTACACATACGTACGTTTATTTGATTATTTATACGTATGTTTACGTATTTGTTTATGTATTTTTAGATCCGGTGGACGCTGAGATTTACAAATCAGCATCATCCGAGCTGCAGTACCACAACCACCACCATCATCACGTTCTACCATCACACCAAGGACCCTCCTCCGCAGCCCACCACCACCACCACCCCCACCACCCCCTACCCGACCATCTCTCACCCTCAGCATCCACCTGCCTTCCGCCAATCACTCTCCCAAACGACGCTTCTCGCACATCAGGCGTCGAACCCTCGACGCTCACATCACCTTCGTTCGGCTTCACCCAGGAGCAGGTTGCGTGCGTCTGCGAGGTACTCCTCAACGGGGGCAGCGTCGACCGCCTCGCCCGGTTCCTCTGGTCACTCCCGGCCTGCGACCACCTCCACAAGAACGAGAGCGTGTTGAAGGCCAAGTCAGTCGTCGCCTTCCACTCGGGCAACTTCAAGGAGCTTTACCGCATCCTGGAGGGCCACTCCTTCTCCCCCTTCAACCACCAGAAGCTGCAGACGCTCTGGCTGAAGGCGCACTACGCCGAGGCGGAGAAACTTCGGGGGCGACCGCTGGGGGCCGTTGGGAAGTACCGGATACGACGCAAGTTCCCCCTGCCAGCGACGATCTGGGACGGAGAGGAGACGAGCTACTGCTTCAAGGAGAAGTCGAGGTCGATCCTGAAGGACTGCTACCAGCGCAATCCGTATCCTTCACCGAGGGAGAAGAGGGCGCTGTCCGATGCGACGGGGTTGACGACGACGCAGGTCAGCAACTGGTTCAAGAATCGGAGACAAAGGGATCGAGCGAACGAAGCCAAGGACACGAATAACAAGTATGGAATAATTCATTCATTCGTTTGTTCGTTCGTTCGTTCATTCGTTCGTTCGTTCATTCATTCATTCGTTCGTTTGTTCGTTCATTCGTTCATTCATTCATTCGATCGTTCTTTCGTTCGTTCGTTCGTTCGTTCGTTCATTCGTTCGTTCATTCGTTCGTTCATTCATTCGTTCGTTCGTTCGTTCGTTCATTCATTCGTTCGTTCGTTCATTCATTCGTTCGTTCGTTCATTCATTCATTCGTTCGTTTGTTCGTTCATTCGTTCATTTATTTATTCGTTCGTTCGTTCGTTCGTTCATTCATTCATTCGTTCATTCGTTCGTTCATTCGTTCGTTCGTTCGTTCGTTTGTTCGTTCGTTCATTCATTCGTTCGTTTGTTCGTTCATTCGTTCATTCATTCATTCGTTCGTTCGTTCGTTCATTCATTCGTTCGTTCGTTTGTTCATTCGTTCGTTCATACGTTCGTTCGTTTGTTTGTTTGTTCGTTCATCCATGCATTCATTCATTCATTCATTCATTCATTCATTCATCCATTCGTTCATCTATTCATTCATTCATTCACTCACTTATACTCGCTCATCCATTCATTCATCCATTCATTCATTCACTTATACTCATTCATTCATTCATTCATTTATTCATTCGTTCATTCAATCAGTATATGCATTTATATAGCGTCTCTTCGAGGGTTATAAGCTTACGCAGAGAAACTCGCAATCTCAGCGTGGCTAAATAAAGCTGTCTTAAGATGAGAGAGGAAAACCTGGGAAGAATTTTTGGAAAGAGAGCGGATGGTCAGAGGAAGACCATTCCAGGTTGAGGGTCCAATGTCATAATCATAATCGTATGATATAATTATGTATGATATATGTATGACATATGTATGATATAATTATGTATGATATATGTATGATATATGTATGATATATGTATGATACATGTATGATAGATGTATATGGAAATATGCATGTATATATATTATTATGTCTTGCACCAGATGACTTATAATCCGTATGCCTCCATGTAGTGACAAGCAATCAGTAGTGAATGGCTTTGCTAACAGCAATGCAGAATGTTTGCTTAACTTGACATTTCGTTTCCGCGTCCAATGCTTGCGATATACACACAAACGTACACGCACACACACGCATATCCTTGTACATCAATATATATATATATATATGATTACATATTTGATTACCTATATATATATATCCAAATTTCCCGAGCAACGCCGGGTACCCCAAATATAGTAGATCTATTATGAAGATATATAGACTCAAAGACCTATTATTGTATACTTAATGAATGACATGCTATCTATAGCTGACGGACGGACGGACGGACGGACGGACGGACGGACGGACGGACGGACGGACGGACGGACGGACGGACGGACGGACGGACGGACGGACGGACGGACGGACGGACGGACGGACGGACGGACGGACGGACGGACCGACGGACGGACGGACGGACGGGCGGACGGACGGACGGACGGACGGACGGACGGACGAAGAGCAAGACATTGTCTCTAAACGTTGCAAGTTGCAACTCTGAATTATAACTGGCAACCCAAATTCATCTGCCACTATTTCAACACCACCTTCTTTCTTTTCATGGGTGCACTGTCAAAACGCACTTTATAAATTTATAGATAAAACACAATATCGAAGTCATCACTTTTTTGATGATCAGCTATTTTGACCGTTCTATTTTTTTTACCGGTGCCGGATGAACATAAATTGCGAGTCGTGTTCCATTCTTATATTAAGCCTCGTAACATCTCGTTAAAGGTGTCTAATAAAAAGTTAATTAACTTCTTTGTCTTTCTTTGCCCCTTTTCCGCAAGCGTTTGAAAATCTTTCTCTTTGATTATGGTTTGGTTTCAGGTCGGGAGCGCCTCTGAGGAGTTCTCTTGAAGTGGCACTATATAAATGGTCGATTACAATTACAATTACAATTACAATTGTGGGGCGCGGTGGTATATAATAGACTGGGTATGTTCGTTGCCTTGCAGCTGGAGGGTTGCACGTTCGAATCCACCTCAAGCCGCCTGGTAGGGACATAGGGCAAGTCCTTCACTCGCAATTGCTCAACGCTTCGACGTGAAACTCCGATCCAGTGTCCGCGCCGTAGTCGGGAGCGCTTCTGAGTTGCTTTCTTAAAAAGTGCACATACGTATACTTTCAGATGTTCATTTTGTTTCTTTCCAGGGATATTGGACCAACGAATCTCGACTCGAACTTCGCTTATTCGAGCGACAACAGAATCGAACCGAAAAGCGAACCGGAATCGCCGCCATCTTTATCTGCGGAATCATCACTACCGGAAATGGACCATCCGGATCCCTACGCGCATGCGCTGCAGGACACTTCCGGCGGCGGGGGCGTACAGCTCTTCTCGCCTACCACTACACTGCCACCATACCGAAGTATAGCAGGGCACCACCACCAGTACGGTTTTCACAAACCGGAAGTTGAGTCCCAAACCGGAAACGACTGCCCCAGAACGGACCGTGACGTCTACAGTTCATTTTATTCGCAAATTTACCACCCGGATGTGTTCTATGACTCCATTAAACATCTCGGCCATCAATAAAAAATATAATCAGCTTTAAAAACATTAATTGACGTCGAATTTTATGGATAAATTGCATTTCCTAGTGTTTAGTATACCAACGACAATAATACATAAACCGTTGTTGACATTTAACAGCAAGTTACTGCCAGTCATCGTGAATAACTATAACTATTCGCTTGCGTTTGCACAATCATGATTTGTGAAATTTTGATGAAACCTGTTCTGTGTACAGTTATTAAGAGTTTTATGAAATCCGTATATCTTAATTTCATAGTGGTAAATTTCGAAATGGTAGTTTTTCAGTTTCGCTTGGTGCATCATTCATCATCATCATCACCAACACCAACACCACCACCACCATCATCTCATCATCATCATCATCATCATCATCATCATCATCATCATCATCATCATCATCATCATCAAACATGGGCTCAGTGCCCGTATGTGTTCGATACCTCCTTCACAATGTCTCTCCACTCGAGTCTGTCCTGGGCCGCTTACCCCAGGTGCTGTAGATCTTTTGCACATAAATCCATAATGTCACCCGTCCACTCTCTTTTGTTGTTGCCCTCCATTAGATCTATTCCGAACATCAGAGTTTTAATCTTTCTATCATCTTTCATTCTGCAGATATAATAATTTTTATGTCCGAACAATTTCATTTTTCGTTGGATAACCTTCTGCATCGGGATCTCGTTATATCCACCTTTTTGTATAACTCTTCATTATTAATCTTCTGCGTCAGATCTTCTGTAATGCGACGAACAGAGGCGGCGGCAGGGGGTTAGGGGGCTAAGCCCCCCCAAAATAGGCAACCCATTTTTTCCCATGTAAAAATGACAAAATTCGACTTTGAGCCCCCAAAAATCGAAGCTCATGACTAAAGAAAATGGTCATCAGAAATTTTGGCGGTGAAAATGGAAACTTTTTACAAGATTTCGACCGCATGACTAAAAAAAGGTCGTCGGAAATTTTGGTGATGAAAATGGAACTTTTTACAATATTTTGACCGCATGACTAAAAAAGGTCGTCAGAAATTTTGGTGATGAAAATGGAACTTTTTTAGGAAATTCACCCCCCCCCCCCCCAAAAAAAACTGAAATCCTCTCGCCGCTACTGGCGAAGAAATTTGTATAAACCAAAAAAGAGGAAGTTTAACAAGTGGGCGCATGATTTCCACGGGTGTGGGTGTGTGGGATAGGCAAGACTCTTGGCCTATAAGGTCGGGCGACCATGCAGGTTGTCTATTATGCTGTATAGTTTACTTGTTTCGGTAAAAGACACGATTACCGTTCTGAATAACCTATGAATAACCTTCGCCGTACATACAAATAAGGGTCTGGCGGTTCTCACGCCAAAACTCCTATCCCTCCTACTTAATTGTTTTTAACTGCTCGACACACAGAGGCGTTAAACGATGACGTTATAGTTATAGAAAGCAAATACGAAACGACATTGTTATTATTGTCGTCATTGTTATTAACGGTATTAATATTGTTAACATTATCCAGCCATCAGCACATAGAACACAACTTGCAACTGCCAGCGTAATTATACATGTAGTAGGTGCTGCAAATGTGCCATGTATATTCGGGAATCGGGACATAACGGCCAATTTTAGAATTCTGCCGAATATAGCAAATAAATATAATATTTAGTATATAAATATATTTAAAAATCAAGCCGCCTAGTGTAACACCTTGAACAAGTCTTTCGCGCGCAATTGTTCATGCGCTTCGGCGTGAAACTCCGATTTAGTGTCCGCGCTGAAGTCGGGAGCGCTTCTGTGTAGTACATTGAAGACGCGCTATAACAAGTGCAAACACACATATATATATATATATATAATTTTTATATATATATATAATATTTATATTTAGTATACTGGCGAGATGGCATTGATGATTGTAGTACTAATGACGATGTTAACGACAATGATGACGAAGGTGATGATGACATTGGTAATTGCAGGGCGTTTTCGCTTTGTTTAGAAATCGTCGTTTCCTGTTCTGCCAATGACGGTAGAGATTCGATTGTGTCAACAGATTTACGGTCGGCGGCCATGTTGGCTGAATCAGCGCCCTCTTTCGACGGCCGAGGAACGTCTGCCGAGTAACCACCTCCTCCTCCACCTCCACCTGCCACCGGAAGCACGGTGTCGCCGCCTCCTATACAGTGTGTGCCTTCCGCCATTTTCCGCGTCAATGGCGAGGGGTGGTGTGGGAAACAGCACGGCGCGTCTGATAGACCTCCTCGCGGTGCAGCAACTGCGGGTGACGTCATTCGCGCCTGTTTGCATAGGAGCAGAAAGTATATGTCAGCGCCTTTATACGTGCTCAGATGCACACATACATGCAACGTGTGTGTTTATGTGTGCCCGTGTGCGTGCGTGCAGATGTGTGTATGTGTGTATGCTAGGTGCACATGTGTGTGTGTGTGTGTGAGTGTGGGTGTGCGTGCATGCGTGCATGCTTGTGTTTGGGTGTGCATGTGTGTTTGCGTGCGTGTATACGTATACGTGCGTGCGTCTAACCTTGTCAGTACATTTGCACATTACTTCGATATGTATCAAAATTAGTCCGTATACACAGTAGAAGTCCCGTACAATAATTCCGTCTTTATGAATTCGTTTCAAGAACTTCTCTATAGTGATTGAGACGTAATAAAGAATATCAATATCTATAGCGCAATAATGCTTTCAATCATTGCCTCAACCGCGTCATATATACCGATGCGTGTTATATACCAATGCACGTTAAATACCAATGCACGTTAAATACCAATGCGTGTTATCTACCAATGCGCGTTATATACCAATGCGTGTTATATACCAATGCACGTTAAATACCAATGCGTGTTATATACCAATGCGCGTTATATACCAATGCGTGTTATATACCAATGCGTGTTATATACCAATGTGTGTTATATACCGATGCATGTTTTATACCGATGCATGTTATATACCAATGCGTGTTATATACAGGTGCGTGTTATATGAAGAATCTCGTTTGTATTTTTAAGAGTCCGTCTTACAGTATCAAACGCCTTCTGTTGCTATCTAAGACCTGTAAAAACAAATAGTGGCAGACTCTTCCGCAATCAGAACCTGTTTTCCACTAGAGTGTATCTATTATGCGTATGTATATAAATTCTACATTTGTATATAATACAAAATTTTAACGCAGATAAGCTATGCATAACATAAATATTTACCTTAGGAATATCACAAGGACATTGGATATTGAAGGCTATATACAGTTTCAATATATTTCCGAAATGATTTCACACACCTCGTGGGAAACGGTTGCAATTCGTTTGAACGGTCGCATTAATTGTAACGAGAGAGAGAGGCGAGTAGTGCCAGTTCTATGACTAGATGAAGGAGGAGGGCGACTGCACAATGATCTTTGCTATAATTATCATGTATACAGTCGCTGAACTTAAATGATATATTGTTAACAATATGGCGAAAAGTCCGGAGTTCGATCCTCCTAAGACGATTAGGGTATGTGAAACCTGGATAAGTCCTAGATATAATACACCGACAACTGTTATTATGTTATACAGCAGAACTAATAAGGGGAATGCATTCCATTTTTTCACAATTTCTCATCTTTTGCGTGTATACATATGCAAATATATATATATATATATTTATATATATATATACAATGTACACATAGAGAGAGTGAGTGAGTGAGTGAGTGAGCGAGTGTGTGAGTGAGTGAGTGAGTGAGTGAGTGAGTGAGTGAGTGAGTGAGTGAGTGAGTGAGTGAGTGAGTGAGTGAGTGAGTGAGTGAGTGAGTGAGTGAGTGAGTGAGTGAGTGAGTGAGTGAGTGAGTGAGTGAGTGAGTGAGTGAGTGAGTGAGTGAGTGAGTGAGTGAGTGATAGACAGACAGACACACACAAACACATAAACGGAAACAAAGAGACAGAGACAGACAGACGCACAGACAGACAGATATTTATGAAAATGGTGTAATGCTTCAACCCATGTATAAATTATATATATACACACGCATATATAATACACATAATGAACATAGGTGCAAAATATACATACATGTATATGCAATTATGTATATGTATATATTCAAGCCTCTTTAGGACTGTTGATTTACGCCCATCTGTATACATACAGAGTCGTTTCGTATCTGATACACGAGTTCGATGTATGCAGGTGCGTTGATGTTTAGATAGCTTCCCTTCGTTCGTTCGACTCATCTCTTCTCATCTCGAGGGCCAATCGTCTGCTACAGTGATGCTGGAAGAGCAGCAATCTGAGAATCGGAATCGCATTTCTACTTCGTTGCATCGAGGATAGACTTTCGTTTGGAAACGCCAGGCATCAGATATACAGTACACACGTGGACGAAGGGGGGGGGAAGAACACTACACAGCCTATATATATATATATATATATATATATATATATATATATTCTCGTATATAACACGCATCGGTGTATAAGACGAGGTTGAGGTAACGATTGAAAACGATTATGTATATTTATATAATGTATTGTTAGTATATATAATATATATATATATAATTATATATACTAATAGGTATATATATATATGCATGTATATGTATAAATATATATTATGTAGGTATATATGCATATATTTTTATGTATATATGTATATATGTGTTATGTATACATATGCACCAGGGTCATCCAGTGCGCTGCCGAAAGTGTTTATGTTGCCTATCACTCTCTCAAATCTTTGTGTATTTTGTGTAAAAGCGAACCTTTCAAACAAGAACGTGCGAAGATAAGCGTGTTTATTTACACATAATATTTTATATGTAAATAGAATGTGACTTAACTTGATGTGTGTGTGTATGTGCAGATAATAACCTTTGAAAATGAGTTGAATGCGTCTTTTTCTGATCGTGCAGCTGCGTGCATGGGAGCGAAGCTGCCGGATGCGGCGCAGGTTTCGCCTTTGCGGCGTGTAACCCGTGCGGAATTCATCGCTTGAAGCTCGGTGCGGTTTGCTAAAGTGTTCTCAACCAAACCATCACCTCTTCGTATCTTATCTTACTTTCCCAATATTACATTACCTTAGCTGCATGCTTAGCATAAACATTTTCCTTTCTTTATCTCATCAAACATAATTATAACTTACCATTACCTAACCATATTTCTTAGTTCTTAATTTCGTTACCTATTGTCGTCTCTGTTTAGAACTGTTCTTCTTGGGCGCGCTGGAGTCGGAGCGCCTCTGAGTAGTTTTTTTCTCGAAGGGCACTTTATAAATTTCCGAATGAGTGATTGAATCTTTTGCCCAGATTTTCTATAATAGCCTACCGCACTTTGTCTTATCTAAAAATTTCATTATATAGCCTACTTTCTATTACCTTAATTTAACATCGTTTCGTAACCTACCATGTGTTACTAATCGAACAGAACATGCCTTTCTCTCTCGTAAGTCTTTCCACGTCTGTCTTTCTCTCACTTCAAACCCTGCGCTTTATATATTGTCATTATACAATACAATTTATGCAATACTTATACAAAACAATACAGTAACGTGCGTTCCAAAATTTGGTTTGCGTACCGTCTAAAACCTTAAATATTGCAAATATTGCGATGTTGCTGTCACATAAGATCATCAGTGCATGCATGCAACCAAGCATGTCGGTCGGTAGCGAATTTTACTCTATGAAAGCACTTATAGGAACGTGGCATTTGCCTTCGTATACTGGTGTAGAGACAGTTTACATAATAATTTCCATTCACGGACCACAAGGCTCTTGTTGTTGGCAGACCTCAGAGGACGACATATTTCCAAGTGGATGCCTTCGAGAGGTTTCGTCTTTCGGGTTTTGATTCTCCTGTATTAGCGGCCGCGTTTTTCGTGTACACACCGAACGCTGAAGAGCAGCGGCCTGTCGACCTGAAGTGGACTTGGCAACCGACCATCCTGTGTTCAACGTCACTCTTCGAACAGACCGACCCGTGACCGAGATGAGCGGGCACACATAAGGGGGAGGGTGTGGGGCGGGGGACCTAGGGTTGATCCGAAGCGGGGTGCATTCAAGAGTCCGTCTTACAAATTAGCTCATCAGCTTAGCATAATGGTGCGTGTAAACAACGTATTGGGAAATTCGCTGAACAAACTAAACGAATGTGGCGCTTCGTCTTCGGCCCGGCTGAGGGAGGAAGGGATGGGTGGAAGGGTGGGTGGAAGGGTGGTGTGTGTGTGGAAGGGTGGGTGGGTGGTCCGCAAGGCCGTAGCCATGAATTTATTTGGGGTGGGGGTATTTCGTCGTCGAAATTTTCTGACGACCTCTGTTTAGTTTTTAGTCATCGGAAACGGTTTTCTTAGCATTTTTAGCCTAATGTCATGTTTTTAAAAATAAAAAATGTGTGCTATTGAATGCATTCTATTATTTTGTACATTTTTAATTTTGGAGGGTGTTTTCATGGTTTGTTTTATTTCATGGTTTTTACATCAAGTGCTAGTAAATGCATTATATTATTTTTACATTTCCCGGTGGGAGGGAAGGGGTGTTCGAAGACCCAAAATCCCCCCCTATAGCTACGGCCTTGATGGTCCGCGTGGACAGTAAGCAGCAGATTGCCCAAAAATAAGGTGAACGGGTTCAAAGAAATCGGCGAGAAATAATAACGAAGTTCTGTAAATAATTGTAGAAGGCTTCGATACGAGACTGAGTGCATTTAGGTAAATAATATAAATATGCATGTTCATGTATGCAGCTATTATGAATGAATGTGGTCATGTGGGTGTGTTTATGCAAGTATGCAATCACGAACGTGCATTTACATGCGTACATGTAGGTATGCATGTATGCACGTATGCGTAGCCTATACGTAAATGGTTAAAGTATCCATGCATGATTGTACACTGTGTCCTAATAAATCGGGCACCCTTTTTATAGTGTGAATAAAACAGGTAAATCTGAATCGATTTTCAAAATTTCAAAACTGTTTTTATCCTGTTTTTACACTGATTCAAATATGAAGTTTCTGGCATGAATATTGACGTTATAATTGCGTTATTTGCATAAGAAAATTCAAATGTTAAGTACTGAACACAACGATTTTTTTTACATTTGGTTTCGATATGTAAATTAACGACGTCATTATGACGTTTTTTTGCGAGGGCCGTTCATAAATTACAAATTTGTAGATAATTATCTCAGGAAAAACCAGTTTTGAAATTTTGACAATCGATGATTATTTACCAGTTTTATTCACATTATAAAAACGGTGCCCGATTTTTTGGGACACAGACACACAGTGTATGTATAGCATTATATAATAATCTGTATGTATGTGTGTATGTGTGTGCGCGCATACGTGCGTATGTAAAGAATGTATGTATAATGATTGGTGTCGACCTCCTTCTTTCTCCAGGCTTGGGACTGGCACGTCTACAGTTCGAGCAGTGGCAGTGACAGTCAGTCATTCGTTTTGTAGCTTCCACTCGCCAGAGGGATAGTAGTTGTTATGAAGTCAGTCGCTTGGTGGCGTCGTCCAGATAGTGATCACTCATTCAATCGCTAGGTTCGCAATAATTATTTATTTTGCCGTGTAAAGAAATCAAAGACGCAGGGCTGTTTTAAGGGAATTTTTAGAACTGCACAACCCCTTCTTTTCCTTCCCAGCCTCCATGGTAAATTACTTTTAATAGGAGGACAATGACCATTTTTGCCAGTTTAAACTGTACAAAAGTGCTACTACAACTGCATAAATGCATTTGGGACTGCACATTTTGTGTACAACTGCACGTTAAAAAAGCCCTGTCAAGAACCAAGTATTACGCTAAGACTAAGACTATTATTATTCCACAGTTTAACGTCATCCTATGGCAGCAAAGGCCGTTGACGACAATACAATATAAGTGTACAGAGCAGTAAACAAAAACTTATGTAGCCTCCAAACTACACCAAAGAGGTGTCTAAACGGAGCTGTACAATCTCAATTACATTCAATTTTTAGACAATATAAAGTGGTTCATCGGACACTCGTTCAGGTTTACACATTATGAAAAAAGATCTTAAATCCAAACATTAGATATTAAAACTGTACATTGATTGTCTCATATAACTAATTACGTTAGTGACTCCAGTAAACAGTTCCTGTTACAAAAGTTCAATATGTAAGTTCATCAATAATCATAATAATAATGTAATGTTTCTTGTACAAAAGAAACATGCACCATTAAATTTTAAAACATCAATCAAATATTATAAATCTGATCAAGATACAAATGCCATCTATAACAACTTACAAGGATGCAAACGATTTATTCACAAAATCCGACCGATAGTTATAAGTTTAATCAACCGATACACTTGATTTTGATATAAATTGACAGTCAATAAAGTTTTAACAGAAATTTCATCTTTATATATTTGACATGTATTTCTTAATGAATTCGAAATATTTTCTTTTTTACACTCAATTAAAATGTGATGAATTGTCTCTTTGACGTGACAAGCATCACACAAACCGCTGGAATGTCTTTTTATAATGAATAATCTTTGATTTGTGTTTGCCGTTCCTAGACGCAATCTAGAAATCTGGACTTCATTATGCCTATAAGGTTCGAAATATTTTATATCAGTACTAACATTTGGACAGATAGATTTATAAAAATGACCTTTCTTATCACTATCATATTCTGACTGCCATCTGTCTAATATGTATCGTTTAATTAAACTAAAAACTTCTTCAAATTCAAGAACATTGGTAGAATTAATGTCAATACTAGGGCTTCTTTAGCCAATGAATCTGCTCGGATGGATGGATCCGATTTGACCAGGGTCTATGACAACAGAGGCCGTTACCCTGGACAGAAATTTGCTCGGCACATTACAGCACTTATGAGCAAGGTACTAGACCAGTAATTATGAATTTGCTCTGTCATTACCGCTGTTTATAAGCTTTGTGCTAAAGGTTGAAACGTCTTTGGCCAGGGCTTTTTTTAAGTGCAGTCGTACACAAAATTCCACATTTTGTTCTAAATGGATTTATGCAGTTGTATAAGCACTTTGTACAGTTAAAATTAGCGAAAAGGTCATTGTCCTCCGATTGGAAGTAATTTATCAAGGAAGATGGGAAAGGAAAGGAGTTGTGCAGTTCTGAAAATTCCTTAAAAACAGCCCTGGGTGTTTTCAGTTTGGAGGGAAAAACCAGCGGGGAGATAACGATATAGCCTAGATTAGTCCGTGTGATGCATCCAATATTTGTTGTGGTATTGTTGTTTCACTTGTTTGTTGAAGTTTTTTTCTTCAAAGAGGCGGAACAGCAATGTCTTTAAAACATATTACAGATATTAAAACATCATTGCAAGAGCAAAATTTCATTTGAATGTTTTCATAAATGAAATACCTGTAGGCTTTAAGAGTCCTAAACAGTCAAAGTCTCTTTTGTGATTACATGATCTGTATCGCAGAAGTGAATTTGGTGGTTATTTTCTTCAAAACGCTTCTTTAGTCGTTCTCTCATTCGCTAGATGGCCACCGATAAAGATTAAAGAACTTTCTGCTGCTTAATTGTAGAACCAGTCAAAAGATGGCGCTAGTGGTCAGTTTGTCATAGAGAAGGTGCTGCTCTCTAGTGTATATGCAACCTTTCTGTCGAAGGATGCGATGTAACGAAACCATTTAGTTTTCAGCTTCCAAAGCAGTTGTCCAACAGTGTGTAATTTGATGTCTATGGGGGTGGGTGGTGGGGGGATTCCGTCAGGAATGACATTTTCCCCAGAAATTCCGTGAGGTGTTGTATAGTCGTCGTCGTCGTCGTCGTGCCCATCCTCATTGCTGCGGATCGGGGATCAGAGTCGACGACGTCATCCTCCTCCATTGCTCTCTGTTCCTCGCGGTCCTCACGCAGTCCACCATCGCCATCCCCGTCCACTCCTCCACGTCATCCATCCATCTTCTTCTCGGCCTTCCTCTGGCCCTTTTTCCATCCACATAGCCCTGACATATGAATGCCGGCAGCTTGTCTGCTCGGATCATATGTCCGAAGTAGTTCAGCTTCCTTGCTTTCACCACCTCCAGCAGGCGCCGTTCCGGCTGTATCTCTTCCAGTATAGATTCATTTGTTCTAAATTCTCTCCAGCTGACTCTCAGCATCTTTCTATATGTTGTCATCTCAAATGCTGATATTCTCTTTTTGTCTTCCATCCTTAGCGTCCAAGTTTCACAGCCATACAGCGCCACTGGCCACACCAATGACCCCATAAGCCTTAGCTTCAACCCTCTTCCAATTGCTCTATCCTTCCACAGCGCAGTCAAAGACCCCATGGCTGTTCGCGCCATCCCCAGTCTTGCTCTTATTTCCCTACCTCCATCTCCACTCTCCTCCACTATGGCTCCTAGGTATCGGAACGACTCCACCTGCTCCAAGGTTCCTCCATTACAAGTGATCACTATCTTCTCTCGATTTCTGCTCACTACCATGACTTTTGTTTTCTTGATATTCATTTCCAGCCCATATTTCTTAGATGTTTCATTCACTCTGTCCATTAGCTGCTGGAGCGCTTCCTTTGATGTAGCAACGAGTACGATATCGTCCGCGTATCTCAAGTTGTTTATTGTCCGTCCGCTTACCGTTACTCCGATCCAGCTAAGCAAATCCGCAGACTCTCTCATCACCTTCTCTGAGTACCCGTTGAATGACAATGGTGATATCAGGCAGCCCTGCCTCACCCCCTTCCCAATCCTAAACCATTCTGTGGTTTCCTTGTCTATGCGGACCGCTGCCTGCTGGTTGTCGTACAGGCTTTTGAACACCTTCACTACTTGGCTGTCCACTCCCATTTCTTTTAGCACTATCCAAAGTTTCCCATGCTTCACCGAGTCAAAAGCTTTCTTATAGTCTATGAAGGCTATATACAGAGGCGTTTGATGTTCTCTTGCTTTCTCAATGATGATTCGTAGATTGAAAATCTGATCTCTTGTGCCCACTCCCTTCCTGAATCCCATCTGTACGTCTGATAGCTCCTCATCCGCCACCTTCTGCATCCTGCCAAGCAGAACTCTGAGCATTATTTTGCTGGCATGGCTGATCAGGGCAATAGTTCTGTGCTCCTCACATTTTGTTGTTCCCTTAACTTTCGGAATCGCAACGAAGATTGACTTAATCCAGTCCTCAGGCCATTCCTCCGTTTCCAGTATCTTGTTGCATAGCTTGCAGAAAACCGCAGCATTCTCCTCGCTATCCACCTTCCATAATTCCGCCGGCAGTTCGTCGATTCCCGTTGCCTTCCCTTTTGGCAGCCTCCTGATTGCATCTCTGACTTCATCCACCAGTATCGGCGCTGTCCTCTCTCCGCTCCCCACTTCATCCTCCTCCATTTGTTCCCTCTCTTCTTCATCTTCCTCCCTGTCCCTGTATAGCTCTTCTGTATACTGTCTCCATCTCGTTTTTATGCTCTCCATGTCCGACAGTAACCTTCCTTCTTCATCTGCAATATTCCTTTGTTTAGGCATCACGTTTTGCCGGAGTTTCTTTATCACATCAAAAGCCACTTTTGTGTTTCCTCTATTCATGCCATCTTCAATGTCCTCGCATTGCTTCTTCAACCATTCTTTTTTATCCACCCTGATATTTCTTTGTACTTCACTTTTTGCTTCTGCATACGCTCTCCTGCCTTCTTCATTTCTATCCTTCCCCGGTTTCAGATTTCTTCTTGTCTCTATCAACTTCAAGGTTTCCATTGTCATCCATGGCTTGTTCTTTCTTTTCTTTCTCCTCCCCAACCATTTCTCTGCGATGTTTTTCGTTTCTTCTTTGATATCCTCCCACAGTTCATTTGGATCTTTCTCTTCCTCACAACCCAGGAGAGTCTCAAAAATGTTGCTCACCTCCACTGTGTAGCCTTCCCTAACGTCATTGTCCTGCAATTTGTCCAGATCATATACAATTCGGTGATCTGCTCTCCCATGTTTCCTAAATCTCAGTTTGAGCTCCGCTCCCACCAGGTTGTGGTCTGATCCACAGTCCGCCCCAGGGTACGATCTCGAATTTAGTACACATTTTCTGAATCTTTTTGAGAGCATAATATAGTCAATTTGGTTTCTCGTATGCCCATCCGGCGAAATCCACGTGTACATTCTTCTCTCATGATGTTTAAACATGGTGTTTGCAATCACCAGCTTATTTTCCAGGCAGAAGTTAACCACTCTCTCTCCGTTTTCATTCATATGTCCAAGTCCGAAACGTCCTCCCACCTCCTCCTCCAGATTTCCTCCAACCTTGGCATTATAGTCGCCCATTACTAATAAGATATCTTTCTTCTCTGCCCTTTTGATTTCCTGCTCCAGCTGTAGATAGAATCCATCCTTTGTTTCTTCCGGCGCAGTAGACGTCGGTGCATATATCTGGTACAAGGAGATGTTGACGGGCGCTGCTCTCATTCTGACATAGATGATCCTGTCTGATATTGCACGATATTCCATCAGGCTGTTTTTGACCTCCTTAGAGAGTATGATGGCCACTCCTCTCTCGTGTTTGTCGGCACCAGAATATATCACCAGCTCCTCCGTTTCACTGGTGAAACATCCGCTTCCCGTCCATCTGGCCTCTGCCACCCCCATTATCTCAATTCTTCCTCTTCTCATTTCTCCAATGACATTTGCCAATTTCCCGGCTTGGTACAATGTCTGCACGTTCCATGTCGCCACTCTAACGTTGTTGCGCAGGTTCACTCGGCTCCGTAGATTCCGACATACATCCGTCACAGTCCCTCCATTTGCTGGTTTTAGGCCTGAGTCATCATCACCTGTCAGATCATTCGAAGCCGTGTTCTTCCCTCCTCCAGTAGCACTTAGGGTGGTCAATTTCCTGGAGGGATCAAAACCACCACCCATTGCGTTATTTTGACGTCGTCTTCTCATAATACACACTGGGGTTATTGTAGTCAGTGGGCCCCAAATCCTCTTCTGACCGCAGTTCAGTTTGACCTGTTTGCCAGTCCCTGCCGTTGATCCACATGGGATTCTTCCGCCATGGCCGTATCTCCACACCGCTGCTGCCCGATGTTCCTGTTGACGGCAGACTTTAAGCGGTCTGTGTTCGCTTGACATGGTCTCGTCTTTGGGCTTTCCAGGGCACTTTTTAGGGAATGTGAGCGTCACCTCACATCCCACCCTGACCCTGGTGAGAGCCACCGCTGTTTGGTCCGGGACTGCTTATTCGTCAGGCAAGCCTGCTTATTTCGCAGCTGACCATCACTGATGGCTTTCCGCTATCCGCCACCTGCGACCCGCTGTGTAGCAGTTACAGCTCTGCCCACGTTGTATAGGCCTACATGTAAATAAAAATACGTAGCACTCCCCCACCTCCAGAGCTAGAGACAGAGACAGAGACAGAGACGGAGACGGAGACGGAGGCAGGCACGGGACAGAGACTGAAAGACAGAGAGACAGAGAAACAGGTGTACATAACTATACACATGCACACACAGAAAGCGATAGAGAGAGAAAAAGAGAAGCACACCCACTTTAAGGTATCATTGTATGCTATATATAAAATTAAATAGCTAACACTTCGATGCATGATGCCCAACAATATTATAGCTATCCCTGCACATAATGACCTTGCTTATTAATTATTGTACAGCGAGATCAAATTAATAAATAATTATGTAACCTCCAATCTCTCACTTACAATAAAATACTACACCTTATTACATGCAAGTAAACCTCTGACAATATAACAACTTTTGTGCCAACTAAATTCGTCGAATTGGCCAACGAATACGATCATCGAATGCGATGCTGTGCTATTTGATTAATAAAGAGTTTGCTGGGAATTTTTCACAAGTATTTTGATGCATTATAATATGTCAGGACCACACCTATACGCAACCTAATGACTACCATCTTCAGGGTATCACCGCCAAGGAGAGCCACCTTTGGGGGTTGTAAGACCTCTTCCTTGTCACTGTGCAACCGTGGGGCGCGGTGGTGTAGTGGTGGCGTCGTTGCCCTGGAGCCGGAAGGTTCGAGGTTCGAATCCACAACGCCGCGTAAGGACCTTGGGCAAGTCCTTCACTCACAATTGCTCAGCGCTTCGGCGTGAAACTCCGGTGCAGTGTCCGCTCTGCATTCGGGAGCGCCTCTGAGTAGAGAGTGCTTAAAAGGCGCTATAACAAGTGCACATACAAACAAAGATCTCTGATGACACCAGAGACTGGTTCAAACATGATCTACAACGCTAAAGAGTAGCAGACGAGATGGGGGACTCTGGGAAAAGTGAGATAAACATTGCAGTGGACACCTAATGGCCTTCGTCCCATGAATCCTGGTGATGACTTTCTTTTGATGTCCATTGTTCCCCCTAACTGCCGCCCATGTGCCATATTCCTACATCCGAATTCGACACATGAACCACGATTGTTCGTATTAATGCCTGGCGTCTTTTAAACTAATCGGCTCAGCGGGATCCAACCGTTGCTGCTGCTGCTGGGATGATGAATTGATGATGCTACAATTAGAGAGCGGAAGGATGCTGGGAGGGGTCCGCTATGTCGAATCGTTGGAACAGTTCCACGTGTTCTCTTCTGTCCGTTCTCGTCTCCTTCCTTCCTTCCGTTTTTTTCTTTCACTCTCCCTCTGTCCATCCTTCCTTCCTTCCTCCCTTCTTTCCTTTTGTTTCTTTCTGTCTTAATTTGTGTCCTTCTATCTTCCTTTCCATATCTCCTTCCTTCCCTGTTTCTTTCTATCCTTCCTTTCTTCCGTCCTTTTGTTTGTTGTCTTCATCCATTTATCCATCCATTCATCTATCCATCCATCCGTCTATCCATTCACCCATACTTTTCAGCGTCCGCCTTCCTTATTCCTTCCCTCCCTCCCTTCCATCCGTCCATCCATCCATCCATCTATACATCCCTCTATCCATCTATCCATCTATCCATTCATCTTTCCATCCATGCATCCATCTATCCATCCATCCATACTTTCCAGCGTCCGCCTTCCTTATACCTTTCTTCCCTCCCTCCCTTCCATCCGTCCATCCATGCGTTCATCCATCCATCCATATAACCTTCCCTATACGTCTTCATTCCATCTTCCCTCCCCTCCTTCCTCCCATTCTTCCTTCCTTCTTCCTCTTCACAACGCATTCCGTTACGCCCTGATCAAAAGTTGAAAACCGAAAAGTTCCAACCTTTTCCAGCGACATGCACGCTCCCCTAGAAAGGGGTTTGGCGAGGCAGATGTCCCGTAGAGCCGGGTTTAGCTCCACTACCCCGTCTCCCTACTAGGCGCCCTTTCCACGTCCTTTCCACGCCCCCTCAACCACCCGTCGACTCCCACTCGGTTGCCCTCCACTTCCCGATGGCTGGTGTTTACGACTCATTTGTGTAGCGGCAGTAGTTGACGGGCGTTTGATCTTTGTGGAGTAATTGGGGTTTAATGCGTTGACCGCTCGCACTGCAGGGAGATTACCCCCTTGAGGAACTAAAAGCATCAAACATCTACCATACCTCACTCTGGACAGTAGCATATCCTCCAGTGTCTTAATCATGTCAGATATATACCATACCTCACTCCAGATAGTGGCATTATCCTCAGTACCTTAATCAGATCAGATGTATTATACCATACCTCACTTCAGATAGTGGCCAATTACCTTAAACATATCAGACATATAAACTACTTCACTCCAGATAGTGGCATACCCTGCAAGTACCTTAATCAGATCAGATATGTACCCTACCTCTCTTCGGGTAGTTATATAGTATGCCATTAAGTACCTTAATCAGATCAGATATAATACCCTACCTCACTCAGAGTCTCAGACAGTAGCATACCATGGAGTAACTTAATAAATTTACATATAACATGCATATTAACCGTATACCTCACTCCTGACAGCAACATATCTAAACTTAGTGCTTAGAGATGATAATAGGTTAAAAGGATGCCATACTCTTGCTGCAAAGTATGCAATTGTATATTATATTGGTTGCTGCTGTTAACGACAGTGTGTCATAATTTTATATACAAAGTGAAGTAAATTATAAAGGATGATCAGAAATATAGGATTGACTATATGATCTTAACGATTTTAATTTACTCATACACCTTATAAACCATACGTGTTTAAAGTAAAATGAGGTGTTTAAGTGCTATATTGATTTATTGAGTTTCTTTGCCGTATATAATTGGACCGATCGATTTTAATAATTGTCCAGCTTTGCAAAACGGTTGCATATATACCTTTAATTTGAATTTATAGGATGTTATAAATAACCAATTGAACCACGGACACGGAATCATTCATGGGCGTTAACAAGTATTTTCGTAACTATCCATCATTCAGCCCTCCTTCTGTTCATACGTCTGAACGAATTATTATCTTCGCTGAATTGGGGATTCTTCAAAACACTCTTTGCACCCAATGAGGTTTGAACTCACGACCTCTGGTTTACGAGATCGGTGCTCTGCCACTTACCAACTTACCCACCTACTCATTTATTACTCTAGTCTTGTGTTACTTACACAATAGGCATATACCATATACATTTATGATGAACCAAATCTCGGACAGTGCCTCAGATGATCCTGTCATTGTCTACTAATTCATTCCTTCATTTATTGCTTTTACTCTTGTGGGGGGCGCGGTGGTGTAGTGGGTATGTTCATTCATTTCATAATACCGTAATACTCCGCTATGTATTAATTTCTTCTTGCATTCAAAGTACCGTAAGTAAATTCTTGACTAAGACGTCCACTATTGTGAGCCATGCAGAAGATAATAATCCAACGGACTAACATTGCCATCTATGAACATAGGACCACTAAGACCAAAGGGCAAATACCCGTCAAGGACCAATTGACGGGCATCGGTCAAGACCAAATTTCAAAGACCATGCTATAAGCCCAGCACAATGGAACGCTCAAACGGTACACCTACCCCTACCCCCCACCCCCTATTGAAGCGATGCAAACATTATTCCCTGTTATTATAATAGCCATTGTTCACTGTTGTTTACCTCTAAGTTTACCGATAACGTGATTTCATATCGACTCCATGACAGGTGTTGGCTCACTGGACATTCAAATGATGGTCAGTATTCGGTCTTAAGTGGTCACTGGTCAGTTTCAATCACATGAAGCGCATGCAAAAACACACCCACCCACGTGTGTATTGATGTCAAATATTTGAACGCACCCATTGACGCATTATTGACCAAAGTTCAGCAAGAGCTGTTAACTATCCCCCCACCCCCATGGTGTCTCTTGAGGGTGCGTGGTGACCGTAGGGTTGCAAATTGAACCCACATCTATACAGTTGGTACCCCAATGTACCCCAAGTACCTCTTTCCGGTTTCTTATAGAACCACTTTCTTGTCTTTGTATCTATTATAGGTCTTCTGAACTGGGAGCGCCTCTGATTGGTGTGCACTGTGAGCGGAGCTTTATAAATTCAAACAAATTTACAAAAAATAACTCCGCCACTGCTCGTATACTTCGGCATATGTATGTGCACTTGTTAGAGCGCCCCTTCAAGCTCTCTACTCAGAGGCGCTCCCGATGCAGAGCGGACACTGCATCGGAGTTTCACGCCGAAGCGCTGAGCAATTGTGAGTGAAGGACTTGCCCAAGGTCCTTACGCGGTTTGAGGGTGGATTCGAACCTCGAACCTTCCAGCTCCAAGGCAACGACGCCACCACTACACCACCGCGCCCCACGCAGTGCCAGTCCCAAACCTAAAGAAAGGAGGAGGGCGACACTGACCATCCTTGATATGACACAGTGTCGTTAAATAGTAACTAGGATAGAATTAAACTTGAGCAATCTGAGTAAGAAAGGACCCATGGAGTTACGAGCTCATACAATAGTTCGACTCAATTGGCTGGCAAAAGAATCGACACAGAAATGCGGTGTTTCTTCTGCAGGCAGAAGAATTTCGTAACACAGCGTACAGCCTAACATAATAATTATTATGGCTAATAACATTTGGATTATATATAGCATACAGCTTAGCTGTGAAGACTATAATTATTGTAATACCACGGAAAGAGGAAAATTATTATGGGTCTTCTATTTGAGATGCAAAAGGGACTGCCATTGCAAATATCCGACCTGTAATAATCCAAAGCACGCTTATAATCATTCAGAAAGTAGGCTACCAGCGCCCCCTCCATTGTTATTGGCGCGCACTAAACTATTAACGGTTAACCCTTTAATGCCGGAGGGTATAGGATTTCCCATACCATTTACTACCATCTCGGCATTAAAGGGTTAAAGGAGTCGTCATAGTTACGACAGGTGTTACAAACTTTCAATAATGTCAATAACGCCGTTGTGTTTATGAATAAGCATACACGCAGCGGAAACAGGTTGAAACAAGTTATAATATCATCATCATCATCATCAGGAACCGTGGGCTCAGCGCCCGTAGGTGTCCGATGCCTTCTTCACCAGGTCCTTCCATTTTCTCCTATCCAGCGCCGCTCTGCTCAGCTCCTGAAGCGAGGCTCTGCCCCATTCGGAGATGTCGTCGAGCCATTCCCTGTGCGGACGTCCTCTCTTGTTTGTTCCGTCCATACGTCCGAACATCAGTGCTTTGATCTTTCTGCTGTTGTCCATTCTGCAGATGTGCCCGAACAATCCTAGTTTCCTGCTGATCAGCTTTTGCATGTTATAATATGCTGGACAGAAAAGAGATCTAAATAATAATTATTGCTGTTATTGCACTGGGACAATGCAATGGTACACACGGATGTATCGGTATGCCAATGCTATTAACGAATTAAAATGCAAATTCTGCTGTACGTATACTTGTGTGACGACTGGCAAGCTCGTATCTTCCTTTTAAAGGGATCGACTTTGTATAAATAGATCTGTACTATTATAGCTCAACTCATTATCTTGGTCTGTACCTTATAAGCCATACAAGGCCATAGTTTGCGGTCGACTTGTGTGCTTATATACATGTAGGCTCAGCCAACAATTCAACATGTCTGTCTGTATGTGCATTTGCTATAGCGCACATTCAAGCTCTCAACTCAGAGGCGCTCCCGACTGCAGCGCGGACACTGCATCGGAGTTTCACACCGAAGCGCATGAGCAATTGCGGTTGAAGGACTTGCCCAAGGTCCAGACGCTGCAGCGACTTGAGGTGGATTCGAACCTGCAACCCTTCGGCTGCAAGGCGACGAACATAAACCCACTACACCACCATGCAGGTGGTTTGCGGTCCATAGACTTGTGTGCTTATAAAAGTTCAACCGACAATTCAATTATAGCATATAGATAAATTAAGTGGCCGAATGGGTTGGTAGCCCGCTCGCCACGCCGGCAGCCCGGGTTCGATTCCTGGTCGGTCGGTTTATCAGAGATTGATATTTATCGGATCTTTACTGCGGGTGGTTCGGTCGCAATATAAACATGAAGTGAGAGGTTGTAGGCTACTCTGCCTCCGACACTAATCGTCTTCGAAATGAAAAAGTGTCGCTAAGCCCGAAATACGATCAATTGTAGCATACAGATCAATTAACTTACATGATTGCATCTTCTAAGCATATATTTCACAGCTGCCATTTCCAGGGGGAGGCAATTCGGTCATGCTCCCCATTCAGAGATTTGCACAGAACCTGCCCCACCCAATGAGGTTTCTAATAACCGGAGTGTTTTTTAAAATAAATTTTCGGGAGAGGACTATAAAAAGGTCATCAGTTATTTGGCGAAAGACCAAACAAGTTTTTACCAGATACCAAAATTTGTTGGCCCCATCTCTTCCAAAATTTCTATATCCTCCCATACCACCAGACCAGTACCGTATACGCCAGAGGCTGCGATTGTCAAGCTACACAAATCTTTGAACTATATGCGAGCATGTGTTCATCTGTACGCCTACATCAGCATCCAGGTGATGCGGTGTGGAAAGGATGCATGTGGCTGCTGAGGCAGGCAGCTCTAAGGCGCGCTCTGATCACTTCCTCTAAGTTGATGACAGTCAATTTCTTTCAAGTCATGGCAGCCACGCAGGAAGCAAGCCCCGAAGATCTGAGAGCCCCCGCTGGCCCATCCGCCACCAACATTAAAACACCATAATGGGGTACTACCCAAAGAGGGGCGCCACCCATAGAGGGGGGTTACCCATGAAGGGTGGTAGCTACCCATAGCCACCGGACTCGATCCGTAATGATCACTAATCTAATTAACCGTCAATGTCTTTATCATCGCCGCCCCGCTTGACCACGGCAACTGGAAGTTATCAATCAAGACCGTAGCTGTGGTCAACTCCAAATGACCTGTTACTGTAGTGGTCAGCGGATATAAAGTAGTCCGGAGGCGATTGCAAGCGCCGCACGTCATGCAGTGATTTCACCTGGACGGTGAGCTTTTGAGGTGTGACAGCTTGTTGACAGCAACGCACCCGTCTGTAATGTTCCACAGCCGTTGATATCAAAAGCCGTTACCCTCCTGCGTGCTTGCTTCCTCTGATATGGCACCCGAGGGCTGTGTCTGCTTTGGCCTCTGAATCCCGAACGATAATGCGGCGTGCGTTTAGTCTTTGAGTATGCAAAATATACAATCGGAGTCTCGGAGTATGCATAATATACAATCCCAAGTGTGCATAATATACAATCTTAAGTATGCATAACATACACTGCGAATATACAATATACATAATTATGCGAGTTGGCTTCTTCTTAAGAATAGCAAAATAATAGGCTATACAAAGCGCTGTATACAGTTACTGTAGGCCTATGCGCTTGCGACAATGAATAGATTGCAATTATGGGCAGACAGCCGAGTAATATAAAACAAGTTTAAAGTAGGCCTCCAAGAAAAATGTAGGCCTATATATCACAAGTGAGCCTCACAATGTTTCAATCAATTGTATAGACTAATAGTCTATGTGTCTACAGTGACTCTACACGTACATCTGTGTATTTATATCGATAAGCTTATGTATGCAACACATGTATGCATGTTTACATGCGTTATTGTGTTTGTATGAATGTGTGTATGTTTGTGTGCGCGCATGCATTGTAGTTGTGACTGTGTTCATGACATTGTATGCAGGCCTACGCAGTGGCGTATCAAGGTGTTTGGGGGCCCCTGTGCAGGGTTTCGGTGGCGGGCCCCTTCAATGCTTGAACCCCCTCGATTTTTCTTCAAACAAAAAGGCTGCGCAAAAACGCCTGGCTCTTTTGATATATAGACACTGCATATTTCGTACTCGAAATTAAATATATGATAAGCTTATCACAATTTTTTTTATTATTTTCTCTCATTTAGGCCTATATATATAAAAACATTTTTAATTTCTTCAGTCTACCAGAGAAAATTGAATTAGAGCTTAAACCAATGACACTTTTGAGTGTGTACGCCACACTTGTAGGCTAGACTTGATTCCTTACTGAATAATCAGACAGTAAAAAATTGACTCTGATTGCCGGGGGCCCCTTACTGCCGGGGGCCCTCGTGCACTGCACAGGTTGCACGCCCTATTGCTACGCCACTGGGCCTACGTATGCATGAATGTGTGTGTATGCGTGCGAGTGTGTGTGTGCGTGCGTGCATGTGTGTGTGTGTGCGTGTGTGCGTGTGTGAGTGTGTGTGTGTGAGAGAGAGAGAGATATATATATATACACACGCACACACACGCACGCATACATACACACACATTCATAGTAGGTGTGCGTGCATGTGTGTGTGTGCGTGTGCGTATATATGTGTATGTTCGTGCGTGTGTGCTCGTGCGTGCGTGCGAACGCGCATTTGTATCTAAAGATATTTGTTGAGCATCGTTTCTGAACCCGACAAGGGCGCTTATCACGGCAAGGTAAACATGTACAATGTATGTATAGAAACAGATGCGTGAGCACCTGTAATATGGACAAGCCTATACAAATAGGTGGTCTGCATACATATATTCTATGGTCCATTTTCTTGGTCCATATAATATAGTGCATGGTGGTCTACAATGAGTCCAGTGCGGTCTGCTCCTCTG
>OX243825.1:10736598-10749098 GCA_945859605.1 Lumbricus rubellus
CCCATGGTCATATCATTGATGATTAGTGTCGCCCTTCCCCTTTCTCCGGGCTTGGGACTGGCACTGTCAAAGTATGGTACAAAAAGTGGAGGAGTTGATAGACAACAGTTACTGTTTGTTACTGTTTTACTACACTGCCATATCAATGATGATTAGTGTCGCCCCCTTTTTTGTCCAGGCTTGGGACTGGCACCGGCAGAATGCACCCATTTACTGCGCCCCAAACGGTACCGATAACCGATCATGCTGATTATCAACATATAAGATCTTGAACACAGATAGGCAAACCTGCCAGCCAATAGGATCACTCCAACTGTTATTACGATGACCAGTGGGTACCGCTGGACGTAGTGCATGGTCAACCCTGCCTATACCTCTTGCGTTAAATTCGGCAGAACACATGCATTATCGCACCGTCTTCCTTTGAGGCAGGTGCGCTCGCAGACAGATAGCAGACGATATTATTGTTGAGGGGTTACTGCTAATTCTAAGTTAGTTCGTCAGTTGAAAGGTTTGAAGTGTTCGTCTCTGTGCTTTGAGATCCGTATTCAGGACCGCATCTTTATACTCGATACAGGTACGAATAGGTATACTTATAAAGAATCTGATATATCTATGCAGGTATCTCTATACATTAGTATACAGGTATCTCTTATACATTGGTATACACTATTATACAAGTATCTTGATCGTGGATGATCGCTTGAACAGAATCTGATATCTGTTTATACATTATACAGGTATTTCTGTACATTACTATACAGGTATCTCTATATATTGGTATACAGGTATCTCTATACAGGTATCGCCAAGCTGAGTGGAATGATCTTGAGTATCGCAGGTGCTAGTACTGTGCAGGTACTCTGCAGGGCTATTATAGAACCCACGTAATTAAAAGTCATGTGAGACCACAGTCTATAATTCGTCAATTGTGTTACGTAACGACTAATAGTATGCCCGAACCTCGCTGTGTGTAACCAAGGTGTGTGGATAGATCTTGGTGTGTAACATGTGTGCTATAGCATGACCCAACAAGACTAAACATGTTACTGTAGCCCTCGGCTAAGCCTCAGTGTATACAAGCTGGCCATATGAATAGGGGTGAATAGGGGTGTTTAGTAGACTTGGGAATAATGAGTTGAGACAGAGCCAATTGAAGCTGTGGGTTGGTAATAGTGTGTTCCTCATTGCGGATTCTCGTTGGTTCTTTGCCCTTGCATATGATCCATTCTGAGAAGTGAAGTAGGCTACTCGTCTTCGGATTTATTTAATTCGTCTCACACCAAATCATTAGAAATTGTCACGCGATAAGACTATAGCCGCAACAAGAGGACGTAAAAGCAGCTTAGATAGCACTTGTCTGTTGGATTTAGATGTGCAGAAGAATTTGAATTGGTTCGCGAAGGTAATATTTACAATCGCATTCTGAATAACTCTGGTGTTTTTCATTCTCTGAAAGTCTATTTCAACTTTTTTCTTACCTTTTTCTCTCGCATTTGCTGTAAAGCCCCTTCAAGCTCCCTACTCAGAACTTTCACCGCGGAACCCTCCCCTTCATTCTGGCTTGGGACAGATTCAGGCTATCCTTGGATACCCTCACCCCCCAAAAAACTTGTTCTGTCTGTTGGATAGGCCTACCACTAAAGTGATTAAACCAAATGCTTTGTGAAAGTCGAGAACAGTTACATTCGTGCAACCGTGCCTATACTAGACTTATAAGCTTATTCCTTCCCCTCTGATTACCGGTTAGCAAAATCTTCTTTCTGGAGATAATTTGCGGTATAGCTCCAGTTTTAGCTGTGTAAGGATAGCCTAAGCTAAACATTTTTATAATTATATGCCTTATTATTATAATTATTATTATTTTAAATACTTTTCACTAGATGTAGTTCTAATTGCTATTGTAGTTGTTGTTATTGTTGCTGTTGCTCATGCTATTGCTGTTGCTTTTGCTGTTGGTGTTGCCTTGCTATTGCTGTTGCTTTTGCTGTTGGTTTTGCCTTGCTATTGCTGTTGCTTTTGCTGTTGGTGTTTTTGCTGCTGTTGCTGCTGCTGTTGCTATTCGGAAGATGGCGTTGATGTTCTATTATTATGTCGCATTTTCTAAGAGGTGTTCAGATAGGGCTACAAGTAGGCCTATATGAAATTGGCAGGCTCCAAGTCATGCTCCAAAAGGGTGAGACTATAGCCTACATTGTACGGAAACGGCTAAAGTTAACCTAAGGATCAGTCCAGTTGTGTTTAAAGCCCTAGGTTTTAGGTTGGCGGTTTTCCTCGTAGAATGAAGTGACCAACGACTGTAAGCGGTTCAAGTAAGCATCTGTCGGCCAATGGGCGTTGATTTCATTTTGGTTGACACATCTTACAAGCATAGGCTGCTGAATTTAATTGTATGCATAGCCTAGGCAACATCGTCCGCTTTGTGGAATGGAGACGAGGCACAGGGACGGTCGGTCGGTCGATCGGTGGTAGCCCCCACCCTATAGGCCCTTCACCCTCCCTCTGGCCCTCTAGCGGTCGGACGGATGGATGGAGATGCATCGCTAGGGCAGACTAGACCCGACAGGGCATACCCCGTACAGGCCCTACCTCGATCAATTGACCACTTGTATATATATAACCGAGCTGTGGGTCGAATAATTTGTGTATACGAAAGCCAGCTAAGCTGGCTAGAGGTCATACCTGTACTTCTAGAATGTATACAAGTTGTTCCAATTATCCAAATTTACCCCCCATCCACTCATATTACTATGGAGTTCATTGCTATGAAGATACTTACAGGGTTGAGAAACAAGTCTGTAGTTTCTATATGCGATTAGATTGCCATGAACACATACGAACTTACTATTGTGGTAGATGGCGATCAAGAGGAAGCCATACGGGCATTTTTTGCTCACAACAACTGGAATTTTGAAAAAATTGGTAATTATGAAGACGATGCGTATATATATATATATATATATATATATACTGAAATTGCATAAATTGTTTTGTGTGGTGAACCCTATACAAGTAGGCCCTATTGTTCTTCAGGTAGCGCTATACGTGCGCAAATAAGATTGAACTACGATTTATAAATATTAAATTAAATTGCATTTATTATCCTTGCAAATATTTAGCTCAAACCATGGTATAGAAATACATAGTAATAATAACATCAGCAATGTTAGTATAATGACAACTGATGTGATCAGCAGTAACAGCAGTAATGATAATAAATGGCCAATTAAAAATGTAATTATTATAATTACCATGATTATTATTATTACGATATGTAATAAGACAATAAACATATGCATAACCCAGCTAAGCTGTCGTTCAAGTCAAGTCGAAAGAGCTAATTGTATGTTGATGACATTATAAATATATCTCCAATAAGATAATAATATAATATACAGACACGAGATATAAGCTGTATCGACTATGCGATTTAAAATGGCTACGAAGTGAAGAAATTACGAAGCTCAACTCTGCTGCAGCGAAATTCAAACTAGAATGAGTACTGCAAACCAAGACTCAATTGTGAAAGGACATTTCCTAAGTTCATTAGCATAATTTGGCATGTGACCTAGTCTCTCTTCCTTAGGCTGTATATTAGCATCTGATATATTACTAGTGCAAATTCTTAGAATATGAAATACAGCTTACACTTGGCAGCTGAGGGACCAAATATAAACAATCCTACAGACTACAAGGTGACTGAATAGGGAGACGAACGTCTGTTACAGCATGAAGTGTCAGCTGAGAGCCGATTTAGTGCCCTGGGGAGCCTTCATCGCAGTCTAGTGTCTTTAGTGTTCCGGGTATAATAAGGCAACGGTGACAGCATCAACAGCTGGCATTTATATACAGGTGTACGACCCAAAGCTCGGTTATATATACAAGTGGTCAATTGATCGGGGTAGGCCAGAGGGAGGGTGAAGGGCCTAGGGTGGGGGCTACCACCGATCGACCGACCGTCCCTGCGCCTCGTCTCCATTCCACAAAGCGGACGATGTTGCCTAGGCTATGCATACAATTAAATTCAGCAGCCTATGCTTGTAAGATGTGTCAACCAAAATGAAATCAACGCCCATTGGCCGACAGATGCTTACTTGAACCGCCTACAGTCGTTGGTCACTTCATTCTACGAGGAAAACCGCCAACCTAAAACCTAGGGCTTTAAATGGCACCGGTTTAATTACTTTTCTTAACATGCAAGTTATGCAAGCCGACAAGCAACAGAATCAATTGAGTAAGAGATTTGGAGAAGCGTCGTGAACCTTCATCTATAGCGAGTTCTGGAGGCCAATGCAATGTCATTACACGCTGTAGTTCTTACATCATGTGCTAGTAAATGCATTATTTAATTTTCACATTACTTAATCGCGAGGAGTGTTCAAACACCCAAAACACCCCCTAGCTACGGCCTTGATAATAGGCTTGATTCGAACTGTGTATACACACAAACGCCGTAGCTTTGATAATTATAAACTCCTCTGTACATTGTGTATAGAGTGTACAAACGAACACGATCTTTGCGTGAAGACATTCATCTTAAACATTGTCTCAACACTTTGGCGTAACTATAGTATCAGGGTCACTTGAAACGCAACGTTGTCACTTGACTCCATAACAAACATCATCTGAGAATTTATGCGACAATTATGTAATGTTAGCTGCAGACTATAATAGCGGCCAATTCGCCTTCAGGTGCATGTAAAGTCTAGTCAAAAGGAGTTGTTTGTTCAACGTATACAATTAAAGTATTAAACATAATATTCACAATTCAGCCAACATTGCATAAGAACCATCGACTCCAACGTTACATAAGAGAATTCTGAAATAGTCACCATTAACATCGTCCCCCCCCCGTTTGCGCAACATCTGATAATTATTATGCCGGAGTTCTTTGAGTTGTGTAAACAGACTTCTAGTCGCGACTACTATGAATGAAACGGAATTCATTCAAATGTATTTGAATTTAAATGAGTGTTCACTGATAATTTCGTCAGCAACCTACATTGTATAAGCTGACCTGAGTTACTGTAGCGGGCTAAGCAAGAAAGTCATTCATTCAGTCACGCAATCTGCGTGTGAAGGAATAGCTATAGAGGATGCTTTGGATGTTTGAACGCCCCCGATATTAACTAATGCAGTCAATAATGCATTCACTAACACATGAGTGACATGATGCAAGAACTACAGTGTGCAGTGTATATACTGTATAATTAGCCGTCCAGAACCCGCTATGAGAGCTCACCAAACACATTAGTCAGTTGATTCAGTTGCTTGTGGGCTTTCTCACGGTTGAGTGAAGACCCCCCCCCCCCCCCGACCCCAAATAAAATATTGGGTATACGGCCTTCCCGTAGTCTTGTGGTGCCAGTCAAAAGCCTAAAGGGAGCTCGAGAGGGTGAGGTCAGTCATCTTTGTCATTCGGAAGTGCCGTTGACCAGTCCAGTAACTGACCACTCTCTTGCTTAGCACTCATTCTCAAGCATCGGTGGTTCAGTGGTAGAATGCTCGCCTGCCACGCGGGCGGCCCGTGTTCGATTCCCGGCCGATGCACATTTTGCATTGGTTCGTAATACAGAGATAGCAAGTCCTCTATAAACTGCCCAAGATGTCCGCAATATCACTCTATACTCTGTAGACCCACAACTAGAGCATATACATTATACAAAGACTAGACTAATATAGTTCTAACTAAAAACAATGAGTTGTCCACGGTGACTTGCTTAACGGCCTCTTCCGCCCGCTCTCTGACAACACGCTCTCTCTGTGTATGTTGGTCCAACAACCTTGAACGAGCTTTCATTGACTATGCGACATCTCTCAAACTGATCCCATTTCAACAACAGCTGTTGAAAACTGCTTTTTCACTTGATCTGGACTGGGAGCGCCTCTGAATAGAAATATTGAAGAGGCGCTAAATAAATTCTGACCTACCGGTTGACTGACTGACTGACTTACTGACTATTGATTTAGTGATTTAGTGATTTATTGATTGATTTGTTGGTTGATTGATTGATTGATTTTAGATTTACTTGACGTGGCTTTCAAGTCGAAAGGTCTGAACACGCTTTGGTCGAAATGCCGTCTGAGGCGTTACAAATGGAACGCATTTCACCAACGATGAGGTCCACAGATGATGACGAAAGTGGCTGCAGTGGAACAGACGACCATTGGCAGTCACCTCATGACGGTCACCGTCATCATCATCATCACACCAGGTATACGAATTAGAAATCATACAGATGGAATACGCGACATAGCTATCAGGGGTGTTTTGGGTGCTTGAACAGTTAACGCCCCCCCCCAAATGAAATAATGCAAAAATGAAATAATGCGTTTACTAACGCACAAATGATTTCATTTTGAGACTCTTATTATTTTCTATATTTGACCACTGATTCAGACTTATAGACAATTCATATTTACGTTCGTTGGCCAAATTTCACCAAGCTATTTAAAACATATGCAGAAAAAGTTATATCACTTAAGACTTCTGATAGTAACCACTGATTTTCGACGTTTCAAAAACATAACGTGACTGACGGTGTAGGACTGTAGTGTAGGCCTACATTGAGTGTTCATTTTGACCATAATATCTCATTTTGTGTCATATATGAGAAAATGAAGGTTATAGAGGCGCAGCATAAATTTCTATAAAGTAATAGCGATGTGGTTATCACTTGATAAATAAATAGGTTACTACTACACATAATTATGTTAGTTATACAAAGTCCGACATAAATTATAGGATGTGTATCATGCCATGTTCAACGCGCCCCGTCATGAGTGACGAGAGTGCGACTTCCAATAATAATATAATTGATAAGTCGTTCGGCAAACCATTCTAGACTTGTGGGGACCACTTGAGGGCGTGGAGTGTACGCATTGCAGGACAGCAACCTTTAACCTTCCGTACGAAGACGTGTAGGCCTACATAATTATATACTGTACATTGTACAATGAACAGTTTGAACACACATCATGCGAATGTAGGCCTAACGATCAGCGCATGCTGTGGTCATTGCGGTCAGGCATGACCAATGATGCCACACACACACACACACACGCACGCACACACGCACACACACACACGCACACACACACACACACGCACACACACACACACACACACCTACACACACACACACACACGCACACACACACACACGCACACACACACCTACACACACACACAAACACACGTGACCAAGCTTGCTATATGGATGATATTAGTGTCGCCCTCCTTCTTTCTCCAGGCGTGGGACTGGCACTGCCAAGATACGAGCAGTGGCGGAATTATGTGATCAAGCTATTGATATCTTGTAAGGGGGTGGGGCTATATTATAGGCTGTGCTAGAGGTTGATAGGAAGGAAATTTATACAATGCTCACACTGTGGCAGTGCTATAGTTTCAAGCCTAGCGAATGGCAAGGGAGATAAAGAAGAGTAGAGAAGCAAGTTAATCAATGTAGTGGTGATGCCGTTTGAGTCGCTCATATCTTACTTTTTTTAGCTGGGAGCGCTTCTGAGTAGGTTTCTTGAAGAGGTGCGATGCAATTTTTCAAAATGACTGGATAAATGAAATAATGAATGAATTAAGGACTAGGTAAATGAATTGATGAAATAATTAAAGATTTGCAGTAAATTCGAAATAGTATAAGACTGAAGGAGCTACTGTGGACGGCGCAATGCAAGTTTTAAATCAGGCCTGCATTATAAAACCTTGGCGAACTGCACAGGAAGAATAATTATAACTGACTGGCTTGTTATACTAATATACTGTATACAGGAGCGCCTATTGTGGCTGCTCGCGGAGTGGTAGGCCGCTTAGGCGTCAACAGCAGCGGAATGACATGTGCTATGACGCCTTATAAGTTGTCGTATTTATAACTATTACCTGATTCTAATTATTTGCACATCTTAATTAACCTGTGCATTGTTATCTGTTCGTTAGCCCACACTCGATGGTATCCACCGCAGAAGAGAATAGCAGCAGCGAGCAACTTCTCAACCTGACGACGTCCCACAAACGAACATCATCGGACGCAGAACTTGAGTCTCGATTGCATTCAACAGTCCCGGAAGAGCTACCCCATGACACCGGCGTTGACACCTCTGCCTCTACGGCAACCCACGCACCTCGTGGCCAGACCAAGTCCCGGACAGATCGCTCCGATTCCGCCTCAGACGTCGACGAAAAACCCGAGATGGCGAGGACGATTAAGTTTCCCATCTCCAGTCACTACCAAGCGATGCTGCTATCGTCGTCCGCCTCAGCCCTAAGAAGTCAAATCCCATTTCCGTTCTTCCCAGTAAACCAGATTCAGCCGCAACAACAACAACTGCAACATCCCGCATCGGGTAACGTCAGACCCAATAGTTTTGCTCACACGAACTACTTGTATTCGCAGTTTAATCCGTCTCACGCCGCCCATGCTGGTGTTGCAACCACTCCCGGATCGACACCAGTAGGCCTACACCCGCAGACATCGTTTCCCAGTTTCCTCTACCCATCTGGTTTTGGTATGCCTCCCATGATCGATTCTTCCTTGATGCAGGCCACATCGAAACGGCGTCGGGTACCACACCAACCCTCAAAGACCGATTTCCCCGACCTCGACTCCTCTTCCCTCAGTCAGGGTTCTACCCCGCAACCTTCCACATCCAGTGGTCTACCCGTCGGCGTCTTCCAGGGAAGGGACGAGGCCTACGCGGAGAGGAGGAGGAAGAACAACGAGGCTGCGAAGAGATCCCGAGACCTGCGCCGGATAAAGGAGCAGGAGACAGCGCTCCATGCCCGTCAGCTTTACGAGGAGAACATTCGGCTGAAGGTGGAGCTGCAATACCTGGCGCAGCAACTCACCCTTCTCCGGAACGGGTACGCCGGCAGGTAACAGCATCTTGCAGACGTCGTCTCTGAAAACTGAATCGTCGTTGTAACAAGTAACTGACCTTTTCAACAGTGACATCCACCCTCCATCCACTAGAAGTGGGAGACTTAAGATCCCTCTCTGGCCGAAAAATGTTTGCTTTGCGGGACGTCACGTTATTGTAAATCAACACCCCCGGCCTCTTCATTTCAAAACGCTACGCCAACCCCAATTGTTCTGGCAACCGTGGGGTCGTTCTTCCCTTATCTCGCTCTCTTGGTAGACGTTACTTTTTTGCAACCGTAAGAGGGGAGTGGGTAGGCCTAGCGGAAGCCAAAGTAAGGAGTGACAAGGTTTCCGTTTCACTGCTATTCTATCCGTGTTACTCGGATGCGTGGGGAAGTTTGACGCTTCATAATATGACTGTGAAGTGTAACACCTTCAAAGCTTTAGAAGAGTTCGAAGTTGATGAATGCTGGACCTCGTTCCTCAGAGCGATTCAGCGAACGCAAATGTCTGACTACATGACACACGCCTCTCTCGAGTACTAGACACTTTTCCTTGCTGACAATACGTGCGTTTAAAGCATACTGGGTCATGCATACGACGCTGCATACTCATCTACATGCAACAAATGATTATTTACATTTACTTTCCGCATTTTCATACATTTTTCATTGTCAGGTAATTACATGTAGGCTATGTGCCTTAAAGCAATGCATTTTTCTTACGAGCTTTTCTATTTTGCGTTAGCAACAGCAACATTTTTGCAGAAGATAACATCTAGACTCTGAAGATCTCATTTTGTGTATAATCGGGCAGCACGCGCAGTCAGTAGGCCTATACATGTACAGTAGGCCCTATATACAGTGTCTGTTATTAAGGGATGAAACATTTGCATGCAAAGTCGGCACAAAGTATTATTCGCATAGGCGTACGGGAGGTTTCAGAAGTGGGGGGTCAAAGATTGAACTTCTGCCCGAAAAATTTATCCGGCCAAAAAGTTGACGACCTTTTTTTTTAGTCGTCCGGGATTATTTTTGCCCGAAAAACCAGACTTGCCCGAAACTTGACGACCTTTTTTTTAGTCGCCCGCAACTATTTTTGCCCGAAAACCAGACTTGCCCGAAACTTGACGACCTTTTTTTGTCGTTTGGGTCTGTGTTTGCCCGAAAAAACCACCAAACTCGCCCGAATTTGGGGGGGCAATTGCCCCCCTGCACCCCCGCCTCGTACGCCTATGATTATTCGCTATTTTGTTACTAGCCGTCAAATTTTATTAGCCTATACTTGCATTGGTGCCTTGTATTTTGCCTTATTTGGTACTTGACAAGATTTATGTGCGCTTATTTGTTTTCATTTTACAAGCGGCCAAATGACTAATGGCCGCTTAGTACCAGCAGTATACCAGGTTCTATAACAGATGTAGTTTTTCTATTAAACTCTACCTCAGGATTAACCGTGTTTTCTTGCCAGCGAAGAGTCATGATAAAAATTAATGTTTTAGTCGCATTATTTTTTAAATTTTAGTTGCAATAGGCCTAACGATCAGTAGCCGATCCTTTATATATAAAGTTTATAGGCCTAATATGTAGGCCTACCAGACGTCGCAATTGTTTAAGCTCGCAAGGTAAAATTGATAATGATAGGAGTGGCACTAAGTTTTATTCGAAGAGAAGCTTGACGCACAGAATGGGAACTGCATGAACTGCACAGATGAAGACCATTCAGGGAAGGGCAGTTGATTGGTGGGTGAACTATGGTGGAGTTGAACGTATATTATGCACGTTTCAAAATTCAACTACTGCTTCATTGGCATCATAATGACGTAAATGTACACAAAATGTGCAGTTCTGAATGGATTTGTGCAGTTGTAGAAGCATTTATGAAGGCCTACAGCTAAAACTAACAAAAAGGTCGTGTTCCTCCGATTGGAAGTGATTTACCATTGAGAAATTGGGAAAAATAAGGGGGTTGTGCAGTTCTGAAAATCCCTTAAAACAGCCCCGCCATAATTTAAATCTGAAGGCCCTCCGTTCTTTTGTCATTGGATTGGCACTCAGCAATAATGACAACGTTGAGCACTCACTTCGCATGCTGAACAGTAAGTACCAGGTGCTGTAGGGAATGGAAATTGCGTCATAGTTGGGAGATGTTCCCCAGCAATAAATACCCGTTTCAACCGTTTAATTGCATGTCCAAAGCACGATATCGGGCAGAGGTTTATTTCAGGTCTTCGTAATTATCTAAACAAGGACTGGTAAAGGGACTTTGAACCTGCTTCTTTATATAGGCCCTATATACATATACACAATTATACATATACAATTATACATGTATATATATGTATATATATAATATAGAGAGAGAGACACACACACACAGACATACAGAGACAGACACAGACAGAGACAGACAGAGACAGACAGAGACAGACAGAGACAGCGAGATGTCAATGACGATAACGATCTGTCTTACAGGACAATGTTTGATCTTTACCAAAGGCAGAGATAGTCTCAGATGTCCGTCTGTCAGATTGATTCCACATAATACATAATTTATGTGAACAGCTATTATTGGTTCAGAACTTCAGACAGATCTCACACAGAGGTATGAGGTTAATGACTCAATTGAAATTCAGCTAAAGAATTAATTTAATGAATAGGCCTGGTTCTTTATGGCGAGACAGAACGCACATAATTACATGTATATACATAGGCCTGTATATATAGGCCTACATATAATTCGTATGTGAACCTATAATAATATATAGGCCTACATAAACAGCTTCAGGATCATTGAGCATTAATCCCGGTATTCGTTATGAAAATGATATGATCATAGGCCTCTAGAAATCGTATAAAAAACCATAAAGAACATCACACAGTGCACAAAAATCAGAGGCAAAAACAGTGCGAAAGACCAAGTGAAAACAAAGTAGGTTTAATGACAGGTCACACAAAGTAACCATTGTTTTGGGTGAGAATAAATGCAATTTGCTGCCCGAGCAAACATGGTGTGTTTGATCACACCATACAAAACAGATTGGAGTTCTGAAGATCTTGGAAACCGAAAACTGAACAGAGGGTATGGCATGTAGGCGATAACAGTGACGACAACGGTCAACTAGGCTATAATTTATGCAGACTTGTGTGTTTGTGTGCGTGTGTTTAATCCAAGGTCTGGACAAAACACCCGACAAATTCCAGGGGGTCGGTTCACACCCCTATATCCATTCAATCCTTTCATGAACAAGATTAAAATGTGCATCGGCCGGGAATCGAACCCGGGCCGCCCGCGTGGCAGGCGAGCATTCTACCACTGAACCACCGATGCTTGTTATCATCGTTTGACTTCCGAACCCTTGTCACAGACCACATAAACGATCCAGTTTCAGTTTAATGTTTTACGTACCTTAGGTTATGAATAACGAGGTTTTCATGTCGGTCATATTCATTTTATCCGCTTCCTGAGGATGCGAGTCGCAAATTATGAAATTCTAATCAAAGTCACCTGAGAAGATGATGAATTCTGGTGAGGTATTCACGTAAAGTCATTAATACTTTTCTGCGCGCTTAGACTACGTTGCTGACCTAAAAGTCTTCGGAAATGATCATATTGGCAAATGTACCG
>OX243825.1:10764098-10769098 GCA_945859605.1 Lumbricus rubellus
ACCGATGCTTGCTGACTTGGTGAACTGCTCTTCCTATCAACGCGTGTCATAGATCACACACACGTTTGGCATACTTGTTTTCATTTTCTAACAGTTTTCATTTCGGTCTAAATAAGTTCACAAAACATGAAGTCCAGTTTCATTGCGTTGCCTAAGCCTTCTGCCCATGAAGTCTACATTCAGTGTTGCCTGTCATGGTTTTGTAGTTAGGAGACATAGACAAAATGATGCTATCTGTAATCATCTTAAGCTGCTCCTCTCTGTTTTTCGGAAGAAGACGGCCATTTGTGCGATAATAGATATATACTTTGCGAAATGAACAATCGAGCATCTTGCTAATGTACAACTGTACTGACTCCGTGGCGCAACGGTAGCGCGTCTGACTCCAGATCAGAAGGTTGCGTGTTCAAATCACGTCGGGGTCAACGTCGTTTTAAAATGTAGCGTATACAACCTAACTGCGGTAAACGGGCGAAAGATTGTCGAAGGTCTATCCATTTACCTAAGACATTATTATTACAAGCAATTAATATTCAGCAACGTACGGTGACTTAACTTTTAACTTTCATAACCTGGAGAGACATACGGAAGAAGAGAAAGACAAGCATGGCCTACGCTTTTTATAAATGTTGTAAGAATGTAATTATCTCACCAATGATCATATAATGTCAAGAACTGAAGGCAACGATTGTTGGAAGTAGTTAGCTTTGCAAGAAGTAGCTTTGTATTGTATCTCGCCGGCCTAGATAGCTCAGTTGGGAGAGCGTTAGACTGAAGATCTAAAGGTCCCCGGTTCAATCCCGGGTCTGGGCAAAAACACCCGACTAATTCCCGGGGGTCGGTTACAATTTTACTTTCAGATATTATTTACTCTTTTTAAGCAGAAATTGGTTTTTCTACTTTGAAGAGAACACTTTTTGTTGGGCAGCCACTTTTGTACCCAAACGAATAGAAAATATTTCACATTTGGTCAAGCTCTCATAGTGAAGGCAGACAACAGTTGAACGAAAGAAAAAGTCGAATCACACTCCTATATTCATTCAATCCTTTCATGAACAAGATTAAAATGTGCATCGGCCGGGAATCGAACCCGGGCCGCCCGCGTGGCAGGCGAGCATTCTACCACTGAACCACCGATGCTTGTTATCATCGTTTGACTTCCGAACCCTTGTCACAGACCACATAAACGATCCAGTTTCAGTTTAATGTTTTACCTACCTTAGGTTATGAATAACGAGGTTTTCATGTCGGTCATATTCATTTTATCCGCTTCCTGAGGATGCGAGTCGCAAATTATGAAATTCTAATCAAAGTCACCTGAGAAGATGATGAATTCTGGTGAGGTATTCACGTAAAGTCATTAATACTTTTCTGCGCGCTTAGACTACGTTGCTGACCTAAAAGTCTTCGGAAATGATCATATTGGCAAATGTACCGACTCCTTGGCAAATAACCGATCAGAATCCAAAAAGGGATGGGTCAAAATTGCCTGCCTCACATCGATTAGTATTTCGAGGCCAAATTTATTTTTTTGTCTAGCGTATACATTTGGAAGTTGCCTTTGTAGCCAGGCGTCAGACATGTTAGGTCGAGCCCCACTTTGCAATTCTGCAACATTGAGTACCGTAAAAAAAAAACTAAATGCCGAATCGCATTCCAGTATTGAATTTCTTCGTGGAAGGCATCAAAATGTGCATCGGCCGGGAATCGAACCCGGGCCGCCCGCGTGGCAGGCGAGCATTCTACCACTGAACCACCGATGCTTGCTGACTTGGTGAACTGCTCTTCCTATCAACGCGTGTCATAGATCACACACACGTTTGGCATACTTGTTTTCATTTTCTAACAGTTTTCATTTCGGTCTAAATAAGTTCACAAAACATGAAGTCCAGTTTCATTGCGTTGCCTAAGCCTTCTGCCCTTGAAGTCTACATTCAGTGTTGCCTGTCATGGTTTTGTAGTTAGGAGAAATTGACAAAATGATGCTATCTGTAATCATCTTAAGCTGCTCCTCTCTGTTTTTCGGAAGAAGACGGCCATTTGTGCGATAATAGATATATACTTTGCGAAATGAACAATCGAGCATCTTGCTAATATACAACTGTACTGACTCCGTGGCGCAACGGTAGCGCGTCTGACTCCAGATCAGAAGGTTGCGTGTTCAAATCACGTCGGGGTCAACGTCGTTTTAAAATGTAGCGTATACAACCTAACTGCGGTAAACGGGCGAAAGATTGTCGAAGGTCTATCCATTTACCTAAGACATTATTATTACAAGCAATTAATAATCAGCAACGTACGGTGACTTAACTTTTAACTTTCATAACCTGGAGAGACATACGGAAGAAGAGAAAGACAAGCATGGCCTACGCTTTTTATAAATGTTGTAAGAATGTAATTATCTCACCAATGATCATGTAATGTCAAGAATTGAAGGCAACGATTGTTGGAAGTAGTTAGCTTTGCAAGAAGTAGCTTTGTATTGTATCTCGCCGGCCTAGATAGCTCAGTTGGGAGAGCGTTAGACTGAAGATCTAAAGGTCCCCGGTTCAATCCCGGGTCTGGGCAAAAACACCCGACTAATTCCCGGGGGTCGGTTACAATTTTACTTTCAGATATTATTTACTCTTTTTAAGCAGAAATTGGTTTTTCTACTTTGAAGAGAACACTTTTTGTTGGGCAGCCACTTTTGTACCCAAACGAATAGAAAATATTTCACATTTGGTCAAGCTCTCATAGTGAAGGCAGACAACAGTTGAACGAAAGAAAAAGTCGAATCACACTCCTATATTCATTCAATCCTTTCATGAACAAGATTAAAATGTGCATCGGCCGGGAATCGAACCCGGGCCGCCCGCGTGGCAGGCGAGCATTCTACCACTGAACCACCGATGCTTGTTATCATCGTTTGACTTCCGAACCCTTGTCACAGACCACATAAACGATCCAGTTTCAGTTTAATGTTTTACCTACCTTAGGTTATGAATAACGAGGTTTTCATGTCGGTCATATTCATTTTATCCGCTTCCTGAGGATGCGAGTCGCAAATTATGAAATTCTAATCAAAGTCACCTGAGAAGATGATGAATTCTGGTGAGGTATTCACGTAAAGTCATTAATACTTTTCTGCGCGCTTAGACTACGTTGCTGACCTAAAAGTCTTCGGAAATGATCATATTGGCAAATGTACCGACTCCTTGGCAAATAACCGATCAGAATCCAAAAAGGGATGGGTCAAAATTGCCTGCCTCACATCGATTAGTATTTCGAGGCCAAATTTATTTTTTTGTCTAGCGTATACATTTGGAAGTTGCCTTTGTAGCCAGGCGTCAGACATGTTAGGTCGAGCCCCACTTTGCAATTCTGCAACATTGAGTACCGTAAAAGAAACTAAATGCCGAATCGCATTCCAGTATTGAATTTCTTCGTGGAAGGCATCAAAATGTGCATCGGCCGGGAATCGAACCCGGGCCGCCCGCGTGGCAGGCGAGCATTCTACCACTGAACCACCGATGCTTGCTGACTTGGTGAACTGCTCTTCCTATCAACGCGTGTCATAGATCACACACACGTTTGGCATACTTGTTTTCATTTTCTAACAGTTTTCATTTCGGTCTAAATAAGTTCACAAAACATGAAGTCCAGTTTCATTGCGTTGCCTAAGCCTTCTGCCCTTGAAGTCTACATTCAATGTTGCCTGTCATGGTTTTGTAGTTAGGAGACATAGACAAAATGATGCTATCTGTAATCATCTTAAGCTGCTCCTCTCTGTTTTTCGGAAGAAGACGGCCATTTGTGCGATAATAGATATATACTTTGCGAAATGAACAATCGAGCATCTTGCTAATATACAACTGTACTGACTCCGTGGCGCAACGGTAGCGCGTCTGACTCCAGATCAGAAGGTTGCGTGTTCAAATCACGTCGGGGTCAACGTCGTTTTAAAATGTAGCGTATACAACCTAACTGCGGTAAACGGGCGAAAGATTGTCGAAGGTCTATCCATTTACCTAAGACATTATTATTACAAGCAATTAATATTCAGCAACGTACGGTGACTTAACTTTTAACTTTCATAACCTGGAGAGACATACGGAAGAAGAGAAAGACAAGCATGGCCTACGCTTTTTATAAATGTTGTAAGAATGTAATTATCTCACCAATGATCATATAATGTCAAGAACTGAAGGCAACGATTGTTGGAAGTAGTTAGCTTTGCAAGAAGTAGCTTTGTATTGTATCTCGCCGGCCTAGATAGCTCAGTTGAGAGAGTGTTAGACTGAAGATCTAAAGGTCCCCGGTTCAATCCCGGGTCTGGGCAAAAACACCCGACTAATTCCCGGGGGTCGGTTACAATTTTACTTTCAGATATTATTTACTCTTTTTAAGCAGAAATTGGTTTTTCTACTTTGAAGAGAACACTTTTTGTTGGGCAGCCACTTTTGTACCCAAACGAATAGAAAATATTTCACATTTGGTCAAGCTCTCATAGTGAAGGCAGACAACAGTTGAACGAAAGAAAAAGTCGAATCACACTCCTATATTCATTCAATCCTTTCATGAACAAGATTAAAATGTGCATCGGCCGGGAATCGAACCCGGGCCGCCCGCGTGGCAGGCGAGCATTCTACCACTGAACCACCGATGCTTGTTATCATCGTTTGACTTCCGAACCCTTGTCACAGACCACATAAACGATCCAGTTTCAGTTTAATGTTTTACCTACCTTAGGTTATGAATAACGAGGTTTTCATGTCGGTCATATTCATTTTATCCGCTTCCTGAGGATGCGAGTCGCAAATTATGAAATTCTAATCAAAGTCACCTGAGAAGATGATGAATTCTGGTGAGGTATTCACGTAAAGTCATTAATACTTTTCTGCGCGCTTAGACTACGTTGCTGACCTAAAAGTCTTCGGAAATGATCATATTGGCAAATGTACCGACTCCTTGGCAAATAACCGATCAGAATCCAAAAAGGGATGGGTCAAAATTGCCTG
>OX243825.1:10774098-10776598 GCA_945859605.1 Lumbricus rubellus
ATATTCATTTTATCCGCTTCCTGAGGATGCGAGTCGCAAATTATGAAATTCTAATCAAAGTCACCTGAGAAGATGATGAATTCTGGTGAGGTATTCACGTAAAGTCATTAATACTTTTCTGCGCGCTTAGACTACGTTGCTGACCTAAAAGTCTTCGGAAATGATCATATTGGCAAATGTACCGACTCCTTGGCAAATAACCGATCAGAATCCAAAAAGGGATGGGTCAAAATTGCCTGCCTCACATCGATTAGTATTTCGAGGCCAAATTTATTTTTTTGTCTAGCCTACATTTGGAAGTTGCCTTTGTAGCCAGGCGTCAGACATGTTAGGTCGAGCCCCACTTTGCAATTCTGCAACATTGAGTACCGTAAAAGAAACTAAATGCCGAATCGCATTCCAGTATTGAATTTCTTCGTGGAAGGCATCAAAATGTGCATCGGCCGGGAATCGAACCCGGGCCGCCCGCGTGGCAGGCGAGCATTCTACCACTGAACCACCGATGCTTGCTGACTTGGTGAACTGCTCTTCCTATCAACGCGTGTCATAGATCACACACACGTTTGGCATACTTGTTTTCATTTTCTAACAGTTTTCATTTCGGTCTAAATAAGTTCACAAAACATGAAGTCCAGTTTCATTGCGTTGCCTAAGCCTTCTGCCCATGAAGTCTACATTCAATGTTGCCTGTCATGGTTTTGTAGTTAGGAGACATAGACAAAATGATGCTATCTGTAATCATCTTAAGCTGCTCCTCTCTGTTTTTCGGAAGAAGACGGCCATTTGTGCGATAATAGATATATACTTTGCGAAATGAACAATCGAGCATCTTGCTAATATACAACTGTACTGACTCCGTGGCGCAACGGTAGCGCGTCTGACTCCAGATCAGAAGGTTGCGTGTTCAAATCACGTCGGGGTCAACGTCGTTTTAAAATGTAGCGTATACAACCTAACTGCGGTAAACGGGCGAAAGATTGTCGAAGGTCTATCCATTTACCTAAGACATTATTATTACAAGCAATTAATATTCAGCAACGTACGGTGACTTAACTTTTAACTTTCATAACCTGGATAGACATACGGAAGAAGAGAAAGACAAGCATGGCCTACGCTTTTTATAAATGTTGTAAGAATGTAATTATCTCACCAATGATCATGTAATGTCAAGAACTGAAGGCAACGATTGTTGGAAGTAGTTAGCTTTGCAAGAAGTAGCTTTGTATTGTATCTCGCCGGCCTAGATAGCTCAGTTGGGAGAGCGTTAGACTGAAGATCTAAAGGTCCCCGGTTCAATCCCGGGTCTGGGCAAAAACACCCGACTAATTCCCGGGGGTCGGTTACAATTTTACTTTCAGATATTATTTACTCTTTTTAAGCAGAAATTGGTTTTTCTACTTTGAAGAGAACACTTTTTGTTGGACACTTTTTGTACCCAAACGAATAGAAAATATTTCACATTTGGTCAAGCTCTCATAGTGAAGGCAGACAACAGTTGAACGAAAGAAAAAGTCGAATCACACTCCTATATTCATTCAATCCTTTCATGAACAAGATTAAAATGTGCATCGGCCGGGAATCGAACCCGGGCCGCCCGCGTGGCAGGCGAGCATTCTACCACTGAACCACCGATGCTTGTTATCATCGTTTGACTTCCGAACCCTTGTCACAGACCACATAAACGATCCAGTTTCAGTTTAATGTTTTACCTACCTTAGGTTATGAATAACGAGGTTTTCATGTCGGTCATATTCATTTTATCCGCTTCCTGAGGATGCGAGTCGCAAATTATGAAATTCTAATCAAAGTCACCTGAGAAGATGATGAATTCTGGTGAGGTATTCACGTAAAGTCATTAATACTTTTCTGCGCGCTTAGACTACGTTGCTGACCTAAAAGTCTTCGGAAATGATCATATTGGCAAATGTACCGACTCCTTGGCAAATAACCGATCAGAATCCAAAAAGGGATGGGTCAAAATTGCCTGCCTCACATCGATTAGAATTTCGAGGCCAAATTTATTTTTTTGTCTAGCCTACATTTGGAAGTTGCCTTTGTAGCCAGGCGTCAGACATGTTAGGTCGAGCCCCACTTTGCAATTCTGCAACATTGAGTACCGTAAAAGAAACTAAATGCCGAATCGCATTCCAGTATTGAATTTCTTCGTGGAAGGCATCAAAATGTGCATCGGCCGGGAATCGAACCCGGGCCGCCCGCGTGGCAGGCGAGCATTCTACCACTGAACCACCGATGCTTGCTGACTTGGTGAACTGCTCTTCCTATCAACGCGTGTCATAGATCACACACACGTTTGGCATACTTGTTTTCATTTTCTAACAGTTTTCATTTCGGTCTAAATAAGTTCACAAAACATGAAGTCCAGTTTCATTGCGTTGCCTAAGCCTTCTGCCCTTGAAGTCTACATTCAATGTTGCCTGTCATGGTTTTGTAGTTAGGAGAAATAGACAAAATGATGCTATCTGTAATCATCTTAAGCTGC
>OX243825.1:10784098-10801598 GCA_945859605.1 Lumbricus rubellus
CAAAAACACCCGACTAATTCCCGGGGGTCGGTTACAATTTTACTTTCAGATATTATTTACTCTTTTTAAGCAGAAATTGGTTTTTCTACTTTGAAGAGAACACTTTTTGTTGGGCAGCCACTTTTGTACCCAAACGAATAGAAAATATTTCACATTTGGTCAAGCTCTCATAGTGAAGGCAGACAACAGTTGAACAAAAGAAAAAGTCGAATCACACTCCTATATTCATTCAATCCTTTCATGAACAAGATTAAAATGTGCATCGGCCGGGAATCGAACCCGGGCCGCCCGCGTGGCAGGCGAGCATTCTACCACTGAACCACCGATGCTTGTTATCATCGTTTGACTTCCGAACCCTTGTCACAGACCACATAAACGATCCAGTTTCAGTTTAATGTTTTACCTACCTTAGGTTATGAATAACGAGGTTTTCATGTCGGTCATATTCATTTTATCCGCTTCCTGAGGATGCGAGTCGCAAATTATGAAATTCTAATCAAAGTCACCTGAGAAGATGATGAATTCTGGTGAGGTATTCACGTAAAGTCATTAATACTTTTCTGCGCGCTTAGACTACGTTGCTGACCTAAAAGTCTTCGGAAATGATCATATTGGCAAATGTACCGACTCCTTGGCAAATAACCGATCAGAATCCAAAAAGGGATGGGTCAAAATTGCCTGCCTCACATCGATTAGTATTTCGAGGCCAAATTTATTTTTTTGTCTAGCCTACATTTGGAAGTTGCCTTTGTAGCCAGGCGTCAGACATGTTAGGTCGAGCCCCACTTTGCAATTCTGCAACATTGAGTACCGTAAAAAAAAACTAAATGCCGAATCGCATTCCAGTATTGAATTTCTTCGTGGAAGGCATCAAAATGTGCATCGGCCGGGAATCGAACCCGGGCCGCCCGCGTGGCAGGCGAGCATTCTACCACTGAACCACCGATGCTTGCTGACTTGGTGAACTGCTCTTCCTATCAACGCGTGTCATAGATCACACACACGTTTGGCATACTTGTTTTCATTTTCTAACAGTTTTCATTTCGGTCTAAATAAGTTCACAAAACACGAAGTCCAGTTTCATTGCGTTGCCTAAGCCTTCTGCCCATGAAGTCTACATTCAATGTTGCCTGTCATGGTTTTGTAGTTAGGAGAAATAGACAAAATGATGCTATCTGTAATCATCTTAAGCTGGTCCTCTCTGTTTTTCGGAAGAAGACGGCCATTTGTGCGATAATAGATATATACTTTGCGAAATGAACAATCGAGCATCTTGCTAATATACAACTGTACTGACTCCGTGGCGCAACGGTAGCGCGTCTGACTCCAGATCAGAAGGTTGCGTGTTCAAATCACGTCGGGGTCAACGTCGTTTTAAAATGTAGCGTATACAACCTAACTGCGGTAAACGGGCGAAAGATTGTCGAAGGTCTATCCATTTACCTAAGACATTATTATTACAAGCAATTAATATTCAGCAACGTACGGTGACTTAACTTTTAACTTTCATAACCTGGAGAGACATACGGAAGAAGAGAAAGACAAGCATGGCCTACGCTTTTTATAAATGTTGTAAGAATGTAATTATCTCACCAATGATCATGTAATGTCAAGAATTGAAGGCAACGATTGTTGGAAGTAGTTAGCTTTGCAAGAAGTAGCTTTGTATTGTATCTCGCCGGCCTAGATAGCTCAGTTGGGAGAGCGTTAGACTGAAGATCTAAAGGTCCCCGGTTCAATCCCGGGTCTGGGCAAAAACACCCGACTAATTCCCGGGGGTCGGTTACAATTTTACTTTCAGATATTATTTACTCTTTTTAAGCAGAAATTGGTTTTTCTACTTTGAAGAGAACACTTTTTGTTGGGCAGCCACTTTTGTACCCAAACGAATAGAAAATATTGTTACGGACTAGGGCTGGGCAAAAGTTCACCAGGATCCGAGAACCAGCCCCAGTCGTTCGGGTGTCGTAGAATCGTCCGCTGGATAAGACTTCAACTGTAGATTGAAGATTAGCCGACTAGGCTTGAGCGTATCAGTTCAGAAGCAACCGTGGTCCCCGCAGAACCAACCGTGGATCGTCGTCGAAGGGCAGGGCAGACCGAGGTATCGGTCCCTGCAGCGCCTGCCGTGGATCGTTGTCGAAGGGCAGGGCAGACCGAGGTATCGGCCCCTGCAGCACCAGCCGTGGATCGTCGTCGAAGGGCAGGGCAGACCGAGGTATCGGTCCCTGCAGCACCAGCCGTGGATCGTCGTCGAAGGGCAGGGCAGACCGAGGTATCGGTCCCTGCAGCACCAGCCGTGGATCGTCGTCGAAGGGCAGGGCAGACCGAGGTATCGGTCCCTGCAGCACCAGCCGTGGATCGTCGTCGAAGGGCAGGGCAGACCGAGGTATCGGTCCCTGCAGCACCAGCCGTGGATCGTCGTCGAAGGGCAGGGCAGACCGAGGTATCGGTCCCTGCAGCACCAGCCGTGGATCGTCGTCGAAGGGCAGGGCAGACCGAGGTATCGGTCCCTGCAGCACCAGCCGTGGATCGTCGTCAGACCGGCAGCGCCAGCCGTGGATCGTCGTCGTAGCAGCTTCGTCCGTCAGCTAGGTTACGGTAGTCGGAAACCGTAACCCCAGTCACGTGGAGGAGCACCTGAAGAGGCCGAGTTCGAGCTCGAGGCACAGATTCAGGATTTTACCTCTCTCCGCAACAGTGTCACTCAACAAACGTTTTACCGCTCGTCAAGTCAGATCATCAGCCAGCTACTACGCGTTTTACGGCGTTCTTCACCAGGCCATTCGTCTGTGTCGCGACAGTGACACGAGCTTTCTTATATACGCAACAGCATAGGCCGAAATAGTTTTGGCCTAACAGGCCGAAATAGTTTAAGCCTAACAGGCCAATATAGTTTAAGCCTAACAGGCCAATATAGTTTTAGCCTAGTGGGCGGAGCCAATATAGTTTACGCCTAGCAGCCCAAAACAGTTTACGCCCAGCGGGGGCAGCAGCGTTACGTCATCTAGCAACCGCGCTTGGTAACCAGTTTAAGGCTAGTGGACCAAAATAGTTTAAGGCTAGGAGGCGGAGCCAAAACTCAACTGACAGCGGCAGCGCGGCAGCAAGCAGTAGCGCAAACAGCGTTACGTCACACAATCTATTTACCGGCAGTAGCAGCAAACAACCAGCTGCAACAGCTGGGCCAAAACTCTAACACCCCCCCTGACCTAATTTCCGAGGCCCCCTCGGAGCCACGCACTACAAGAATACGGAAACGGGCAATATTGGGCGGTGGAAAAAAAAATTTTTGTTGGCTCCAATGCCCACGTCGTTAATAGATAAACCCTAGCAAGCGAAGCATTAATATAGCGCACAGAAATGGACTTGGTAACAGTCGCCATTGCTGTCTAGTACATTACTAAAAATATTACGACAGTATCATAGACAACGCTAGGCACTGAGCAACGCGTGCATAACAGACATCAGGTCAAACGAGCCACGAGACCCAACGTGCACATTAACGAATCATTAAACGATAGCGTAGAAAAATTCAGACGTAGCATGATTCATCAAAATAAAACAGAAAAATACCCCATTGGGTGTCGTCATAACTCTGGACAATTAAGTCCCGGTCATTGTGCCACAAAATGGTCCACAAGGAGCTTTTTTTTTTTTTTTGATTGGGTGCGGAGTGCTTGTCTGGGCACAACCCCCTCGTTTTTTGTTTTGTTTTTTTTTACTTAGGGTGCGGAGTGCTTGTCTGGGCACAACCCCCACGGTTAAGAACGACATCATTGATAAAAATTAACACTTAACTAAGGGCCACGGGGTATGAGACCCGTTCACAAGTCATTGGACAGAACATACATCTCAATATGGGTAGCCTTATACAAAAGTGTCCATTACATCAAATCAAGAGTAATCTTGTACCAAATATCCATCCAAACACTAGGTTTACACAGAATGCTAGCAAAACTAGCCACGATTAACATATAACGATTAATTAAAGATTAAAAACGAATAGGCCTACGCCCAGTAAGACAGCACAATCTCAGTCTAAAGATAGAATGCTTCGTTTTTCACAAACAAAATTGTTCTGCAATATAAAAAGGAAAATGGCGTTTCTGCCTCGCACTAAAAATGATACTTTGTATACGAAAAGGAAAACTGCTTATCTTTTCAGTAATAAAAAAACTGCTTCGCACAAGAAAGTGCTTCTTTCTTAATAGGAATTTTCCTCGAAAATTGCAAAGCTGCTTCTTTTTCACTAAAATAATGCTTTTCACAATAAAGAGAAAATGTGTCTTCTCCCCATAACAATTTTCATCGTTCCATAAAAATAAAAATCCCCTTTTCTACAATAAAAAGAATTTGCTTTTTATCGAAATTGGATCCCTTTTTCCTAGGCACGGAATGTCCGCAGCGACCGAGGTCGCTGTCGTCGTGCACTAGGGAAACTACACCCTCAGAATTTCTGCGTCTGCGTCTGTAGATGAGCGCGCCGACGAAGATGCGAGCGCCAATGGGACCAACTCGTGCGCCGACGTGGAGGCCTGCGCCGTCGAGGAAACGCGAGTGCCGACGAAGATGAAGACCCGTGCGCCGTCGAAGAACCATACGCCGTTGAGACAAGTGCGCCGACGTGGAAACGTACGCGCACCACCAGCGCGCAGACGGGGAAGCAAGCGCCGACGAAGATGAAGACCCGTGCGCCGTCGTTGAAGCAAGAGCGCGCACACATAGACATGTGCGCCGTCGAAGAGGCGAGCGCCAACGAGACCACTCGTGCGCCGTCGAAGAACCAAACGCCGTTGAGACAGGTGCGCCGACGTGGAAGCGCGCGCAGGCATGGAACCTGCACGCCGAAGAGTATTCTTGCCGTACACACGTAGACATGTGCGCCGATGTGGAAACGTACGCGCACCTTTGCGCGCAGACGGGGAAGCAAGCGCCGACGAAGATGAAGACCCGTGCGCCGTCGAAGAACCAAACGCCGTTGAGACAGGTGCGCCGACGTGGAAGCGCGCGCAGGCATGGAACCTGCACGCCGAAGAGTATTCTTGCCGTACACACGTAGACATGTGCGCCGATGTGGAAACGTACGCGCACCTTTGCGCGCAGACGGGGAAGCAAGCGCCGACGAAGATGAAGACCCGTGCGCCGTCGAAGAACCAAACGCCGTTGAGACAGGTGCGCCGACGTGGAAGCGCGCGCAGGCATGGAACCTGCACGCCGAAGAGTATTCTTGCCGTACACACGTAGACATGTGCGCCGATGTGGAAACGTACGCGCACCTTTGCGCGCAGACGGGGAAGCAAGCGCCGACGAAGATGAAGACCCGTGCGCCGTCGAAGAACCAAACGCCGTTGAGACAGGTGCGCCGACGTGGAAGCGCGCGCAGGCATGGGACCTGCACGCCGAAGAGGATTCTTGCCGTACACACGTAGACATGCGCGCCGATGTGGAACGTACACAGACGTGGAGCCTGTACGCCATCGCGCGCGGGTCCGGGCGCCGTTTACTGGAACCGGACTGGACGGCCGACGTTGCGTCGAGGTCGGCCTGTAGTTGCCGCCACTCCGTCCAAATTTCCATCGTCGGAATCTCCTTCCGACGTTTCGCCTTCGTGCGTTCCTCTCGGTGCGGAAGTCCGGATCCTCGGCCGATCGGTCGTAGCGCCGTCGTTAACCGCGCCCTGTCGGTCCTGCGAAGATTCTTTCTTGTTAGGCGTCCCTCTCCAGCGATGTCGCGGCCGACGGCTCGAAGAAGCTGTGGCCTCGTTCGCTGCCTCCGCGGGAGGTCCATTTGTCGTCGCTGCTTCTGTCTCGCCCCACTGTCCTTTCGTCCGCCCGAAGCAGTGGCGGAGTTTGTCGACGTGCGATACGAAGGGCTTGGCCTTCGGCGACCTTTGGAGGAGGAAGTTGACCGGACCGCACGCCCGCACGATCCGGAATGGGCCGGTGAAGTTGCGTTGGAACTTCGGGCTGCGTCCGACGAACTTCCGCGGGCTGAAGTAGTAGACCCAGTCGCCTTCTTCGAACTTCGCTGGCCGTACCCGCAGATCGTAGCTGTGCTTGCGTCTCTCGGCGCTCTTCTTTAGACTCTGCCGCGCAGTACCGTACGCCTTTTCGAACTTCTCCGACAGTTCCGCCGCGTAGGTGGAATATGTGGTTCCGCTTTCATCGGTTGGTTCCGGCGGTCCGTAAACAAGGTCCAGAGGTGCCCGGTTTTCCTTTCCGAAAATGAGGTAGTTCGGCGAGAACCCCGTTACGTCATGGATCGAGGCCCGGTAGGCTGCGGCCACGTACGGGGGGTGTTCGTCCCAGTCCCGTTGATTCTCACTCACCACCTTTCCCAACATTGAATTGAGCGTGCGGTGGTATCTCTCGATCATGCCGTTGGTCTGAGGTCGATAGCTGGACGTCCGGACTTTGTCTATCTCCAAGAGCCGACACATTTCTTGGAACACCTTCCCCTCGAAGTTTCTTCCTTGGTCCGTCAGGAGCTGAAGCGGCGCTCCGAAGCGGACGACGATCGTTTCCACCAAGGCCTTCGCCACCGTGGTCGCCTCCTGATTGGGCATTGGAACAGCTTCGGCGAATTTCGAGAAGTTGTCCATCATCGTCAAAATGTAGATGTTGCCTCGCCTGCTCCTCGGATGTGGGCCCGTCACATCCACACTGACTCTCTCCCACGGTTCTCCACAGGTCATGGGCTGTAGAGGACCTTGTCTTTGCGGCGCGCCTCGGCGGTACCGGCAGCATCCGTCACAGTGTCGACAAAATCTCTTTACGTCTCCGGACCATCCTACCCAATAGGCTCTTCTGCGGACCTGCCATCGGGTTCGCCTGACTCCCAAGTGTCCCCCCGTCACACCGGTATGCGCCAGCCGCAAGTAGTCTTCCCGAAGGTCCTTCGGCACGAGTATTTGCTCCAGTTCGTCTGGCGTCTGTCGGTAGATCGCATCGTCCTTCATGTACAGCGAATCCCGTTGGTGCCAATAAACTTTTACGGCTTCGCCCTCCTGCAGGATCTCTTGCAGGCTCGGCATGCCTTCGCTCAACCAAATTCTGACAAGGCTCAGGACAGGGTCCTCCTTCTGTGATTTCACGATGTCGGTCGTGCTGTCGCTCTCGGTCGCCACCTCGGTTACCTCTCGCACAAAGTGATCCGTAGCATCAGCTTCCTCCCAATGACACTGTCGGCACGGTCGTCTGGACAAGGCGTCGGCGTTGCCATGCTTGCGTCCAGGTCGATGCAGTATTTCGAAGTCAAACTCGGCTAACTTCTCCAACCATCGTCCCTGTTGACCGATCGGTTCGGGGGTGTGCTGCAGCCATCTCAGCGCGGCATGGTCGGTCCGGAGGGTGAACCTCCTACCCAGCAGGTACTGGCGAAAGGTTTGGGTAAAGTTCACCACGGCCAGCAATTCCTTCCGGGTGATGCAATAGTTGCGTTCGGCCGCAGAAAACAACCGAATGCCATACGCGATCACCCGTTCCTCGCCGTCGATGTTCTGGGAAAGTACCCCACCGATTCCGACATCAGAGGCATCACAGTCCAGGGTGTAGGCAGCGTCGTCCATCGGCAGGCTGAGCACAGGAGCCGTAGTCAACGCTTCCTTTAGGCGGTCGAACGCATCCTGGCAGTCTTCTCCCCACAGGAACGGCTGTTCCTTCTTCGTCAGAGCGAACAGGGGTGAGGCGACCATCGAGAAACCACGAATGAACTTGCGGTAGTAAGAGCAAAGTCCTACGAACGCCCGAACCTCCTTCAAACATTTGGGCGTGAGCCACTCGGTTACCGCTTGTACCTTGGATGGATCAACAGAAATCCCCTCCGCCGTAACCACGTGTCCCAGAAAGGACACGGTGCGTCTGAACAGATGACATTTGCTGGGCTTCAGTTTCAGGTTAGCCGCTTTGAGTCGCTCGAAAACTTGACCCAACCTGTCCAAATGCTGATCCGCAGTACTGCTGAAAATTATCACGTCGTCCAAGTATACCAAACACAATTCGAAGTTCAACCCGGAGAGAACGATGTCCATCAGCCGCTGGAAGGTGGCCGGCGCGTTACATAGGCCGAAGGGCATGACCCGCCAACGAAAAGTCCCTCGCCGAGTGATGAAAGCAGTCTTGTCCGAGTCGGCTGGATTCATCATGACCTGATGGTACCCGCTACGTAAGTCTAAAGTGCTGAACCACCCGGCGCCCGACAAAGCATCAAGACACGCATCAATCCTAGGGAGGGGGTAGGAATCCTTCCGAGTCAAATTGTTGAGTTTGCGGTAGTCGATACAAAATCTCAAGGAGCCGTCCTTCTTCTTGGCGAGGACCACGTTGGCTGCCCACTCACTAGCGGCGGGTTCAACAACACCAGTAGCTAACATCTGGCCTAGTTGTGCGTCAATAGCAGCCTGATACGGGGGCGGCTGTCTACGTAGGGATTGTCTCACGGGGCGAGAGTCCCCCGTGTCGATCCTATGCTGAGAGATCGTAGTCCTTCCCAAGTCATGGTCAGTGGTCGAGAAAATGCTTTCATATTCAACCAATAACTCCTTCAGCCGTTCCTTCACATCCGCCGGGACATCCTCAGAAATGTCGTCCATTAGCGTCCCGACCAGAGAATTGTCGTCAGTGGGACCCATCTGTCTCCCATTGCCATCCCTTACTTCGACCTCTACGGGGTGTAAGTCGCCTAACATTTGATCAGTTGCTAACAGGGCAGGTTGTTCATTTAAATTCACCACACGAATGCAAGCAACATCAGCATCATCATCCAACACAACTCGGGCTACATGCACACCGGGCTGGATCTCTTTGGATTCAGTCATCCAGGCCTGAGCGGAGGTGGTGAAATCGCGATACTGGGTTTTACAAGGAATATCACATTGCGAGCGAGGAAGAACGGTAGTCTCTTCGGTAACCATTACCCTGCGACACCAAAGCGAGCCATTGCCTTTAACCAAAGGAATGCGGCGTCGACCAATAAACAGTGCACCCTGTCCAAAACCCAAGCGACAACGATGCTGCCTCAGCCAATCCATGCCAAGCATTGGTTCACCAATCTGGTCAGAGACAAGAAAACTAGTGCCAATGGAAAATCCTCTAGAAATCCCTATTGGAACATCAATCTGGCCCAAAACTCTAATCTGCGTTCCATTAGCAGCCAAAAGAATGCGAGCGCTGGGCTGGAGCGTCAAACCATCAACATCAGCAGAGGGAACAAGGCTTACCTCCGACCCAGTGTCCACTAGGCAATTTCTTTGCTGTCCGTTGATCGTTCCGCGGATGTAGATCGCGTTGTTCGTCACACCAGAAGCTCTGACTCTCGTTGTGTGGTTCGTGACGGTGTTTCCGTCCTGTTCCGACATCGGCGGATCCGATGTGCGTGTGTCGTCACGGCGGTTGGAGAATTGCTGGCGCTGGCGACATCGGCGAGCCACGTGGCCCACCTGTCCACAGTTGAAGCAGGTTATCCCGCGTCCGGGACCACCTGAAGCGTTCCCTTGCGGCGGCGGGGGATGAGTACGGACGGTAGATGGAACCGTCCGTTCGGCGTCGAAGCTCGTCCGATGCGAGCCTCGGAGTTCGTCCAGTTGCCGGCAGATCCTTCCCTCCATGTCCTGTTGCCACTTACGTTGCGAAGCGAAGAAGCTGTCCAATTGCGACTGGAGCTGTCCGCCAGCGTCACCATCTTGCGTTCCTCTCACCCGGTTGGCTGGTCGTTGGCGGTCCTCCAAGTCCGACGTCTGTCGATACGCGGACAGGCGTAGAGCTGTTCGATACGCCTCGTCGATGGTCTTCGGTTCGCGTTCCCTCACCTTGAGAGACAGCTCCCGGTCGCGGATTGCTTCCAGGAAGGCGTCTTTCGCGAGAATCTCCGTCGTTTCGTTGGACGGAACAGGGTAGGCGAGGACGACGAGTCTCCGGATGTCGTGCAGCAAATCGCCGAGCGTTTCGTCCGTTCTCTGCCGACGATAGTAGAGCTGCGCTCGGAAGGTCTCAGCCTGACCCTCCGACCCATACCGCTGGCGTAGTCTCTCGACGAGCTGTTCATACGTGACTTCGGTGCTGGCTCCGAAGTCCCAGAGTAGCTGCGTTGCCGCCCGTTCCAAGGAACAGCGGAGGAAGTCGACTTTATCGGCTGCAGTCCATCGGTTGTGCCTTGCGCACACGTCGAATTGCGCCAGGAACGATTCGAGAGATCCAGTCCCATCGAATTTTCCGGGCTTCATGGGATTCTTATTCTCGCTGGCTAAACGACTGACCTTTTCCATGGCTTCCGATTCCAATTTTCCGACGTCCATTTCCGGAACCAGGAAGTTCTTGCGATCTTTCTTCGGTAGGTCGTCGAAGTCGATTTTCTCCCGAAATCGGCTGGACTCGACCTCGTAGTCGACCAGGAGGTCCTTTCTTCGTCCGGCGGCGGGTGAAGAGGTCGTTGGGAAGCCAGCAGCATTTCCGTCCATGTCATCGAACACGGAATTCTACATTGTTGCAGTTTCACGAGTTGTCGTTCTTTTCAAACACCCCACTCGATGGTACCAGTTTGTTACGGACTAGGGCTGGGCAAAAGTTCACCAGGATCCGAGAACCAGCCCCAGTCGTTCGGGTGTCGTAGAATCGTCCGCTGGATAAGACTTCAACTGTAGATTGAAGATTAGCCGACTAGGCTTGAGCGTATCAGTTCAGAAGCAACCGTGGTCCCCGCAGAACCAACCGTGGATCGTCGTCGAAGGGCAGGGCAGACCGAGGTATCGGTCCCTGCAGCGCCTGCCGTGGATCGTTGTCGAAGGGCAGGGCAGACCGAGGTATCGGCCCCTGCAGCACCAGCCGTGGATCGTCGTCGAAGGGCAGGGCAGACCGAGGTATCGGTCCCTGCAGCACCAGCCGTGGATCGTCGTCGAAGGGCAGGGCAGACCGAGGTATCGGTCCCTGCAGCACCAGCCGTGGATCGTCGTCGAAGGGCAGGGCAGACCGAGGTATCGGTCCCTGCAGCACCAGCCGTGGATCGTCGTCGAAGGGCAGGGCAGACCGAGGTATCGGTCCCTGCAGCACCAGCCGTGGATCGTCGTCGAAGGGCAGGGCAGACCGAGGTATCGGTCCCTGCAGCACCAGCCGTGGATCGTCGTCGAAGGGCAGGGCAGACCGAGGTATCGGTCCCTGCAGCACCAGCCGTGGATCGTCGTCAGACCGGCAGCGCCAGCCGTGGATCGTCGTCGTAGCAGCTTCGTCCGTCAGCTAGGTTACGGTAGTCGGAAACCGTAACCCCAGTCACGTGGAGGAGCACCTGAAGAGGCCGAGTTCGAGCTCGAGGCACAGATTCAGGATTTTACCTCTCTCCACAACAGTGTCACTCAACAAACGTTTTACCGCTCGTCAAGTCAGATCATCAGCCAGCTACTACGCGTTTTACGGCGTTCTTCACCAGGCCATTCGTCTGTGTCGCGACAGTGACACGAGCTTTCTTATATACGCAACAGCATAGGCCGAAATAGTTTTGGCCTAACAGGCCGAAATAGTTTAAGCCTAACAGGCCAATATAGTTTAAGCCTAACAGGCCAATATAGTTTTAGCCTAGTGGGCGGAGCCAATATAGTTTACGCCTAGCAGCCCAAAACAGTTTACGCCCAGCGGGGGCAGCAGCGTTACGTCATCTAGCAACCGCGCTTGGTAACCAGTTTAAGGCTAGTGGACCAAAATAGTTTAAGGCTAGGAGGCGGAGCCAAAACTCAACTGACAGCGGCAGCGCGGCAGCAAGCAGTAGCGCAAACAGCGTTACGTCACACAATCTATTTACCGGCAGTAGCAGCAAACAACCAGCTGCAACAGCTGGGCCAAAACTCTAACAATATTTCACATTTGGTCAAGCTCTCATAGTGAAGGCAGACAACAGTTGAACGAAAGAAAAAGTCGAATCACACTCCTATATTCATTCAATCCTTTCATGAACAAGATTAAAATGTGCATCGGCCGGGAATCGAACCCGGGCCGCCCGCGTGGCAGGCGAGCATTCTACCACTGAACCACCGATGCTTGTTATCATCGTTTGACTTCCGAACCCTTGTCACAGACCACATAAACGATCCAGTTTCAGTTTAATGTTTTACCTACCTTAGGTTATGAATAACGAGGTTTTCATGTCGGTCATATTCATTTTATCCGCTTCCTGAGGATGCGAGTCGCAAATTATGAAATTCTAATCAAAGTCACCTGAGAAGATGATGAATTCTGGTGAGGTATTCACGTAAAGTCATTAATACTTTTCTGCGCGCTTAGACTACGTTGCTGACCTAAAAGTCTTCGGAAATGATCATATTGGCAAATGTACCGACTCCTTGGCAAATAACCGATCAGAATCCAAAAAGGGATGGGTCAAAATTGCCTGCCTCACATCGATTAGTATTTCGAGGCCAAATTTATTTTTTTGTCTAGCCTACATTTGGAAGTTGCCTTTGTAGCCAGGCGTCAGACATGTTAGGTCGAGCCCCACTTTGCAATTCTGCAACATTGAGTACCGTAAAAAAAAACTAAATGCCGAATCGCATTCCAGTATTGAATTTCTTCGTGGAAGGCATCAAAATGTGCATCGGCCGGGAATCGAACCCGGGCCGCCCGCGTGGCAGGCGAGCATTCTACCACTGAACCACCGATGCTTGCTGACTTGGTGAACTGCTCTTCTTATCAACGCGTGTCATAGATCACACACACGTTTGGCATACTTGTTTTCATTTTCTAACAGTTTTCATTTCGGTCTAAATAAGTTCACAAAACATGAAGTCCAGTTTCATTGCGTTGCCTAAGCCTTCTGCCCTTGAAGTCTACATTCAATGTTGCCTGTCATGGTTTTGTAGTTAGGAGACATAGACAAAATGATGCTATCTGTAATCATCTTAAGCTGCTCCTCTCTGTTTTTCGGAAGAAGACGGCCATTTGTGCGATAATAGATATATATACTTTGCGAAATGAACAATCGAGCATCTTGCTAATATACAACTGTACTGACTCCGTGGCGCAACGGTAGCGCGTCTGACTCCAGATCAGAAGGTTGCGTGTTCAAATCACGTCGGGGTCAACGTCGTTTTAAAATGTAGCGTATACAACCTAACTGCGGTAAACGGGCGAAAGATTGTCGAAGGTCTATCCATTTACCTAAGACATTATTATTACAAGCAATTAATATTCAGCAACGTACGGTGACTTAACTTTTAACTTTCATAACCTGGATAGACATACGGAAGAAGAGAAAGACAAGCATGGCCTACGCTTTTTATAAATGTTGTAAGAATGTAATTATCTCACCAATGATCATGTAATGTCAAGAACTGAAGGCAACGATTGTTGGAAGTAGTTAGCTTTGCAAGAAGTAGCTTTGTATTGTATCTCGCCGGCCTAGATAGCTCAGTTGGGAGAGCGTTAGACTGAAGATCTAAAGGTCCCCGGTTCAATCCCGGGTCTGGGCAAAAACACCCGACTAATTCCCGGGGGTCGGTTACAATTTTACTTTCAGATATTATTTACTCTTTTTAAGCAGAAATTGGTTTTTCTACTTTGAAGAGAACACTTTTTGTTGGGCAGCCACTTTTGTACCCAAACGAATAGAAAATATTTCACATTTGGTCAAGCTCTCATAGTGAAGGCAGACAACAGTTGAACGAAAGAAAAAGTCGAATCACACTCCTATATTCATTCAATCCTTTCATGAACAAGATTAAAATGTGCATCGGCCGGGAATCGAACCCGGGCCGCCCGCGTGGCAGGCGAGCATTCTACCACTGAACCACCGATGCTTGTTATCATCGTTTGACTTCCGAACCCTTGTCACAGACCACATAAACGATCCAGTTTCAGTTTAATGTTTTACCTACCTTAGGTTATGAATAACGAGGTTTTCATGTCGGTCATATTCATTTTATCCGCTTCCTGAGGATGCGAGTCGCAAATTATGAAATTCTAATCAAAGTCACCTGAGAAGATGATGAATTCTGGTGAGGTATTCACGTAAAGTCATTAATACTTTTCTGCGCGCTTAGACTACGTTGCTGACCTAAAAGTCTTCGGAAATGATCATATTGGCAAATGTACCGACTCCTTGGCAAATAACCGATCAGAATCCAAAAAGGGATGGGTCAAAATTGCCTGCCTCACATCGATTAGTATTTCGAGGCCAAATTTATTTTTTTGTCTAGCGTATACATTTGGAAGTTGCCTTTGTAGCCAGGCGTCAGACATGTTAGGTCGAGCCCCACTTTGCAATTCTGCAACATTGAGTACCGTAAAAAAAAAACTAAATGCCGAATCGCATTCCAGTATTGAATTTCTTCGTGGAAGGCATCAAAATGTGCATCGGCCGGGAATCGAACCCGGGCCGCCCGCGTGGCAGGCGAGCATTCTACCACTGAACCACCGATGCTTGCTGACTTGGTGAACTGCTCTTCCTATCAACGCGTGTCATAGATCACACACACGTTTGGCATACTTGTTTTCATTTTCTAACAGTTTTCATTTCGGTCTAAATAAGTTCACAAAACATGAAGTCCAGTTTCATTGCGTTGCCTAAGCCTTCTGCCCTTGAAGTCTACATTCAATGTTGCCTGTCATGGTTTTGTAGTTAGGAGACATAGACAAAATGATGCTATCTGTAATCATCTTAAGCTGCTCCTCTCTGTTTTTCGGAAGAAGACGGCCATTTGTGCGATAATAGATATATACTTTGCGAAATGAACAATCGAGCATCTTGCTAATATACAACTGTACTGACTCCGTGGCGCAACGGTAGCGCGTCTGACTCCAGATCAGAAGGTTGCGTGTTCAAATCACGTCGGGGTCAACGTCGTTTTAAAATGTAGCGTATACAACCTAACTGCGGTAAACGGGCGAAAGATTGTCGAAGGTTTTACCTAAGACATTATTTACCTAAGACATTATTATTACAAGCAATTAATATTCAGCAACGTACGGTGACTTAACTTTTAACTTTCATAACCTGGATAGACATACGGAAGAAGAGAAAGACAAGCATGGCCTACGCTTTTTATAAATGTTGTAAGAATGTAATTATCTCACCAATGATCATGTAATGTCAAGAACTGAAGGCAACGATTGTTGGAAGTAGTTAGCTTTGCAAGAAGTAGCTTTGTATTGTATCTCGCCGGCCTAGATAGCTCAGTTGGGAGAGCGTTAGACTGAAGATCTAAAGGTCCCCGGTTCAATCCCGGGTCTGGGCAAAAACACCCGACTAATTCCCGGGGGTCGGTTACAATTTTACTTTCAGATATTATTTACTCTTTTTAAGCAGAAATTGGTTTTTCTACTTTGAAGAGAACACTTTTTGTTGGGCAGCCACTTTTGTACCCAAACGAATAGAAAATATTTCACATTTGGTCAAGCTCTCATAGTGAAGGCAGACAACAGTTGAACGAAAGAAAAAGTCGAATCACACTCCTATATTCATTCAATCCTTTCATGAACAAGATTAAAATGTGCATCGGCCGGGAATCGAACCCGGGCCGCCCGCGTGGCAGGCGAGCATTCTACCACTGAACCACCGATGCTTGTTATCATCGTTTGACTTCCGAACCCTTGTCACAGACCACATAAACGATCCAGTTTCAGTTTAATGTTTTACCTACCTTAGGTTATGAATAACGAGGTTTTCATGTCGGTCATATTCATTTTATCCGCTTCCTGAGGATGCGAGTCGCAAATTATGAAATTCTAATCAAAGTCACCTGAGAAGATGATGAATTCTGGTGAGGTATTCACGTAAAGTCATTAATACTTTTCTGCGCGCTTAGACTACGTTGCTGACCTAAAAGTCTTCGGAAATGATCATATTGGCAAATGTACCGACTCCTTGGCAAATAACCGATCAGAATCCAAAAAGGGATGGGTCAAAATTGCCTGCCTCACATCGATTAGTATTTCGAGGCCAAATTTATTTTTTTGTCTAGCGTATACATTTGGAAGTTGCCTTTGTAGCCAGGCGTCAGACATGTTAGGTCGAGCCCCACTTTGCAATTCTGCAACATTGAGTACCGTAAAAAAAAAACTAAATGCCGAATCGCATTCCAGTATTGAATTTCTTCGTGGAAGGCATCAAAATGTGCATCGGCCGGGAATCGAACCCGGGCCGCCCGCGTGGCAGGCGAGCATTCTACCACTGAACCACCGATGCTTGCTGACTTGGTGAACTGCTCTTCCTATCAACGCGTGTCATAGATCACACACACGTTTGGCATACTTGTTTTCATTTTCTAACAGTTTTCATTTCGGTCTAAATAAGTTCACAAAACATGAAGTCCAGTTTCATTGCGTTGCCTAAGCCTTCTGCCCTTGAAGTCTACATTCAATGTTGCCTGTCATGGTTTTGTAGTTAGGAGACATAGACAAAATGATGCTATCTGTAATCATCTTAAGCTGCTCCTCTCTGTTTTTCGGAAGAAGACGGCCATTTGTGCGATAATAGATATATACTTTGCGAAATGAACAATCGAGCATCTTGCTAATATACAACTGTACTGACTCCGTGGCGCAACGGTAGCGCGTCTGACTCCAGATCAGAAGGTTGCGTGTTCAAATCACGTCGGGGTCAACGTCGTTTTAAAATGTAGCGTATACAACCTAACTGCGGTAAACGGGCGAAAGATTGTCGAAGGTTTTACCTAAGACATTATTTACCTAAGACATTATTATTACAAGCAATTAATATTCAGCAACGTACGGTGACTTAACTTTTAACTTTCATAACCTGGAGAGACATACGGAAGAAGAGAAAGACAAGCATGGCCTACGCTTTTTATAAATGTTGTAAGAATGTAATTATCTCACCAATGATCATATAATGTCAAGAACTGAAGGCAACGATTGTTGGAAGTAGTTAGCTTTGCAAGAAGTAGCTTTGTATTGTATCTCGCCGGCCTGGATAGCTCAGTTGGGAGAGCGTTAGACTGAAGATCTAAAGGTCCCCGGTTCAATCCCGGGTCTGGGCAAAAACACCCGACTAATTCCCGGGGGTCGGTTACAATTTTACTTTCAGATATTATTTACTCTTTTTAAGCAGAAATTGGTTTTTCTACTTTGAAGAGAACACTTTTTGTTGGGCAGCCACTTTTGTACCCAAACGAATAGAAAATATTTCACATTTGGTCAAGCTCTCATAGTGAAGGCAGACAACAGTTGAACGAAAGAAAAAGTCGAATCACACTCCTATATTCATTCAATCCTTTCATGAACAAGATTAAAATGTGCATCGGCCGGGAATCGAACCCGGGCCGCCCGCGTGGCAGGCGAGCATTCTACCACTGAACCACCGATGCTTGTTATCATCGTTTGACTTCCGAACCCTTGTCACAGACCACATAAACGATCCAGTTTCAGTTTAATGTTTTACCTACCTTAGGTTATGAATAACGAGGTTTTCATGTCGGTCATATTCATTTTATCCGCTTCCTGAGGATGCGAGTCGCAAATTATGAAATTCTAATCAAAGTCACCTGAGAAGATGATGAATT